>JARHVA010005558.1:710000-770000 GCA_037957365.1 Torreya grandis
ATAACTATAGGAATATAATAAGGAGATAACCTTGGAAGATACATCATTATATAGGAAGATGTCCCTAATGTTTGGAAATGAGGTATAGGCTTCCTTCATTTAGTGACATACTTTTGTGTTGGTATATCGATGACATATTTAGTCTTTGTAACTACCCTATGCACTAAAATTATATGAGAATTTTTATGAATAAATTGTCTAATGGGAATTTCCAATTTTGTAGACAACTCAAGGGGTGTGGCTTGTGTAAGAAAAATAGAGGTGGACACCAAGATTTTAAATTATACTCCCACTGATGTCTTAAATCACTGGATACTAGTTCCCCTAAATAATGAATGGGTCATTAGGTTGATAAGTAGATTTTACAAGTAATATTTGACCAATGTATATGGAACCACAATAGTAATAACAATAGTAAGAGGACCCATAGTAGAAAACTGGGCTATAGTGGACAAAATTGGCATTGTAATTACTTGAGGTTTACTTTTTTGGCTCAAAGAATGTTCAAATTTAATAGTCTCTACCACACTAATTATAAAAATAAAAATTGAGTAAGTTATCAAAGAATTATGGATTATTTTAATTAAAATATAAGAGGGGATATTTAGTGTAATGGTTATTGCAATTTTCATCATTGTAGCATGAGATGAAAAGCACAGAGGCGTAGTTGATGATGGATCTAAAATTAAGGTTTGTAGTTTTTACTCTACATCCCATTATACATTATCCTTATTTATCTAACAACTCAATGGCCATTGATCTAACATCTCCTTGATAACACTATCAGATTCACCCAACATCTCAATTTATTTAGATTGAGTATTTTATTAAAGCATCCATTCACCCTCTTAATATATTTTAGGTATCTCATCAAATGAATCTATTTCCTTATTTTTTGTCTTAGACACACATGACTCTTTAGATACCCATATTTTTCTTCTTCTTCACTATCACAAATTTGAACAAGGTCTGATCTTTGTCTACCGTTTCTTTTATCTTCCCTTTCCTAATGAAAGTATGTTTGTTTCCATTCTCCTTCCACCTTTTTAAGGTGAGATAGGAAGAGTCTTGGGATTTATTTTTATAAGTAATTAGTGGTTTAGTGTAATAAGGGGCTGACCCTATAGAAGGTAGAGTGGGATATGATGGGACTCTATTGATAACAAGTGGTAATAAAAAGGTGGGAGTAGTGACCACTGGAAGAATCATGGGTGGTGAATATGGTTGCCCATGAGATTGGGGTAGTATCATTGGTAGTTTTTTCACAATAAGGGGTGACCTAGGAGTATAATCAATGGAAATATGAGAGAAAATAAAAGGAATAATTAATGTGCGTGCTATATTTAAAGGAGGTAGTGTTAACATATAAACTAACCCAACTATTATAGTAGGGATTGCATGTCTTTCTACACTATGCGTATGTTGAAGAGAAGCAATAAAAAATAAATGTGTAGGGGTAGTATCCTATATCTTCAACATTTATTTCCCTATATGGGACATATTTATCCATAATGGCTACTTATATGTGTGGAGGAGGTCTATGAATAGGTTTAATAACCCATTATTCATTTTCTATCTACTTGACATCTTATTAAATTACTATGGGATCATATTAGATCATCTATGCTACAATAATTGACATTTTTACCTTGTGCATATTGATATCAACCTCGATTTCATCCTCTACATTCATGAACACATTCTCATGACTATAGGACTAGTGACCATAATTGATTTTCACTTTCCTATCATATCTCTTAATATTCTTCCTAAAATTATTCCTGGGGTCCCAATGCATATATGGTGCCCGTTTTAATTTGAAATTAATACTTATTCTTATAGTAGACTAGGATTCTCCCACATTTTATATTTTCATTTGAAAAATTATGAGAGCGATTGGGTGGACTTATGCTTGCTAAGCCATTCATAACCAACATCAACATTGTTAGTTAATTGTGAAATGATTTCCTACTCAACCAATTTGTTAATAACTATTTAGGGTAAGTAAAAAGTATGTGCCTTGTTACCTTTTATCTTGACTATAGTGTATTTAGGATAAAATCAATAGCCACCCATTTTTTTGATAGTCTTATTTATGAGTTCTAATACCCTAGGCATGCTTTTCTCATATATGGCCTAGTATACCATAGGGTAAAATGTTTATCAAACTTTTCATTTTATTTGTAAACATGTACACATAGAGGATAGTGAATTAATCCCATTATTTCAACTAGTTGTGGATTTTGTTTTCAAGGATCTATGAATTTACCATATCTTGCCTATAACACATTTTTGTTAGAGGAAGTCTATAGTATCTCTCTAAAGAATTCCCACTTATGTATGCTACTAAAGTCTTGTTAATTCTAAAATGTAATATTTTCCAGAATATTTTCTCATTCATAAATAAATAAAATAATAGGTCAGTACAAGGTAATACAACTAGTTTCATTATAGTGTTATGTAGATAGACTTCTTTTATTTATAACAAGTTATCCTTATAGCTCTATGTGAAAATTGAAAGTTGGTCTATATCCTTGTATGGATTGACTAATTTGAACTCATCCCAAATAGCATAATAATGTTTTGAATCATGGTTGAGAGAAAAGGAACAAAATATGATGTCATTTTACTTGATTATTCCTATAATTGAACATGAATAAGGAGGTAGAGTGAGATATAAGGAGGCCACTGAAACTCTATGGGGAAAATGCATGTTTTATGAAGGGTCTATAATTTCTTAGTTGCAATATATCTCAAAAATTATAATTTACGCTTCATAGATAGAAGAAATGTTTATTAGATTGGATGTGAAAAAACAAATTGTATTGGTTTGGATGAGTTGTCCTTAAGAATTAAATGCATTAATTATTCAATTTGTGTGAATTAATGGAAATAGTGGATTTCACTCCATCCCCTATCTATTCTTTCAATTTGAATTTTTTAACACTAATTTATATGTATTTCTTAGCCATGTGGCTTATTTTACCTATGCATGGGTCCTCAATCAACATAATGTGATAGATGTCTCTTTTATATGCTTTCAAGCTTAGAATTTATGTCTTTATTATATAATTACATGGGTGAGGGATACATGTCTGCATATTTATTATTCATTGATAATTGATCTATGTTTTATCCTATTTTGTTCTTTTGGTCTCATGTTAGTGGGATGATGACAAGTGGATGGATATTTTTACTCTACTTATGTAGGATATATGTACGAGGAACTTTGATGACTTCACCTCTAGGTGAGTGGGATGGTGATAGGTGGATGACTCTCATTGCTCCACTTTCTTGGGATATCTATATGAGGAAATATACTAACATCACATCCAAGTGAGTGGGATGGTGACATGTGGATGGATCATACTGCTCCACTTTATTAGGGTATTTTATAACAAACTTTGGTAATGTCACCTTTATGTGAGAGGGATAGTGACACATGGGTGACTCTCATTGCATCACTTATCTGGGTGACTTATGTTCTTCACTTAGGATTTGGGTAAGAAAAATGATTCCTCTTGTACAAATTATGTGATCTCATAAGTATTATATAGAAACATTTAAGTGAAAAATAACCTATACAAGACACATCATATTAAAATAATAAACTAGAACAAAATACATTGGCCTAGTTAGCCATTCATTCAAAATCTAAAAAATACATAAAATCTTTTCAATTGAAATAAAATCAAAGGAAAAATATAAATCATGCATATGGATTATTCACACATTGGATTTCTCTCTTCATAACTTTGAAACACACTGCAAACTTTGAAATGACCTTAAATTTATGGTTTTCAAATTCCACATCATAGACTTCTAGTTAACAAGACCTAGATTTAGGATATTCAATTAATAGTGGGTCCTTATATGGATTTATAAATGAGGCATGTATGTAAGGTAACAAAAATAATGTGGAAGTTCATAATAGGTTAATTTAAACATTGAATTATATTACTAATTTTATCCATTGGAACATAATTTCTAATAAGAGAAGAATATCAAAAGAAAGGCTTTTCCTATGGTTTAGGAGATTCATTGGAAATATGTAAGATACTTTATTATGTTTTATTGATATAATTAAATTAATTATCAATAATAATAGATGGATTTTTTTCATATGGTAAATCTATGCTAAGATTATGACATTGTGGCATATGAGTATAGTTATGTATATACAAGAATGAGATTGAAGTGGAAGTGACATCACAATATGTGTTAAATTTACTTTCAATTTTAGATCATGATGTGGTAAGGGAAGAGAAACTAGATTCATCCTCTTTGGTTTAAAAATGGGTAGAGTTATGACATTTAGGCTCAATATCCTATAAATTTAAAGAATAAGAGATGACATCATTATCATTAGTACTTTTTTGCACATGAAAATAATGAATGTAGGGATTTTTTCATGAAAAAAATTATACTTATTTTATGTGTATCAGTTTAATAATTTTAGATGTCATTAAGTTAATTAGCAAGGTGGTAAGATAATATAAGTGTACAAGGATAAGTTTCCTCCTCTTGGATGTTAGGTGGTAATTTAAGAGAGGTTAGATAGTCATTTTTAGGATGCTTTTTTAATCTATATTATTAGTAAATGAAAAAAATTAAATTATAATCCCACAAGTAATCTAAAGGTAAATACATAATGGAGTATAAATGTGAATGCGAGGAAGAATCTAAAAGTGAAAATAAAAAAAGAGTCTAAGGGTGAAACCAAATAGGAATATAAAAGTGAAATCAAAGAATAATCTAAAGGTGGGTCTAAATAATAATCTATATTTGAAATTAAATAAGGATCTAGAGGTGGTTATAAATAGGAATCTATATGTGAAATCGAATAAAGATCTAGAGGTGGATCTAAAGAGGAATCTAGAGGTGAAATTGAAGAATAATCTAGAAGTTTGATTCTATGGACTCATGTTCAAAAGGTTCATCAAAATCATCTTATATATTTTTTCTATATCTCAAAATAATAATCATCCACATTTACTTATTTTTATAATTTTTTATTATTTCAATTTTTCATCATAACTAAAAGGCATAACACGAGTATATAATACCTTATCTAGAGCATGAATATCATTAGCATATTTATTGTGACTATCTATGATATATAAAATGAATTTAAATATAGTAACTTTAGTAAATAAAATATGTAATGTTATTGAAATTAAAGTTGCATGTATGAATGAGCTAATGATTATGAATACAATACAAGCAAAACATAGGGTATAATATGTGATCAAGGATAAAGTTTTGAATGAATGTGTGGGATATCAAATATAATTTATTATTTATATAATAGTGTCATCTCAATGTTCTAAATAACTAAATACATAATAAAATTCATACTTCTAACATAATATCATGTGTTTGAGGATATGGTTAGACTAGCTTCTCTAAGGAGCACGCCAAATAAAATGGTTAACAAAGACTTTCTATGGTGTAAATAACAACCCTAGGATTTTAAAATATACCTTCAGGTATGGGAAAACTAAACTCCATATTTAGTGTTGTACAATAGCTTGAGTATTGGGGCAATACACCTCACACCATGATGCCTATAAAATATAACATCATTTAGACTGTAATGAATATCACTAATTATTTTTACAATTGATGGAACATAGTTGATGAAAAAAAGTATATATAAAATATAAAAATAAATAGAAAGTACAATTCTAAATATTTATTTCTATGGAGATCAACAAAATTCAACCTAAAGTCAAACTAAAATGCTTCAGCATCATTTTTTATCCAAGGTGACAAGACAATTTATTTTGTTTTGGATTAAGTCCAAGGTAAAATAAGATTGAATCATGGATTAGATTTATATCAAAGGTAAAAGTTTATTTTATTTTTTTTGGGTATTTATAATAAATTATATGAAATCGTATGACAAAAATCAAAGAAAACAATAAAAAATGTTCAATAAATTTATAAGTTTACTAAAATGTTTAGAATTTTTTATTAATTTAATAATTAAATTCTATAGAAAAATAAACAATTGAAACTAATTTAGGTTAAAAATTATATATATCTTAAATTCATAATTTAATAATTTAAGGTATTTGAAATGAGATATAACCTATAAATTAACAAGTAGATTTTCAAACTTAGATCATACTAAACATATGCTAACTATATAGGTTGATTGTTGATAAAAACTAACTACAATAATCCTTAAACTATGTCATAGTTAAAATTATAACTTAAAAATTTGTTGGGACAAGGCCTCACTAGAAAGATAGTGTTGACATGTGATTTTATCTATTTAATGCTAATATGTCCTAGTTCATTATGCAAGTAATTTTATGGCACATGTGCCTCTACCTATCTATGATGAATTACTAATTGATTGAGTCTTGATTTATCATGTGGAAGACCTAAAAAGAATCAAAACCTAGTTTCTATGCAATAAACCAAATAAATATCAAATATAAATCATGAAAACCATCAAGGGGAATCATTGAGCTATCCTTATAAAATCCTTAGTAATCTAATTATTGACTACGTATCCCAAAAGAGCCCCATGCCAATGTGATGTTGTTGCATATATGTATGTGTTCAATATTGGATATAAGACTATAGGATCTTTCACCTATGCTTACCCTTGACACTAGCATTAAATTTTTTTATTCAACCTTAGAATCTATAAATAAATTAGTAATTAATCATTTATAAATTGTGTATATATTTTTTAATAGATAAAAAATTCATTCCTAGCCTCTAAAAATACACTCACTTATATATAAATCTTGAATTCAAATTTGGGGAATTATTTTCACGTGAGGAGGTTGAAATGGTAAGACCCATGATAATAAAGGGGACTATTATGGACATATAAACTTGATTTTTTTGCAAATCACACTAGGACAAGTCTGTATTCCCCATAGAGGGTCATAGTGTGGCCTTTCTTGTGAAGTGTGGCCTTGTCTAATATAAAAAATCCAAAAATTTAAATGTATATGGGGTAATAGTATAATATTATATCCCACTAGCTAGCTAGAAAAAAATTAAAAAACAAATCCTAAAAAACACTTAATGATTTTTAACAAAATTAGAAAAATGTGAATGCACTACATATTTGTCTATATAGTCTAAAACATATTTGTTGATTAATTTAAATGAACTAAACTCAAGATATTTTGAGGAGAAGATGACATTGTATGTGGAATTTTTATGCCAAAAAAATGGGACACTCTATTATGCTTTGACCTTATAATCAGATTGGGGATCCCAAAGGTAAATTTGAGAATATGAAACAAAATTATAAAAATTCATTTAAATAGTTAAATAATAAATATCAGTCTAAGAATTGAAATAAAATAAACTAATAAGTCATTCAATCATCATTAATGGTATTATTAATTAATGTTATGCAAAGTGTATGTTTTAAAATTATTTGTGTTAAATTTGGGTTTCTACATGTTACCCCTCACTAGGCTAACCAATAATTACACTATTTTTTTAAATGTAATTAGTGTTGAGTTTATTATAAATGAACCATTTAACACTTGAAAACAAAATGAATCAAAAGTAATAGATGCTAAAATCACATTTGACCATTGACATAAACCAAATCCATTTAAAATTCAAACAATAAACTAGTTTATCAAATTAATAACCATTAATTAGGTACAACAAAATGAGATAAATATGATAACCACTGATGCAATCCATAAATTAGTCATAAATGTGTTAATAGTCAATTTTTTTTAAGTTTCACAAAAATATACAAATTTCACAACCATTTTGTGTGTAATTTCCATCAAATAAGGTACAAATGTGGTACAATGTCAAAAATACAAATAATAAGTACAACACTACAATATGAGCTACACAAAATGGCTCCATGATCTATCACATAGCCTAAGTATAGATCCATCTAGTTGAAATAGTTGACAAAGGGAGAACATAATATGAGTACTTTACCTCTAACCACAAACCAATGGTCTCACACACACCTCCCTTTTGGGAGTGGCCCTACCCTTCATGGAGGGGAAGACAAGAACAATGTAGATATTGAGAAACAATTGGAACCCGTGTGTATACTAATACTATTACATGCAATAATCAAATATACCATGTAATCCATTACTCTATATAAATGATATCAATAAATAAATGTAAATTATAAGTACAGTGAAATGACAATGTCTCAACTATAACATTACTTTGGCCAAGGTTTTTGTTATAGAATTATAATCTAATAATTTGAATCATTTCCACTCCTATAAAACTATTTGTTACTAAATCATGACATAATTATATCAAGGGGTACACATATGAGTTGGAATTGGCATAATAATATATGTATCTCATGTTATATAAAGATAGTATAAATATGAATATTCAAAATCAAAGCATTGCAATTCCATGAAATAATAAATGATGTAAACAAACATCAATCAGAAATCCAATTCATTTCATCACTCAATATTTATAATGGTAATTAGAGAGTAATCTATTCACTATATTTCATACCATATATGTTCATTTGACTATAACAAGAATCAAGATCTAACATATCCTTTTTAAAACCATATATATAACCAGTGTCATTACACAATCAACATAACATCTACCCTTTCTACCCTTTTCCATTTGTTTATAACATCATACTCAAGAATAAAATCTTACTTTAATAGTTCTAGATGATATTTATATTTAATTTTTAATAGAATATCCACCTTACTCACATATTAAACAAACATCATTTCATTATATAATAATGAAAATTAACATCTATTTTATAGGTCTATCCTATATATATGCAATACTAAGCAACATCTTGTGATTATTTTTTTTACTCTCTTGATAAATGATACATACAATATTTTAAATGAATTCACAACTCGAGAAATATAACTCATCTACATGACATAATGTTTATATTTTAACCTATATATACTATTCCTTTTGTTAATTAAGGTTATTATACAACTAACATATATTCTAAATTATCAACCCATACATAAAAAAATCAAGACTTATTTATGTATTTATGCTTACAAAGTTGAACCTTATATTTTCCATATAAATATGTCTATATATATATTGTTTAGTATACCCTAAGTCAACACACCAAGTTCTCTAAATATAGATTATTTATTTTGAAATTATTGATACTAAGTTTTAATCCTATATGGATATACCACTTTTCATTTATACCTACAACTTGTATATTAACTCACTATTGTTTTTGATAAGGAATCTTTAAATATTCAAGCCTAGGCCTTAGTGTTTGTACAAAGGAGTCGTACTCGAGTTTTTTACATACCTTATTGAAAACATATAGCTACATATTGTATTTCATTACATAAATACATTTATATTATAATTGTGTTTTAATAAATTTATTTTCTTTGTCTTAATCATCTTTAAATAACCTATATCACTCAGGATAATAGTTATGGAAATCAAACAAACTATTTATAAAACCTTATGTTTATTACCTACATCTATATCATTATTCAAAAATTGTTCATGGTTTACATAGGTGAGTATAAGGACTGATACTATTCCAGGTTGATTGACTCTCCTCAGATAAGATAAGACCTTTATAATGAAATTTCCATCAAATCATACTATCTATAACATGGTTATAATGTGGCTAAAACAAGTATATATGTATTTAAAAAATTATAACTTTGTAAGAATTTACATTGTTGTATTCAACACACCCCATCCTACTTTTTTATTTGAAAAGTAGGGACCTCCTTTATTTTTTTTAGAAACAGTGAATATCTTAGAGGGATACTTATGAGTTTTTGAGGGTTATTATACTTTTATTATTAGTATAAAATCAGTTCTTATAATGTTGAATTATGTTTTGGTATATACTTTTCATTTGGAAGCACTTATTCATATTAACCTATTAATGTAAATCATAGAAAGAATGGATTTACATGAGAGTAATTGAGATTATTTTATTTTAGAGTATTCAGTCTTCAAAAACTTTCACTAGAAGATTTCATTCACAAATTTATCTTTGAAAATATTTTCTGCATAAATTTTCTCATCGATAACTTTCATTTCAGAGGGATTTCATCAGACAGTTACTTCAGCAAGTTTGGTCCATAGAAGCTTTACTTTAGCATCTTTGCTTCAGTAAGTTTCACTTTAGTAATAGTTACTTCAATAGGTTTTCATCATCATATTTATTCATAATTTTTTATCTTTAGAATCTTATTCATTGGGGACTTTTATATTGATGAATTCATTTTGAAAACACTATAAATGACAACATTCATCATGGGAATATTTCATCATAAGGTTTGTTATGGAAAAATTCTTTTCAAAAACTTTCTCTCCAAAGGCTTTGTGTTGGAAAATTTTATTTCAAGAGATTTTAGTTCAAAAACTTTACTTAAAAAACTTTGTTCTAAAGACTTTTCATCATAAGTATTCCTTCATCAACCTTGATAATCAATAGTTTGTTTCATAAAATATTTTAGAGCAAATCCTTCTAAAGAACATTATACACTTTGGATTCTTTTGGATTGAAGGTAAATTTTGACTTATCTTGATTGGTCTATACAATGACACATGGAAAAATAAGAAAGGTTATATGGTGGCACTCTAAATGATAAGGCATATTACATGGCAAGTACACTAGGAAAGGGTGGTAAAATTTGAATAGAATGAATGTGGTGAACTCATATATGTTACTAATTAATAGAACACAAATGATAAATAAATGTATAAATCTATTTACATGGAGCCCCTAGCCATGTTCATGTCATTCCATCTTGAAGATTGAGTAATCTTTAATCTTAAGTGATTCCAAAATACCTAATTGATATCATAGTGGTTTGTTTTGTCATTTGGATGTTCACCCTTTGAAGAGATGGAAAATCTCTTCTCATCCAAGTGGCACAATGGAAACACCTCTAGGCTTGTGGGTAGCCTAAGGGATGAGGTGAATCTATAGATAGGGATATCTCCCTTGATGTACCACTTTGGATCAAAAATACAACTAAACTTTAGGGGTGAAATGGAGAGATATAATTGAAAACAAACTATCGTAAGGGAGGTGATACACCAAATAGATTTATGAATTTCAACCATATGCATATTACACTTAAAATCAAGGGACAAACTAAACATACACTTCTCAATCTTAATCTTCTCACATCAATGTTACATTCTAAGGTTATGGACAAATGTACAAATATAGGAAGACTAGACAAGAGGAATATGAGGGAATTAATTAATATAATAACTCACTCAATCCTTGAAATTTCCTAGAATGCTTCACATGCCCTACAAGAAGAAGCTTTCCAATTGTAAATTGATAGTAGAATGAAATAACATGCTAAGGAATTGATAGTCTTCACTTATGAAAAATAAAACATTCCAAATGAAAACATGAATAATAGTCATGGAGGAGGTAAACATCAGTATTATTATTGATTAAAAGGTATACAAATGAGTATGGATTCACCATACTCAAGTGGATCATCCATTATAATGCCAAAATGTCTAGTTCTTATAGAACTTGAGAGATATAGGAGAAGAGATAAGTACAAGGGTCACAAAGACACATTTCAAGATGAGAAAATCAATTAATTTTTAATTTTGAGAGGTTAAATGATTAACCATGTAATACCAAGAAGTACAAATGTCAATTCAAAGCATAAACTTCATGAAAAGTGGTATAAAACTCCTCATTTTATCTTAGAAAAACTACCTATATGATTAGCCATGTTTAATGCCTTATAACTTATTATAAATATGTCTAATGATTATAAATAATGGTAAGGGTATTATTCATGCCTCTTAATTCATTTGTTGTATGCCTAGTCCTCTAGAAACATCTAGAAGTGTGACATCATCATTTGCTGTTAAGAAAAATCCTCTTCCATGCACCCTACATACTTGTCCTCAAAATTGGCATCATTTGATCATAAAAAATCCATTGGATAAATTATATGACAAGTTTAAAAACTCTTCATATCCTTAGGATCATCAAGGGAACCCTAAAATCACTTTCCCTTAGATTTTCCACACTTACCACTACCTTCTCAAATATGCCAATTTTGATTAGCTTAGGTGAGAGCTCTTATTGAGGAAATTAGGAGTAAGTTTTAGGAATTAAATTGATGTGGGGAGTTATAAAGTCTTAATATTTCTTACAAAGTTTTTTTCATCTTCATACTCCTCCTAGAACCCACACAACACAAAAAATGGTCAGAAATACCTTGTTTCTACCATGGCCGTATAGATTACATACAACCAAAAAGCATGGGGAGTAGCTTGAGTGAGTCCTATAAAATTTTAAATAATTATTATGGTTATAATATCCCATTATAATGCATATATAGCTTCATTTCTCTAGACTGGTCCTTGCAAGGGTTTTAGACAATATTTGAGTAGTTTTCACTCTTAAGGTTTGTTCATAAAGGTATGATGTCCATGTTTCCAAATAATTCCAAAAAATCATAGTTAAATACCTTTTATAACATCCATGAACTCCTTTTTCTCCCATGAAAATTCTCCAAAAAGATGTGAGCTTCTAAATTTGCCTTATCGAGCTTCTCCTTCACTTTCTTACAGGTCTAAAGTTGTCTTGAGCCCAAAAATGGATTATTTTTGTTTTATCTACCCTAAAAAATATTTATTACCTCTATTAATACCCAAAAAACATTATCCAACAAGTTTAAATTCTTATCTCATGCTATAAATATGATAGACCCCCATTTGGACACTAGGTCTAGTCATGCCTAGTATGCATGTCTACAAGCTTAAACCCAAAATGACATTTTTGTTGTCTTATCTACATTAAAATAGATTTAAAATATATATTATGGTATTTAAAACATTTTTAAATAATTTAAAAGTCATATTTAGGGCCAGGAGTGTGAGTGACCCCTCATTTAGGCATTAGGCCAAAATCTACCTAGTGTGCTTGACTGTAGCTCCTAAGGTTTAGAGATTCCTCTTGAAAATAATAATTATTCACCTAGTTTTCCATGTTTTTATAATGATATTATATCTTCATAAACCTTTTTTAATTTTTCAAACCTCATTTTATTCATCACCATGCCTCCATTCTTCAAAACTGCCAATTTGACCTCATAAAGGAGTGCCCTCTATTTGAAACAAAACATAGGGCACTCCCATGCATCATCAGATAATGGTAAATGTTATAGGAGATTATATAATTATTTTTTATTCCATATAAATTTTTTTATTCATTTGTGACAAACCTAGCCCTTCCAACTTCCATAAAACCTCAAGACAGGCATGTGTAGAAAATTGTGTGCAGGGTTCTTCTAATAGACTATGTCATGCATGCTTGGGATCCTTTATTGGCATGATTTTAATTTTATATATAATTATAAAGGTATAAAAATCAATATTTATATGTTTAAAATTGTTTATAATTTCATCTTATCATATCCCATTTATATTCCGTACTCAGTCAAACTGAGTTTCCACTTTTGACTGTACTTTTATTTTCTATATTTTAGAAGGTACCTGTAAGTGTTGCTTACTTGTTTGGACATTGAAGGTAGTATTTATAAACTTAAATATAATAAAATAGGACCCTTTATACCTTATTAAATTCATTTCTTCAATTTATATTCACTCTTTACATTCAAATACACTACTTCTCTATCCATTGTTTTGACTAAGACACCTACCTTAACTAACCCCTGTAGGTGAATGTGGCTCCAACTGAGCTTGGTTATGACATTTGAAATATTCCATTGAATATAAAAAGTATATTTTTAATATAATTTTACTTCCAATCACTTTTAATTTCTAAACACCCATCAAAACATCATGTTTAGGTCAATGTCTACACGTAGGTGAGTGCCTAGGTAACCTATACAGATTGTTCGTGTGTATTGGGGGTAAAACAATGCTCATCACTTCCCTATAATGTTTTTCATGAAATTTTTGTGTAATTAAAAAAATTTAACCATTTCAAACATGAAATTTTGTTTCATTTTCTTCTTTGTGTCAAAAGGCCACTCACAACTTCATAAGCTTGTAGATGTTAATGGAGTATTTTAGTGTGTTTAGGGTGACTTTAAGGCTCTAGACAACCTCCTTCCACTTAATCTCTTGCTCTCATATTTGAAATATATCTTGTATATAATATTTAAAACATGGTACACCCATTTATATTACTTATAATACTTTGGAATCATGTTGTATTAGTCTAAAAAAACCCTTGGAGCTCTGTTTTATCTATTTGGGGATTAAAGACCTTAAACTCAGTCATCATCTCCTTGGAGTGACCCTCAACTCTATCTATCAAAATAAAACTTTTTATGTATCTATAGTGGTATTTTCAACATAAAATGGCTCTAATTAAGTTCCTAACACATATTTTAACACTCTATTTAATATCTCAATTCCCTGTTTGGGCCACCTATAGATGACTATTTTCCTATACACAGGCAGTAAGGAGAATGCAGGTAGTGAACTTTAATTTTGATCATTTTATGGGATAAAAACTTATATCCATGATTCCAAATTCACTCTTCATGCCTCAAGGATTTTGAAACCAATACTAAGGCTCTCATAATGGCATGACATAATCATGGAAACCCTTGTATCTGTGTATGGTCAAGTGTGGATGGTGAACATGAAATGGAGAAAGAGTGTGAATGAGAAGACTTATGGATAGCTTAAACTCATTTAAAATTTATAAATTACATTATTAACATTAATTACGTCTTAATACTAGTTCCAAAACATCTCATTCAATGTGAAAACACTTGTAGACACACGGAACATAGCTGGTAGGTATCTAGTGGCTATTTAGTATGGTGTCCATGATTACATATTTGATAAAAACATGGTGTTATCAGACTAATATGGAGTTAAATGTGATAAATATTAATTATTATATGGGAAATATCACATCATTTTCATATAAAGCTTTTTCTGAGAACCACACACTATGCCAACAAACATTTTTGACTGAAACCTTATATGGTGACACCTTACTACTAAGTGAGTTATTTGGACTATAAAATAAACTAAAAATGTGAAATAAAACATGGAGGAAATTAAAAAAAGGAGTAAACATAATCTATAAGAAATCTCATCAAGTGAATTTTATGGATCTTCTCAAACCAAGGCAAAACCTAAATGGTACATAGATTAATAGGGAGATTTGAAAGGTCATCTTCATGAAGATGTTTCATGAAGTGCAAGCCACCATTTTTAAAAATAATTATATTTAAATTAATTTATTTGAGTCTAAAATAATATCCCAAAATAATTTTCCCTGAAACTTCTTGATCTATTTGTACTAAGCAAAAACCTAAAGGTCAGTTATGCTTGCCAAAAAGGGTGAAAATGGAGTAGAATGGTTTTGAGAAAGAAAATGAACTTAAAGAAAAAAAATGTATAAATAATCTTTGGGAAGATTAATAGGCATTTTTTTCCTTTCCCATGTGTCAAACTTCCCAAGGAGCCATACAAGTGCTATAATCTCCTTTTTTCCAAGAAAACTACCCTTTTAACTTAAGAACCTACCACTTTTCAATTTAAAATGGTTTTTAATACCTAATATGACACATGGGACATTAAATAACCCTATATAATCTTCATACTTCCAAATAAACCCGTACAACTCATTAAATGCACCTTTTTTAACCTCAAAATGACCCAAAAATGATATAAGGACTACAATAACTAATAATTGAGGATAGTATAATGTTAAATGACATAAATTAACCTATAAAACACATTGTAACATATAATTAGACCCATAAAACACCTAAAACTCATGTTTTACCTAGGGGTTATCCAATTTGACCTAAAATTCAAATTTGGTCAACAAATTGGTGACTCATAGGGGTAGTATGCCTGCTACACTAACTAGACCAACGACCTTATTAATCCATTGGGATCAAAGAGTCATTTTAAGTCTAATAAATAAGAAGAAGACATTTTAAAATTTACCATCAATTCAATACCACTAATTACCTCAACCACACAATGCAAAGGGGACACACACACACACATGTGCTCAAGGAACTTAGGGGGAAACAAGAAAAAATAATATTCAAACTAGATACTAATAATACCTGCTTTCTACAATCAAAAGGAAAACTTCTTGAATCATATTCATGGTGAGATGGAACATAGTGCCAAATATGCCTCTCTTTGAAATAGATGCTTTGTAGATTAGACTTAATCCTTAGCACTTCACTTGAGAGTCCCTCAAGTGCATCTTCCTTAAATAGGTCTAAAATTTAGATAAACTCCTCTTGAACATGTTCACATACTTCATACTGCTGCCCACTTTTCATTTCATCTTCAATTTGTATCTCCTTAATAGGCATGGCTTTAAGAGGATTGATTTCTTATTCCTTAGAATATTGAGGCCAATAGGTGTTTGTTCCATCACTAAAGACTTGATTTTTTCCTCCTAATTTATTGAGAGGTTGATATCCCATCTTGATGATCTCAAACATATCATCATCAAATGAATATGCTTCTTAAAAGGATAGATTTGAAAGATTGCTTTTCCTTTGCATACTTACTTGAGTACTAAGTCTACCTTATTCATTCTTTACTAGATCATAGCATCCTTAAAGAGGAGTATAGAATGATCCAATGATTTCAAACAAGTCATACAAAGGTTGATTGTCAATTTTTCCTTTCCCATCTATGGTATCTTGCAATGTGATGGAAGAATCAATGACCATTTCTTCCTCTTTGGTAAAAGGTAAACATTATTCCTCATCAACCCAATCTAAATATTCCTCATAAGAAGTCACCTCTTCATCATCATTTATAACCTATTGAGTTATCTAAAGTTTCATCTCAACTAACACAAAATGAATTTGGTTCTCAAGGGCTTTAAGATCTTCCATCTCCTTCTTTGTGATTCCAAGACTAGGCATTTTGAAGTCATGCGACTTAGTCCATTGAGTCTACCAAGGAGTTGGGCTCTCTTCAAGCAAAAGTTATAATTTTTTTTTCAACCAATTTCTCTTCCTTAGGTTCCCATACCATAGGTCCATAAATTAAAAGGGTGATAGGGTGAGAACAAGATGAATTATTTGGTGGAGGTGGCACATAGAACTCAAAATTAGATTGAGAGTGAAATGTAGGGGATTCTCTTGGAAGATCTTGAGGAATGATATGTATACCTTGGGCTTAAACCACTTGATTTTCTCCCTTCCACTTAACAAACACCTAATTCACATCTAATTTAACTTGAGGAATCTCTTGAGGAAGGGTGTATGGGGTGTATATATGCATATGACCTTCTTTTGGGTTTAAACCTTATATCACACCTTGATTCAACAATATTATATTTGACTCTAACTCTTCAATTTCCTTGGCTAGGTTCTTTTGTCAAAGTATTTCTTGAAGCTCAAAATAATCATAACTAATATGTGGGATACATGAAGGCTGAGATGGAACATAATAATATTTTTGAGAAGGGTGGGAAGGAATTGCAAAGGATCAACTCCTTTGTCCACTTCACATTCTTTATCAAGACTCTTATATTCTTTCTTTCCCCATGACTCCACTATCTTACTCCAACTTGGGATGTTGGGATTAAAAGTCTCTTTTCAAGGTGGTGGGGATGCAATATGAGAGGAAAATGAGTGATTTAACTTCACTTAATATTTTATTAATATGTAATTATGTATTTTATTATTTGCTAACTCAATTTTTCTATCAAGGTTTTCTTTAAACACAAGACTAGTATTTACAACTCTCTTTTCCTCTTGATTTAAAAAAGGATAACTTTGGCAGTTTTGATTAGGATCATGAGTAGGGGTCAAATATGGCTGATAGGAAACTTGGGGAAGTATATATTAAGGTTTATATACTTATTAAGGCTACCTATTATGAACTCCTAGCCTATCCTCTAAGGAAGAAACTAGGTCACTTACATCAAGCATCTCACTCATGAGCCTTTGCTAATTGGTTCCCTCAATAGGTATCCACTCTCTTTTGACCAACTATAGTGTATATCTCACCTTGTGATAAGATTAATATGAACCTCTTGAACATATAATCTTATATTATTAAGCTCTAACATGTACCTCTCATATCCCGAAAGAGTCTTCTTAAAGGTGTAAATGAATGGAGTTGGGAAGTGGCTAGGTTGACTAGGAGAAGCAAGATTTTGAGGAGGCTGGCTATAGGAATGATAAAACTCATGATAAGGTTTAATATGATCATATTTGGGTTTAAAATAACCATATTGGGGTTATTAAACTTCATGTAATGGCTGATTAATAACTTGATCTTGTTGATAGGGAATGGTGCAAGTTTGTAATGTGTCCCAACTTGCAAAGAATAGTACTCAACACCAAAATTAACCATGAAACCTCATTGAAAGAAAGAAAACAAAGGAAAATTTTACCAAAAATATTTGAAAGGAAAATTGGGATGATTAACTAACTAATGTATCTTTGGATTTGCCATTGATGCTTTGATAGATGCCTCTAAAGGTTGATTCTTGAGAGATAACACCCAAAATCTCTCAACTCCTTAGACTAAGAGTCCCACCAGGCATGCCAAAAAAAAATTCACTTGTATTTTAACACTTTGAGTAGATTTAATATCTCTCCTCATCTAATTAGCATAAGGGAAACACCTCTAGGCTTGTGGGTAGCCTAAAGAATGAGGTGAATCTTTAGATATGGCTAAATCCCTTGATGTACCACTTTGGATCACAACTACAACTAAAGTTTGGGGTTGAAAAGGGAGAGAGATAAATAAAAACAAACTATAATAAGGGAGGTGATACACCAAATATATTGATGACTTCCAACTATATGCATATTACACTTGAAATCAAGGGACAAACTAAACATACACTTCTCTAATCTTCATCTTCTCACATCAATGTTACATTATGAGGTTATGGATGAATGTGAAAAGCTAGGAAGACTAGAAAATAAGAAATGAGGGAAACAATTAATATAATAACTCTCTCAATCCTTGAAATTTCCTAGAACACTTCACATACCCTACAAGAAGAAGCTTTCTAACTGCAAATAGATGATATAATAAAATAACATGCTAAGAAATCCATAGTCTTCACTTATAAACAATCAAACATTTCAAATGAAAAAACTAAAAATATTCATAAATGACATAAAAATAAGTAGTATTAATGATCAAAAGGTATATAAATGAGTAGGGATTTACCATACTCAGGGGGAGCATCCATTATAATGCCAAAATGGCTAGTTCTTATAAAACTTGAGAAAGAGAGAGAGGAGAAGAGAGAAGTTCAAGGGTCATAAATAAAATTTTAAAGTTGAGAAAATAAGTTAATTTTTAATGTGAATAGTTTATGGGATAAAACATACAAGGCCATGAAGTAAAAATGTCAATTCAAGGCATAAACTTCATGAAAAGTGGAATAAAACTCTTCATTTTAGCTCAAAAAATTTGTATATATGATTAGCCCTATTTGAATGCCTTATAAATAATGATTATAAATAAGGTTAATGGTTTTAATCATGCCTATACATTCATTGGTTACATGCTTTGTCCTCTAGAAACATCTAAAAGTGAGCCATAATCATTTGCTATTAAGAAAACTCTTCTTCCACGCACCCTACACACTTTTCCTCAAAATTGGCATTAGTTTCTCATGAAAATTTAAAGGAGAAAGTGTATTAAATTTTATAGATCCTCCATGTACTTAGTATCATCAAGGTCACCTTAAAATAACTTTCCCTTAGAGTTTTCACACTTTCCACTAGCTTGTCTAATATGCCAGTTTTGACTGGCTAAGATGATAGCTCCTATTGAGGAACTTAATATTTTTTATCAGGACTTAAATTAATATGGGGAGTTAGAAAAATTCTTTATATTTCTCCTAATGTTGGTTTCATCTTTAGAATCATCTTATAACCTATACAATACAAATAATGGTGAAAAATACCCTATTTCTACCATATATATATAGATTTTGTACAACCAAAAAGCATGGGGAGTATATTGAGTGAGTCTTATGAAATTTTCAATCGTCATTCTGGTAAAACTAGCCCATTTATAATTCATCTCTAGTTTCATCTCTCTAGACTAGTCCTTGCATGGGTTTTGGTGGGTTTCTAAGTAGTTTTCACTCTTAAGGTTCATTCATAAAATTATGACATCCAAGTTTCCAACAAATTCCACAAATTCATAATTCAATACCTTTTATAACATCCCTAAACTCCTTTATATCCCATGAAAAGACTCCAAAAAGATGTGAGCTTCTAAAATTTCCTTATTGATCATGTCCTTCACTTTCTTGGAGGTTTTAGGTTGTATTGAGCCAAAAATTGGATTCTTGCAGTTTATTATACCCTCCAAAAGATTTTTTACCTCTATTAAGAATTTATAAAATAATTTTCAATTATTATATCATGTTATAAGTATGATAGACCCCCATTTGGACACTAGGTCTAGCTATGCCTAGTATGATTGTTTGCAAGCTTAGGCCCAAAATGACCTTTATATTTTCCTCCCTATATTTATATAGATTTAAAATATATATTATGTTACTTAAAACATGTTTTGACAAGGTATACATCATATTTAGGGATAGGAGTGTGAGTGACCCCTCATTTGCACACTAGGCCAAAATTTGCCTAGTGTGCTTAACTATAGATCCTAAGGTTTAGACCTTCTTATTGAAAATAATCCTTCACCTAGTTTCCAATGTTTTTATAAATTTATTATAGATTAATAAACCTTTTTTAAAGGTTCAAACCTCATTTTATTCATCACCTTGCCTCCATTCCTCAAAACTACCAATTTAACCTCATAAGGGAGTGCCCTCTATTTGAGACAAATATAGGGAACTCCCCTACCTCCTAAAACAATGGTGAATGTTCTTAGAGATTACATAAATATATTACATTCCTTATTAAAAATTTGAGTCCTTGGTGACAAGCCTAGACCTTCTGACTTTCATAAAGCCTCAAGACATGCCTATGTAGAAAATTGTGCAAGGTTCTTCCAACATACTATGTCATGCATGTTTGGGCTCCTTTATTGGCATGATTTTAATTTTATAGATAATTATAAAGGTGTAAAAATAATTTTTTATATGTTTAAACTTGTTTATCATTTCATATTATCATATCCCCTTGATATTCCTTAATCAAACTGAGTTTCCACTTTTGACTGTACTTTTATATTCCCTAATTTAGAAGGTACATGTAGGTGTTGCTTACTTATTTGGAAATTTAAGGTATAATTTATGAACTTAATTATAATACCATAGGACAATTTATACCTTATTAAATTCATTTTTTCATTTTATATGAACTCTTCACATTCAAAAACACTACTTCTCTATCCACTGTTCTAACTAAGACACCTACCTTAATTAACCCCTATAGGTGAATGTGGCTCCAACTGAGCTTGGTTATGATGTTTAAAATCATATATTAAATATAAAAACTATATTTATTATTTAATTATACTTTTATTCAATTTTAATGTCTAAAACACCCATCAAAACCTCATGTTTAGGTCACTGTCTGCCTGTAGGTGAGTGTCCAGGCAACTTGTATGGACTATTGGTGTGTATGGGGGGAAAAAAAAAATCACAACTTCCCTCTAATGGTTTTAATTCCATTTACTTTTCATTAAAACAATATATCCATTCCCAACATGAAAGTGTGTTCTATTTTCTTCTTTGTGTCAAAAGTTCATTCACAATTTCACAAGCCTGTAGATGTTAATGGAGTATTTAAATGTGTTTTAGGGTGACTTTAAGGCTCTAGACAACCTCCTTTCACTTACTCTCTTGATCTCATATTTGGTATATCTATTTTATATACTATATTAAACATGGTCCACCCATTTATATTCCATAGAATACTTTAGAATCATGTTGTAGTACATCTACAAAAAACCCCTGGAGCTCTATTTTGTCAATTTAGGGATTGGAGGCCTGAAACTCAGTCATCATCTCCTTGTAGTGACCCTCAAATCTATTTATCCATATAGAACTTTGGATGGATCTATCATGGTATTTTCAACATGCAAGTACTCTAAGTAAGGTCTCACAACATACTTTAACACTCTATTGAATATCTCAATCCCATGTTTAGGTCAATTGTAGGTGATTATTTTCTTATAGACAGGTAGTACGGCGAATGTAGGTAGTGCACTTCAATTTTGATCCTTTTATGGGATACAAAATTATCTCCATGCTTCTAAATGCACTATTCATTCCTCAATAATTCTGACACCATTACTAAGGCTCTCATAATGGAATGACATAACCATGGAAACCCTTATATGTGTGTATGGTTGAGTTTAGATAGTGAACATGAAATGGATAAATAGTGTGAATGACAACACCTATGGAAAAATTAAACTCATTTATAATTCCTCAATTAAATTATTATCCTCAATTAAATTATTACCATTAATGAAGTATTAAAACTAGTTCCAAAACATCTCATTCAAAATGAAAACACTTATAGACACATGGAACATAGTTAGCAGGTATCTAGTGGCTAGTTAGTATGGTGTTTATGACTACATATTGGTGACTAAATATGGAGTTATTATATGTGAAACATCACATCATGTTCCTATGAAACTTCTTCTGAGAACAACACACTTTGTCAACAAATGTTTTTGATTCAAACCTCATATAGTGACACCTTCCTACCAAGTGAGTTATTTAGAATATCAAATAAACTCCAAATGTGAAAAAAAATGAAATAAGTGTGAAAATTTATTAAAAATAATTTGGAACTAATCTCAGTAAGTGAATTGTGTAGGTCTTCTCAGACCAAGGCAAAACCTATAGGGTGCACATATTAGCAGTCAGATTTAAAAGGTCATCTTCATGAAGATAGTTAATGAAGCACGAGACACAATTTTTAAAAATAATTATATTTAAATGAGTTTACTTGACTATGAAAAAATCTCCCAAAAGCAATTTCCTTGAAACTTCCTGAGTTATTCGTACCAAGCAAAAACTTGGAGGTCACTTCTGCTTGCCAAGAAGGATGAAAAGTGAGTAGAATGGTTTCAAAAAATAAAAGGAGCTTAAAGATAAAAATAACATGTAAATAATCTTTTGGAATATAAATATGCATTTTTTTATCCTTTTCCATGTGGCACACTTGCCAAGGAGTCATACAAGTGATAAAATCTCCTTTTTTCCCAAGAAAATTACCCTTTTAACTAAAGAAGATACCCCTTTTTGGTTAAAATGGGTTTTTAAAACCTAAAATGACACATGGGTCATGAAATAACCCTCTATTAATCTTCACACTTCCTAATAAACCCATAAAACTCAATAAATGCACCATTTTTACCTTAAAATGATCCAAAAATGCTATAAAGACTAAAATAACTAATGACCAAGGCTAGTATAACATAAAATGCCATCAATTAACCTATAAAACACATTTTAACATCTACATTAGACCCCTAAAACACATAAAACTCATGTTTTTTACCTAGGGGTGCCCCAATTTAACTTAAAAGTCAAATTTGGTCAATAGTTTGTTAATCTACAAAATTGAGTTCATTATTATACACCATTCTCAAAATATTGGAGCATACCAATACTCATAAAATCACCATGGAATCATAATCTAGGTCCTATAAATAGTACCTAACACCATCTATATTCTCCATTAGAGATTCTACATATTACTTGGACATTGTGTTTGAATCAACTGCATTCAATGGATGTTAACCATATTACTCAACATTGTGGGAAGAAGTGGAAAAAAATAGACTGATTTTCACTTGAAGAGGGCCTCATAGTTGAATATAAGTAGCTGGTGAAGGTATTACACCCTTTCAAATGTCAAACCCTACACTACATAGCCACGAAGCTGAGGTTATGTCATTCATTGAATTACTATAGGGCCTCTTCTTCAAAAGGAGAATAATGGATGGAGGATATCTTTAGTATGTTAACAATAAAACTATTTTTGTATATAAATTGGGTACAGTGTTTAATAGGTATTTGAGCCTACCTATTACAAATGTCACTTTTTATTTACACATTATCATTACATGGAAGAAGTACAATAGTGTGGAATGAGTGTTATCAAGGTGACTTCTCCCATCCTTGGTAATGATGTCTAGGTCAATAGTAATCCCATCCCTGGTAATGATGTGGCCTAGC
Source organism: Torreya grandis (assembly GCA_037957365.1). Taxonomy (NCBI): domain Eukaryota; kingdom Viridiplantae; phylum Streptophyta; class Pinopsida; order Cupressales; family Taxaceae; genus Torreya; species Torreya grandis. The sequence goes on from JARHVA010005558.1 coordinate 734,116, forward strand.
ATCTTACCTTCAATAACACTAAAACTATTTTTTGGGGGGTTAAGGGATACCCCAAACTTCTTAAACCTCTCAAAATAGAATTAAGATGGTTGTTACTATCGTATTTTTTTAATAAAAACTAATGAGATCATTCATATATATAATTATGCACTTCCTTATTAGTCCTTGGAATGCATTATCCATTTCTCTTTGAAATTTGTTGTTCTCAAAATCTATCACTTGTTTTTGGGGACAACATATCAACTATTTTGGTCCTGAAGGCCAAAATGATCTCTTCCCTTCTTTAAAATGTTCTAAGTATTCAAATTCTTCAATTATTCAAGTCTTCTCAACTAAAGAACTCGCAGGTTCAATAGGCAGGCTTTCTTAGAAAGAAGTTCCAACACTTAGGCAATTTCAAGGGTTTAATGACTTTAGCAAACTTAAAGAAAAGAAGGATTTGAAGAGTTTCAAAGGTTTGAATAGAAGATTCCAAAAGATGTTTAAAGCAAAATATTCCAAAAGAATATTCCAAGCAAATGGTTCAAACGATTGGTTCAACAAATACATTGAACTCATAAAAAGTATTAAGTGAATGCAGCCCTTTGTAAGAAACATTGAACCACTGACCATTGAACCACTTTGAACCATTGAATTGATGCATTACAAAGGTTTAAGGTTCAAAGTGGTTCAAGCAACTAAGTCATCAGTGACATCCCCATGGACGTCAAATATAGGGTAACGAAATATCCATTGATTTTCAAAGATGCACACTTGAGAACAAACTCAATAACCAGCCAAAGAAGGAGCCAAAAAAGCTAGCTGAAAGTGAGAAGATAGCCCTAAGAGCTTAGATCACCAAGGAAGGACAAAACATGGCATGGAAAGAGAGAAAAACTATAAGAAATCTAGAAATATCTATAGGAGAGTTATTTCCAGTAGGTGAAACAGTCCACTAGGTGGACATCAGAGAGTGCAAACATTCAAAGGCACGGCCTATTTTTCTACATTAATTAAAGGTGAATGAATAGTTGTGTAAGTTCCATAAAGAAGACTAGATGACTGATGCTTAGGAGGAGACACTTGAGATGATTCAGAATGCCAAAGTCAAGGCCGATGACCTTTTCTAGAATGGCCCTATCATAGGTATTCAAGACATTTAATTTGGCATGGGCCGTTTTCATGAAAACTAGCACGAAAGTCTTTCTAGGAATGATATATATTGTAATCTCTCATTTTATCAAAAGGACATCTCTTTGTTATAGAAGCAAAACTATGCCCAAATTGAAAGACATTTCCCGAGACTTTGAGCTCAGATTGTTAATCATATTTCTTTATTTGAATGAGAAAACAAGTGACCTTTCAGACTTTGTGCTAGAATAGCTTGTGTTATTTAGGAAATTGTTCTTATGTCTATTTCCTAGAAGCATTCTTGTCCATTTAATTTAACAAGTAGAACTAGTGGAAGTAATCAGGAAGGTGTCCTGAAGCTGACTGTGGAGAGACTTTGTGCTGCCACAATGGTCTTTAGTGTGTTGTTTTCTATATCTGTGTAAAGGATCTTGGGATGACTTTATGCCCCCATTGTCCTTAGTAAATTTCACTCTTTGGCAGTTGAGGTGGAGACTTTGTGCTACACTTCATCTTGTTGTTTTACTGTGTCCAGTTACTTTTACTACCCAAGTAGGAATCTTGCTATTGACTGAGTATTACTTCTAAAAGAAGAGAATTACCTCTAGCAATCACCTAAGAATTCTCTTATGTCTGTGAACATCATCTCTAAAAAAAGAGATATGGATGGTGTTATCCTACCCTGAGTGTTATTTTTAGATTATTTATAGTATATAGTACCTTATAGTTATAGGGAACCTCCCCTTGATGAGAGGAGAGATTTGTCCCATTTTGATGTGGTAAACCTGCATGTTTTGGCTGATCAATCTCCCTATGTTGTGGTTGAAATGCCTATTTTGTCCTTAGTTAACTGGTGACAAAGCATTCGCCTAACAATTTTTTGGTGAATCTTCTAGGGATTGAATGAGTTATTCCAATTCTTTTCCATCTCCATATCCTTATCCATTTCCATTATATACTCTGATATGTGAAACCATAGATTTTGGGGATTGAATGTTTCATTTCTATTGTCTACTCTGCCAACTCCATGCCAATAGCTTTTTTGTTACTCCACTGGGGAAGAATGAGCAATTTGGAGCCTCGAGCTCCAAGCTGAAGTAGGGCCAATTATTTTCCATTTTTATTCTACAATCTGGCAGATCCATGCTATATAAGAAGCCAAAAAGCTCAACATTTTGTTGACCATATTTTTGAGTTAGTAGAGTAGAGTAATTTTGATTTGTTTCCTCCACAACCTCACCTTCAACTAACTAGGAGTCTTCCTCTTACCAACACTAGGTCACCAATAAAAGGTGGAGCTTATTTTTCATCTACTAGTAGAGCTTTGCCTGTACATACCCACCCAAGATTTTTATCCCCCCTTTCCATAGTCATATAATGATAGCTCAAGGCCCCTGTGGTAACTCTTTTGGCCCACTCAATTTAACTCCACCTCTACATGAGCTACCACGTAGTTCAAGGAAGAATTTCACCAAATTATTTGGTGATGGGAGAGTTCATCCTGATGAACATATTGCAACCTTCAGCATAGCCTGTGGCATGATAGGTGTGGAGTATGAATATGTAGCGGCCAGGCTATTTGTAGAGACATTACAAGGTGCTACTGCAAACTAGTTCTACCATCTATAGGCTTAGTCAGTGACTAACTAGAATAGTCTCAAAGCTAAATTTGAAGCCAAGTTTAAGCCTATAAAAGATGTGCATGCCCTATTGGCTCAGCTCACACAAATGAATAAGGAGCCTCATGACCTAATGAGAGATTTCATAGCCAAGTTTGACAAGCTGAGGAATAGGATTCCTACAATTGCTCAGCCAATAGCTGAGAATCTCAAATGCTTACTCATCAACTCTTAACTCCCTGAAGTGAGTTTTTTATTGAGATGTGATAGCCACATGGACCTTGTTGTAGCATAGGATTTGGCTACTGAGGTGGAAGATGATCTCATATTGGTGGGGAAGATAAGGAGATATCCTAACAGAGGTAAATATTCGTCATCCTTTGAATATCCATCTACAGGCACCACTGATCCAATGGTGCAAAAGTTGGTAAATGAGTTGCTAGCTCTCAAAAATTAAATGGCACAAGGGATGTCTACTCCTCCTTTGTACTGAGATATACCAAGGAGGACATTCCCCAATCAGTCATACCAAGGCAACATTGCCAAGAATCAAGGGTAGCCAAATCATCTTCCTCCCCCTCAATGGAAACTTGATATTGAAGTAGCTCCAGCCAACTCAGCAATTAGATACCTTGAAACAGAATCATATTTTTATTTCCAATATGAGTTAAACTAGGAAGATGGCATGATCTCTTTATGGAAGACCAAGATGAATTAGCTAGTGACTCCAACATTGGTTTCCTAAATTACCAGGATGAACTAAGAAGTAAAGGTGAAGCATTTGATGGATCATATGTTGTATTCATCCAATCCTAGAACCAATCAACCCAGCAAGCTGATAAGGAAAAAATAGAGGAGTGATCTCAACCAACAATTTCAATTGCTAAGCGGGGAACCACTCTGCCTTTTCAATCAAAGGACCTAGTGATTGCTAAAAAGGTAAGTACATAAAGTTTTTCTTCATCTTCTACTTCAAATTCATAGACTAGTACCACTCCTCCTAAAAATTAGAAAGATAAACTACCTTCCCCTATTCCTAATTCATTTTAGATATTTGATATAATTGACCATGTCAAGAAAACCAAAATTTAAATTTCTGAATTTGAATTCTTACAATCCAACCCTGAGCAGTTGGATAAGTTGGTCCAATGTGTAAAGAATAAAACCATCCTTATAGGACCAGCTATTTCAAAGGTGAATCCCAAATCCACCCAAAATAACCTTATCATTACTCTTCCTGTTGCTCTTGAGAAGACATAATCATTTTGTCTCCTTGCTGATAAACGGTCATCAGCTGAATAATTACATCATCAACTCCGGCACATCTGATAATGTCATGCCTGCCAAAGTGGTAAAATCTCTTGGTCTCACACTGACCAAGACATTTGGGAGATTCTTATCCATGGAAAACAAACAAGTCCCTTTGCTAGGACAAATCAAAGATGCCCAATTTGCATTTGTGGCCTTTCTAAGAAAAAGAACTAAGATGACAGTCCTATTGGCTGACGTCCCAACCTCCTATGACATCCTTCTTGGTCAAAATTTTTGCAAGGATGTTGGTGGAGAAATAACTATGGACCTATCTAAGGAAAGGATCCCTATCAAAGGTGTCATGTAGAGGATGCTCCATGAAAAGGAGTCAAAGTATATTGTCACCCAAATGACAGCCCCCAAATCTCAAATTTTGTTTGAGTCTTTAGGGGTGGGTAATTACTTTTGGACCACAGAGGATGTTCAAGTTTTAGCAGATGAAAGTCTTGTAGGTGGTGATCCAAGAATTGATTTAGATGAGATAGTAGAAGAATTAATAAAGCACAACATAGGTATAGAAGGACCCTCCCCTCCAAATGAAGGAGAATATGAGAAATGATCAAGTTTTAGTGGCATATGGATTCTAAAATTTGATGGTAGATGCTCTTCTACTAGTTCTAGAGCTAGGATTGTTCTAATATCTCCTCAAGGAGATATTTTTATTTCTTCATATAAGTTGTAGTTCAACAACACCATCAACACTGTCGAGTATGAATCTCTATTACTCAAGTTGAAGGCTACTCAATACAAAGGTGTCAAACTCCTTTACACCAAAGGAGATGCTGAACTAATGGTTTATCAGGTGAGGAACCTATGTCAAACCAAGAATAAAAGATTGCACCATTACTGTAATCTGGTATGGGACTGTATTGCAAGTTTTGATGCTTTCAATATATTTTTAGTGCTTAGAGAGATTCATAGTCATGTAGATTCATTGGCTATCTCTATGACCCTTTTGGTTCCTCATAAAGACTTTGAAGAGCATAAGTACACTATCGAGCTAGTCTTTCGACCAAGTGTGCCTGACAATGCCAATCATTGGCAAGTGTTTGATGCTAACAATCAAATCATGTACTAGACTGAACCAAAAAAAATGAATTATGGTAATGGACCATACTGCTGCATGTCAAAATTAGGAAAAGAAACTCTTGTTCAAGAGAACAAGGATTCATGATTTTTAGAATAGAAATCAAGACTTGCTATAGGGAAAGGGGAGAGAACCAAAAGGAATGCATATAAAAGTTTATTCTTGGTGGATAGGTCCATTCACCAATCATCACTTCTTGGGAGAAAATGGTTTCTTACTGATATATCAAGATAGAATGCCATTTTCACTGCCTCATAGTGGGCAACATCTAAAGCACTTCAATCCTTGAAGTATGAGATGACATCAATTGTACATATTTGTATAGTCTTTAGTTTTATTTTGTTTGGTTTGTCATATTTTGTTTTTGCATCTTTCTTTTTGGGTAGCATGACTCCATAGCCCAATGGCATACATGAAGGCACTGGAGATTCTGGATTCTACTCCCTTTGATTGTTTTTACAATCAATGGAAGTTCCCCAACTAGAGCCAGTTGTTGTTCCCGAAATCCATCACTTGTTTTTGGGGACAATATATTAACTATTTTGGTCCTGAAGGCCAAAATGATCTCTTCCCTTCTCAAAAATGTTTTGAGTATTCAAATTCTTCAATTATTCAAGTCTTCTCAACTAAAGAACTCATAGGTTCAACAGGTAGGCTTTCTCAAAAAGAAGTTCCAACACTTAGGCAATTTCAAGGGTTCAATCACTTCAACAAACTTAAAGAAAATTAGTCTTTGAAGAGTTTCAAAGGTTTGAATGGAAGATTCTAAAAGATGTTCAAATCAAAAGATTCTAGAAGAATATTCCAAGTAAATTGTTTGAATGATTGGTTCAACAAATACATTGAACTCAAAAAAAGGACTAAGTGAATGCAGCCCTTTGCAAGAAACATTGAACCATCGACCATTGAACCACTTTGAACCATTAAACTAATGCATTTTAAAGGTTTAAGGTTTAAAGTGGTTTAAGTAACGAAGTGATTAATGACATCCTTACTAATGTCAAATATAGGGTAATGAAATATCCATTGATTTTCAAAGATGCACACCTGAGAACAAACTCAGTGACCAACCAAAGAAGGAGCTGAAAAAGCTAGCTAAAAGTGAGAAGATAGCCCTGAGAGCTTAGATCACAAAGGAAGGACAAAACATGGCAAGGAAAGAGACAACAACTATAGGAAATCTATAAATATCTGTAGGAGAGTTATTTCTAGTAGGTGAAACAGTTCACCAGGTGGACATCAGAGAACATGAACATTCAAAGGCACAACCTATTTTTATGCATTAAGTAAAGGTGAATGGACAGCCGTGTAAGTGCCATAAATAAGACTATATGACTCATGCTTAGGAGGAGACATTTGGGATGATTCAGAATTTCAAAGTCAAGGCCGATGACCTTTTCCAGAATGGCCCTATCATAGGTATTCAAGACATTTAATTTAGCATGGGCTATTTTCATGAAAACTAGCACCCAAGTCTTTTTGGGAATGATATATATTGTAATCTCTCATTTTATGAAAAGGAGATCTCTCTTTTATAGAATAAAAACTCTGCCCAAATTGAAAGGCATTTCCTGAGACTTTGAGCTCAGATTGTTAATCATATTTCTTTATTTGAATGAGAAAACAAGTGACCTTTCAGACTTTGTGCTGGAATAGCTTGTGTTATTTAATAAATTGTTCTTATGTCTATTTCTTAGAATCATTCTTGTCCATTTAATTTAACAAATAGAACTAGTGGAAGTAATCAAGAAGGTGTCTTGAAGCTGACTGTGGAGAGACTTTGTCCTGCCACAATGGTCTTTAGTGTGTTGTTTTCTGTATCTATGTAAAGGATCTTAGGAAAACATTGTGCCCCCATTGTCCTTCATATATTTCACTCTTTGGTAGTTGAGGTAGAGACTTTGTGCTACACTTCATCCTGATGTGTTACTGCATCTAGTTACTTTTACTACCCAAGAAGGAATATGGTTGTTGACTGAGTATTACTTGCAAAAGAAGAGAAGTACCTCCAACAATCACCTAGGAATTATCCTATGTCTATGAACATCATCTCTGAAAAAGGAGAGATGGATGGTGTTATCCTACCTTGAGTGTTATTTTCAGCTTATTTATAGTATATAGTACCTTATAGTTATAGGGAACCTCCCCTTGATGAGAGGAGAGATTTATCCCATTTTGATGTGGTAAACCTACACGTTTTGGCTGATCAATCTCCATATGATGTGGTTGAAACACCTATTTTTCCCTTAGTTAGTTGGTGACAAAATATTTACCCAACAAAATGTAGATCCAAATTTGATCAACCCAAATGGAATTCACTTATACTCATATGTTTCAGACTTCTTAGTAAATGTTATTTCCATCTTATCTTTGATTTGACCAATAATTGATTGTAACATGAAAATCCATCCAAAAAAGACATCATTTCAGAGCCACTTATAATTTTTATTACCTCATATAAGGAATTCAAATGATAATTGTCCTTATCTAAAGATTTATTTAGATTTTGGAATTCAACTCAAAGTCTAATCTCGCCACTCTTTTTCTTGACTAGAACTAGATTGGCCACCCAAGTCAAATGTCTAATAGAAAATACAATATTAGCTCTTAGTATATTTTCCACTTCCTTCTAAATTAATGGTTCCAAGATAGAATTAACTAGCCTCTACCTTTGCCTAAATGGTTTATGATCAAGATTATGTGAAATTGTATGGGTGATAAATCTAGGATTGAAAACACTTAAGTCATCATAAGTCCATGTAATTACATATTTATTCTTGATTGTAATTTCCTTGACTCTTTTCCTTTTTTCATGTGTGAATCTTAATCCAAAATTGATGAAGTGTGCATTCTTTTCATCACCAATGTTTTATGATTGAATTTGGATTCATTAAACTTTAGCTACCTTTGTGATTGGGCCTGAGGATCTATGTTGAAGGTCCTTTCTATGGAAACCATTCCCAATGGGAGGAAATTATCCTTTAGTTATATAACACCTTATTTTAATTGTTCATGGCATCTTTGGTTTATTTCTTTGTCATCAATTATTTGAGATTTAAATTGTTCTAAATTTGTCAAAAATTGGACAATTTGCTATTCATCATCAAATACTTGAAAATTTGAAACATTGTCTAGTATTAAAGGATAAGTAGAGGTTATAGGCTAGAGATCTCAAAATTTTAGAGGTTACATCATTTAAAACTTCTCTACAGTGTGCATAAAACCCACATCAATAGAATAATAAAAAGTTAGCACTAAAAGGAGGGCACACTTGTGTGCTTTTCCAATAAATAAGGGACCCATTATTAAGGAGACACCTAGGAGATTAACAAGGACTAGGTCCCAAATTATCCTTTTAGTTTCCATATTGTCAAAATATTTGAGGCTTATACCCATACCTGTCATCCCTAAGGTACGTTGATCCTGAACACCTTCCCTTGTGAGGAAAGTCCCACCTATCAATCTTCTTATGGCCCAAAGCTGGTTAATCAAATCACACATTACCATCACTGGGGACAAATATGACCTACCAAATAATCCAAAAAAATATTTTCCTACCTTCTCCCCCTCAAGTGGGAGGATGGTTGAAGAATATATGAAATCTTTCAAGGTTTCCTTGAGATTAATGAATGTTATTTATGAGGATGTTGCATGTAGGCTTTTTCTATTTACTCTACAATATTATTCTTATGGTTGGTATCTCAATTTACAAGAAAATTTTATCACTTCATAGGATGAGTGTGAAATTACATTCTTTGCATCATTTAGATAGGTAACTAATCCAAGTTTGGTATATCAACTCTTTACCAACATGAAAAAGGAACCTAACGAGTCCACCTAAGCCTTCAATGCAATATTCTAGAAGATACACACTTGATTAAACATCACATATAATCTAGATTAGAATATAATTCTCAAAACATATAATAATTCCCTAGATCCTATTACTGTAATATTATTGCAAAGAGATGCTGCTACCAATAAGCTAGCTTTGGTATTCTAAGAAGCTATCAACATTGATAAGTAGCTCAATCCACACCTTAGCCCTCATAATCTAGGAACTCAAGCATTCAAAAATATACTAACATCCTTTAATATAATTCCATACATGAATTATAATGCCTTGCATTCAATCAAAATAAGTTGTACACTATGTCACCCATGGCACAATAGACAATGAATCATAAATATGATTTATTGAGTAATCATACATGAAGAAGTAACCCATAATAGAATCAACATCAGGCTCATACCAATATAATGGTTGCTCAGGGTTATGACTCCAATAAAGCTAAATTGGATTCTATACAAATAATGGTTCAGAAGGTGAGTGATAATGTTTTGAATATGTAGATGAGGATGGGAAGTACAAATAATAATAATTACAATCAGAACTCTACCTTACCAAGATATAATAGGCCTTTCAATAGGACCACTAATGATATAGAATAACAATATTCCAATAAGTTTCTAGAAATAAATAGCATGGAAATAACTTTTCCCAACTAGTGTAGGGTCCATACCACATCTTAGCATGGAGAGTTGGACTATAAAGAGTTTAGCTCAACCTTTAAAATATTCCAAAGAGAGATGATTATATAAGATCAAATGATGAATCCTCAAGATCTGCCTCATGAATATAACCCTTCTAGTTTAGCTCTAGTCTTTAATAATTTTGAGTCTTCCTTCCCAATGAATATGATAATTAAGTGTAGGTATTTTAGTAGTTCATTAGGAGCAATTAAAATCTGAGGAACATGAAGCCATTTAGTACTTCTATTCCCAATAATATGATTATCCCTCCAAATTCCAAGACTGAGAATACTCCTATTCCCCCCAAAGGGAATGATAAGTCTTAGCATAAAGAGGAACATAATAAAGGGGGATATAATATTTTTGAGGACATGAAGAAAATGAAGGCCAAAATAACTCTTCATGAACTAACACAAATCACAAAGCATAAGGAACTCTTATAGAAGTCCATCATAGGAAAATATATTGTGCAAAATTATAAAACATCAAATATAAATATTATATACAAAAATTAAGTCTAAAGTTACCCCTTTTAATTTGAGCATTTGGAAAGAATATACATAATTACCTGGTAGATTCAAGAGCTTTAGCAATAGTGATGCTAAATTCTATTTTTTAGAATCTTTGTTTAACACCAAATCCATCCAAGAAGGCTTTTTAATAGTTAGATAAAATATTTGTGCATATATTGGGAGTGATGAATGATGTGAGAATTTAGGTTGCCTCAGAGCCTAGAGTACATATGACAATCAAAATCTTGTTAGTTGATATTACTGAAGGTTATGGGTTGTTATTGAGCAGAGATTGGTCAAAAACATTAAATGGATATCTTTACATGGACTTTTCACATATCTTTTTGCCTTGGAGAGGCATAGCCAATAAGATCATAATCAATCAAGAGATAAAAATGAATTATCCCATTATGGATTAAAATACCAATGAAGAGGTAAGTTATAAATCTCCTAGTCTTAGAATTTACATATTTTCCACAAAGCATGAAGCATCATAATAAATTATGGGTCCTTCCAAATTATAGACCCTCCATTTCAATGGAACAAGATCTAAACAAGGATCAGGTGTGGGTATTGATTAGTCAATCCATAAGGAGAGAAACTATTGGCAACATATAGGCTTCATTTCCTAAGCACCAATAATAGAGCAGAATATGAAGCCCTAATTATGAGATTATAGTCTATCCTCAAGAATAATGTTAAATAATTGCTTGTATATGGAGATTATAAACTCATGGTAAACCAAGTCAAAAATAAATATTAGTGTAAATTTTCATATCTAAAGAAGTATAACCATAGAGCTTGGGATTTTATAGAATCATTTAAATCTTGAATCATAGTATCTATTTTGAGAGAACAAAATGGATTCATCGATTTACTAACTGCTTTAGTAGTAATTTTGGCACCCTTATAGGAGTTAAAAATCTAGAAGTTCATTGAATTGGTACAATGTCCTTTAGTACTAGACAATGTTGAAAATTTTCAAGTATTTGATGATGATTAGCAAATTATCTAGTTTTTAACAAATTTAAGACAATTTAAATCTCAAATAATTGATGACAAAGAAATAAACCATAAGTGCCATGAATAATTGAATGAAGAAGGCATTATCCAACCAAAGGAGAATTGTCTCCCATTGGGAATGGTCACCTTGTAAAAGACCTTCAACATAAATCCTCAAACCCAATCATAGAGGTATTTGAAGGTTAATGAATCTGAATTCAAATCATAAAATGTTGGTAATGAAAATAACACACACTTCATCAATATTGGCTTAAGATGGAACCTAAAAAAAAGGCAAAGAGTTATGAAAATGATAATCAGGTATAAAGATGTAATTACATAGACTTATGATGACTTAAGTTTTTTTAATTCTATATTCATCAACCATTAAATTCCACTCAAGCCTAATCATAAACCATTTAGGTGAAGGTAGAGGTTGGTTAACTCTATCTTGGAACCATTAATTCATAAGGAAGTGAAAAAGCTACTGAGTGCTAGGATTGTATTTCCTATTAGACATATGACTTGGGTGGCCAATATAGTTCCATTAGGAAAAAAAATTGGTGAGATCAGACTTTGCATCAAAATAAGAAAGAAAAATAAATATTAAAAGAAGGATAATTATCCTTTTCCATCCTTATATGAGGTAATACAAACTATAAGTGGCTTTGAAATGATGTCTTTCTTGGATGGATTTTCATGTTACAATCAATTACTAGTCAAATTAGAAGATACGATGAAAAAAATTACTACAAAGTGGGAAACATATGCATATAGGTGAATGCCATTTAGGATGATCAATGTTGAAACTAAATTTCAAAGAAAAATGGATCATGCATTCCAAAGATTGATAGGGAAGTGCATAATTATATATATGGATGATCTCATTTTTAAAAAAAACTAGAAATAATCGTATCAAACATCTTCAATATATTTTTGAGAGGTACAAGAAGTTAGGGGTATCACTTAACACCAAGAAAAGTATATTTGATTTTATCAAAGGCAAGTTGTTAGGCCACATCATTACCAAGGATGGGGTTAATATTGACGCACCAAGTTTTCTTTGGTTTGTGATAATGGGCCAAAACTTCAATCATCTAAGTTCACTGAGTGGGCCCATGATAATAAGATTATAAGTAGATAATCCTCAAATAATTAACCTTAGGGGAATGAATTGGTTCAATTAACCAATAATAACCTCATAGATGTAATCAAGAAATCAACAATAGATAAACCAAGGGAGTAACATCTCATATAAAATATGCACTTTAGGTAAATAAGACTAGGTATAAATAGGCCCTCAAATTTTCACCATATCTAATGGTATATGGTAAATATATAGTTTTCATAATAATGCTAAAATTACCAACATATCAGTTTATGAAATAATTTATAGAACCCAATAACAAACAAGAGTCTAGATTGTTGGATATCATTGAAATGGAAGATTCTAAGGATAAAACATTAAAAAACCTCAAAAAACATTAGTATGTGGTCAAGATAGGGGTCAATAATAGAGTGAAATTGAAATCATTAAGGATCTATGACTTGGTGCTACTATGGGACAAATCCCATGAGACAAAAGGAATGCATAACAATTTTACCCCATTGTGGAATGGATCATATCAAATTTTAAAAATTTTGGGTAATAATACATTTTATTTGAAAGATATTCAAGGTAATGATATGACATATCCAGTCAATGGATAGTTTTTGAAGCATTACTTCATGCTTTTCCCATATAAAGAGTTCTTTGAGTAATAATATATGTTTTAGTATAGGTAGGATTAGATTGGATTTTTTATATTAGTTACTTTCCTACTTTCATTCATTTGATTTTATTATATTAGTTTGTGTTTCCTATAGCATCCCTTTTTTATTTGAAAGAGTTATCAAAAAAATTTAGCCAAGATATCTCCAATGGATCATTACTACAACCATTGATGCTTCAACATACACACTACGAAATAAAACCAATTGTAAACAAGACAATTATTATTGAAAAAATATATGCAAAAGATTATGAAGCATGTATATTACAATTAGATAACTTACTTAGATAGGTAAGGCAAAACAAGATGAAATCTAAACTAGGCAATGCGTGATAAAACCCCACACATGACAAAACTATGTAAAGACTAATAACCTAGATAGAACCTAGAAATCATGAGTATTGAGATACTCTAACATTATTTCCATAGTTTTCATTAATTTAATTTTGATTTAATGATAGTCAAACTTTGGTCAATCTTAGTACAATCAAACATAGTTTAAGGTGTTTTGAATCCAACTTAAATCAAGGAGTAATGCATACTATAGTTTAATTTTTTTAAATCCACACAAGTAATGAGAGAGTTATCCATGAATATGTCTTAAAGTTAATGATTTCATTAGGTATGTAAAAATTGCTCCCATAATTTTATGTAAATTTAGAAAACTCTCCTTATTCTCTTAGGTCAAGTGCACATAATACATTAATACTTGTTTAAGGTAATAATCAGGAACATGTGCAAGAGATGATAGGGAAATTTTGATTAAACCAAAATTTCAACTAAGACCATCTCATTGTGTTTACCTTTTCCCTCTTTCCAAAAGTAAAACAAAGAAAAATAAATAAATAAAGGCATAATCCAAAAAAACCAAAAAAAAAAAAAGGATTCAAAGCATACATGATGAAATAAGATCAATGTATCATGCATCATGAAAATATGAAGAAAGGGAGAATACGTGATCAAAGGTATCTTTGTTAGGAATATGGATGCCTGGATAACAATAGAGTAATTCTCAAACTCCCCACTTATACACCTAAAACCCAATCAAAGTGAAACCTAGATCTTACCCTTATGTCCTTGCCTAAAAACCTAAGACAAGGGGTAAATAATGAAACTTTCAACACATAAATCCAATGTGTAAGTAAAGTTAGTATGTTTCATAGGATAATTAAGAATCTCTTCCATTTTTGATTTAATCATTTATTTCAAGATAAATTTATGGTTGATATTGGGATTATAAAACCATGGATTATGGGTTCTTAAAAACTCTAGAGTATTCACCCCTATGAGTCACCATTTATTGTATTCAACACACCCTAACCTAGTTTTTTCTTTGAAAAGTGGGGACCCCTTTGTTTTTTTATAAATAATGAATATCTTAGAGGGGTACCTATTAGTTTTTTAGGGTTATGATACTTATATTATGAGTATAAAATTGGTGATTATAATGTTGAATTATGTTGTGGTATATTATTTTCATTTGGAAGCACTTATTCATAGTAACCTATTAATGAAAAGGACATAAATAATGTCTATGCATGATAGGAATTTATATATTTTTTTTATTTCAGAGTATTCAATCTTATAAAAATTTCATCAAAAGCTTTCATTCATAAATTTCTCTTTGGAAAGATTCTCTATGGAAAGTTTTTCATTGACAAATTTCATTTTAGAGGGATTTCATCAGATGTTACTTTGATAAGTTTGGCTCACATAATATTTACTTCAATAGATTTTTTTTGATAAGTTTCACTTTAGCAACAGTTACTTTGATAGGTTTGCATTGGAATCTTTCTTTGTTGTCTTTTTTATTTTAAATATTATTCATCGTGGACTTTTATATTGGTGAATTAATTTTGGAAACATTATTATTAGCAACACTCATTATAGGAAGATTTCATCAAAAGGTTTGTTTTGGAAATATTCTTTTTGGAAAATTTCTCACCAGACGCCTTGTATCGATAACTTTCATTTTGAGAGATTACAGTTTGGAAAATTTACTTCAGAAACTTTGTTCCAGACTTTTCATTAAAAGGATTCCTTTGGAAACCTTACTCATTAGTGACTTTGTTTTAAAAAAATTGTTTTAGAAACTTTAGAATAAAATCTTTCATATCAAATCCTTTTGAATAAGATTCTATGATTCAGAGTTTTAAGACCCAAAGGTAAAGTTTAACTTCTCTTGATTAGGCTATATAATGATACATGGTAAATGAATAAAGGTTACATGGTGGCACCCTAAATGACAAGTCATCTTACATAGAAAGTACACTAGGGGAGTGTGATCAAATTTAAATTAAATTAAGGTGGTGAGCTCATAAACATTAATTATTAATGGTGAATTAACTGGAAATCAATGCATAAATATATTTACATCAAGCCCCCAATCAAGTTCACATAATTATATCTTCAATCTCAAGTAAACTTCAGCCTTAAGCAATCCCAAAATCCTTAATTGGTATTATAGTGATTTACTAATATATAAAATTTAATTTAGTATCATACGCCATTATCAAAATATCATAGCATGCCAGTACTCATCAAATTCCTATGGCATCATCATCTAGGTCCTACAAAGGATCCTTGACACTATATAGATTCTCTATTAAAGAATCTAAAGATTACTTAGACACTATATTTGAAGATACTGCATTCAATGGATGTTATCCAAATTACTTAGCATTGTGAGAAGCAATGGACAATGCAGATTCATTTATACTCAAGGAAGACATCACAACTTAAGATAAGTAGTTAGTGGAGGACCTTTTCCCTTTCAAAATTCAATCCCTACACTACGTACCCACAAATATAGAGTTTATTCCATTCATTAATTTACTACAATTCCTCTTATTCAAAGGGAGAATAATGGATAGAGGAGACCTTCACTATGTGAACAACAACATTGTTATCATGTATATGGTAGGCGAGCCATTTAACAGGTATTTGAGCTTACCCATTATAAATGTCACTTTTTATTTACACTTTAATATTACATGGAAGAATTCCAATAATGTCAAGTGAGCATTATCAAGGTGGCTTCTCCCTAGGTAAATTTTCACTTTGAAATAACATGTCAATATCCCTATCCCCATCACCCATTTCAAAATGGGAATTCACATGGGAATCGCATTGCTAAATAGAACTTTTTGGCCATACAAACATCTAATTCATGAATTTAGAGTAGTTTTTCCTACTAGATATACTAAGTAACTTATAGTGAACCTACACTTTGGGGGAAGTAATCAATTCACACCTCTAAGAACAAATTTTGCATAAGGATAAGAGATTACTGGTAGGAAAATTCTACATGATGTCTTATCTATTATACAAAATTATGGGGACTATGTATAGACACAATGTATTCCTATGGGATCCTAAAATTGAAGTAAACAAGAATATTATTTGTGACTATTATAGTTTCATGCACATATATTCATATGTGAGAAACAAAAAAAATTCAATGAGGACCTCTATTCTCAAGTTTAGATAGAAATCCATGGTAAGCCTTTACCAAGAATTCTCCCAGCATAACTTTGACACTTACCAACAACATAGAAGATTACTGGCTTTATCCAAAGAACATAGTTATTATGGTGGCTATCCACAAGGTAGATCTTCAACTCCTAAATTTCATTCCAAACAAGGTAGCTAAGTAGGAAATCACATATCAAATTTTAAATAACATTTATGAGGAGTTAAAAATAAATAATAAATCCACATTCCATGGATCCCACATCACCATTGTGAGAATGCAATATATAATTCATAAGTAGTTCATGTGCCAGGAAGGCATATGCATTTCCTACCTTCCCTCATATAGATTGGGATCCTCATGTCAAGGTCAAAAATAAGATTCATACCCTTGACATCACTTACAAACATGATTTAATGGATCATGATTTTCTATTCTTAAATTCCAAGGATGATGAGGAGGTTAAGGAAAGGGACACAACTATAGGATTAGATAAGGACTTGGTGAGAGGAAAATAGGTAGAACCATCCCTTACATTTCTAGAAGTAAAGTTTAGAATCCCACTTCTTGGAAGATGGAGATCTATTAATTTTTGGAGTGGTAAGCAATCATAGATATTAGAATTAGAGGAATAGAATCCTTAAATAGCTCAAGGCTAACCCCAAGACCAATAGCCATTAGTAGATAAGGAACCACTCATTGAAGTACAAGATGAACAAGTTCAAAGAAGAATAATTTCCTACCTTCACACAAGTAGAAAATGAACTAGTGCTCCCAATTCAACCATTAATATTTGAAGTGATACAAGTCAAACAAGAGATGACTGAGGAGCTAACTCAAGTAGGAGGTAGTACACAGAGGGAAAAAACTAGGATTATATGCTTAGACTCCTCTAATGAAAAGGAAAGAGTGGCATCTACAACCCCAACTCCCAACATTGTTTCCCCCTCTTTTCCACAATCGGAAACCATCCCACAGTCATGCAGAACAACCAAGACCTATCAAAGGAAGTGTAAGGGAGGATAAATATAGACCCCTCCAACCCAAGAGGTATATGAAGAGGAGATACAATAGGTAAATGTATTAATCCAACAAGCAATCAAGGCCAAGTTACCCATCATAGGTGAACCATCTGGTAAGTGTCATTTACTCACTACCCATTTAGGTCTTTTCCCTTTGATGCCCTTACCTATAGTTTTTATCACCCCTAAACTAGTTTTTTCTACATTCATTCCCACATAGTCACTTTATACAAGTTTACTTTTCATGCACCCATCCATGAATCTACCCACAAACATTTCACCTAATCCACCCTCCATATCTATGGTTTCCATTCTATTAGTGTCCATCCCATCAACACCAGCTTTATCTATTCTAGCCATTGCCCAATGCATCACTCCAAATTTATCTCCTTCTACCCAGTTAGGTTCACCCTTGCCTTCTTCCACTCCAACCACCATAACCATAGTAGTTACCACTAAAAGGGTTCCTAGGAAGTATCCAATCTTTGTTGTCCATCCAATGCCACAATTTGGAAAAATTTACTGGTCAAAAATCATATGTCTATTAATGCCTAATCCATCCATAAAAATTGATCTAGAACATGAAGAACATATACAAGTGTAAGTTTAACCCTCAGATCCCTTAAAGAACACCTAAGTAATTAGGAGCCTCAGCCTCTAAGAGACCCACTCTAAAGATAACTAAATTATCAATAGTGATCTCATTATTTGATAAGGTCACAACATTAGTATAAAGGGTGAGGGAGAGGAAAATAGAGGATAGCCCAGGTAGGACATTAATCATGAAAGAAGGGTAAAAAGTGTACTCCCTTATTAAGACTTATAATAGATAAATGGGTAAGTCCCCTTATATTAAGGACCTCAATTCTTACAGGGAGACCCACATATAGGCAATCCTCTCCATAGATGAAGGGACCAAAATAGATAGATAAGAGTTTGAAGAGGAATAGAAAAATCTCAAAGAATAACAACAAATGATTCATGTTCCCACAAGCATTGAGTAGGATGTGCAAGATGCAACACTTAGGATGTATGAGATTCTTTATTCTATTCATTCTTTGAGATTTGGTTTGACTCCTCATATCAATAATATAACTAGATGTTTAAAAATACACAAAAAAGATGATAATAAGTTGAATTTGCTAGTACTATATACCCCTAATAAGGAATATAGATATTTATACTTGATAACCCCCTTAGAGGCATCAAATGCCTTTAATTTATCATTAATAATAATATAGGAGGCCTTATATTGGATATTATCATCTAAGGCTTTAGTGAATAAGTTGGCCAAGAAAAATAAATAGGCTGATTAAATTTTTATAAAGTTGGAATTGGTAATAATTTTAGATAATAGAGTCATGATATTTATTTAAGATACATTTGATAGAATTATTAAACAAGCCTTAGATAGCTTCAGGAAGAGTCTTCAAGGTTTGAGCTTAGAAGATATTGATGATAAAATGAGTGCAGCTAGGAATAAGATGACATAGGTGGAAGTCTTCAAGGTTGGATTTAGAGCCACTAAGATAGAACATGCCAAGCTAATGGAGAAGACAAGAAGGGTGATTAGGACACACCTTCTTGATATAAAATTAATTGTATCACATTATGTTAAGGAATCAACAGACTACTAAGACTTAGATGTAAATAATAAAGTATCCCAACAAATGCTACCTGTTAGTTCTACTACACCGACTCCACCTACAGTGCCAACAACAACAACCATGTCAACACCACCTCATGTTACTTTTCCCATGGTAATGATAGTTCAAACATACAATTCTTATCTAAGTACTACATTAGTTATTATATCATCAAGCCTGAGTAATACCATAGCTCTGATGACATATTTGAGACAAGTTAAACAAGAGTCAATTTAGATAAAGGCTAATTTTGTATATTTTATATGTTATAGCTATAACAAAATAGCTATGTCCTAGTTACAAATATATTTTAATTAAATATATTATTTTGGAATCATGCACACATCACATGACTAATATATCTTTAAGACATTGATATTTAACCAAGACTTGTCTTATAGTCTAGAAATATGTAAATGAAGTGTTCTAAACTTTCAAGAAGATGAGACCCCTTCCCCAAGATCTATATATACATGTAGAACCCTATTTTCAAAGGGTCAATGTTTTTAAATGAATATTAGAGAAGAAATCAAGGAATTTATTATCTTGTAACTATGTTCATTCATTATTCTCCCCTTTTTATGTTAATGAGTTTAGAGTTTACTTTGTATTTATTGACTCAATAATTTTGATGTGTGCTAATGCTACAAATGAATCTAAATATTTTGTTAATGAATATTGGTTTTAGATGTGTAATAGATATTAAATATTAATAAATTTCATAGGAAAGTATGAATTGAATTGATAATCTAATATGTGTAGAGGTATCTCTTTGATATAGTATTTTAGCCTAATATCTACCCTAAATAACTTCCTAGTTTGAGCTATAATCTCTTATATAAAAGTATGGAATAGTAACCTTTAAAGGAGAAATATTTAGTTGATACTAGTAATCATCTTATATCTTATTACCCCATACTCTTAACCATGTTCATTCGTGAGTGTGAAAATGCTACAAACCAAAAACATAGGTTCTTGAGATACTTGTCCACCAAAGAGATAGACTGATAAATTTCATTTCAAAGATATAGAAAACTCTTTTCTACCTTACCCTTCCTTATTTTTTAAGTTTATTTGAGATCTACCCACATATATTAGTCATCTACCCATCCAAATCATCTAGTGGTTTATCATTTTTATTATAATTCATACATCTATATATAAACTTGGTTAAATAACCCACATGCTCAACTTGTTATTCCACCACCTAGTTATTCCAACCACATACCTGCAAATTGTGCCCTAAAGTGGAATGTAATTCCATAGAGATACCAAAATTTTATAGGTTACCTCATTTAAAAATTCTATGAGGTGTGAATAAAACCCACATCAACATACACTAATGAGGAAATCAATTCAAATCTAGGTATGAATCCCTAAGACATAAACAATTTTTTCTAAATTCTTTAAATATTTTTCAAGATGATTTAATCCATCAAATTGTCAATGTAGAGAAAACAAAGACAACAAAATGATAAAATCCCAAATCTATAAATAGTCATTTTTTTCAAGAATATAAGCCTATATATATACTTAGGTTGATACAAAGTATTTGAGTATGAAAACACAATTCAGGTCTCTAATAACTCATCTTGGCACCTTCATCTTTATAGGCTTGAGAATGGGATTTGAAAACCATTCCAAAGTCTATTATCCTAATATAATAGGGTTTTCATTAAGAGTTATGTCAAATTATTTAATGCAATAAACAAAACACCTACTCAAAACCACATAATTTTTGTATCAAAACTAAGAAAAATAATTGACCTAGTAACTAAGTAAAGCCTGCAAAAATCTTCACTTTTTCCAAATGTCAAGATTCCTCCCTTTGTTTCTTCCTTCTACCATGTGATGATGATGAAGAAGATACTTTTTATTCTCCTAATCTTCTTACTTATCCTTTTCCACCATTTTTTCATGCTCTGCATGAATTCCACATAACCCTTGCTCTTTTGCCAACTAAATAGCATGCAACATCTATTAATTAAAGCACTACTCTTCCAATCTTGTTCAACTTGTATTCCATCATCCTACATGCGAACTTGGAAGATGAGATAAATCCAACCTTCCTTAATAAGGTCAATCTTAAAATGATAACAAAAACCTAATTTCATTCACATTTTTCCTTGTTGACATTTATAAATAGATTTCAATAATGAAAGTGTCATGAAGAGTCTAAGTAGCCCTTAATGTTTTAATCTATCCACCAAAGTATAAAAAATATTATCATTCCTAATGCTTTAAAGTATCAAATAAAAAAATTTAGTTTGGAGGGGTTATTTTACCCTTAAATTCCTCTTAATATTTTTGTCCACAATAAAGGTATTTAAATGTTTAAATAAAGGCAATCAACAAATTAATTAATACAATGGCTTTCTTAACCTCTATTTATTCAAAACACATTAAGTAAAGTTCCTAATTTATATATGTAAAGAATAATGTGATCAACCAACTAGATGAATAATCAAATAAACTAGATTGACATACTTATGTTTCTACAGGGTATAATGGTATGACTAATATCATTTAATAACAAAAAATTAGCACACATATGTAAGTTATGACTAATAATGAAATCAAGACAAACAAGGTATAGAACAATACGTTCAAAAATTATTTATTTCATTCCAAATAGATGATAGTGGTGTTTTCATGGGTCCTTGGAGATATCTCTCTCAATCTACATTATTGATGTATACACCCCCTAACAATACTCTCCCTTAAAATTTATTAAGAGGCCAGGATAGTCCTACATCCACCTCATTAACAAACTAGTAGTTATCCTTAATAATAATAATAATCAACATATATCCATAATGAACTACTGAATGAAAGTAATCTTCAAAAATCATAACCATAACCATAAAAAAACATATGCAACAACTATCTATCTAGATACTGATCATGAAAATAGGTAATATATCAATCAACTAAATAGCATATGCACATCCATCTCATAAATATACAATAAATCTATTAATCATTAACCACATAGTCCACTAGCTAATTATTTAAGTAACTGGATATGGAAATTAGATGTGACATACCACCCTGGAATTGGTTGTCATCCTAATGACACTTATTTCATATAATAGTTTTTAAATATAGTAATATTCAATAAAGTATAAATAATGTTTTACTATAAAAATAGATAATGTTCAATAAAATATCATGTAAAAAAATGAGGAAACTAACTCAAAAATTCCTCATAGACCTCCTGTGTTGAACTATCTTTAGAATATAAAGCTCGCTGGACCTTACATATGATACTTATCTATTATGCAAGCTAAGATTGAAAGTATCAATTATTCTGATTGGTTATACTATGATCTCCCTTAGATACTGAACCTATAATGCATTCCAATCCAAAACATGTGTAGGATCAGCAATATACCTTTTAAGATATGAAGTATGAAAAACATTATGCACTTGTGCTAGAGTTGGTGGTAATTCAATCCTATATGATACATGATTGATTGCGTCTAGGACCTCAAATGACCCCACATATATCGGTGATTATTTTTCTGATTTACCAAATTTTATTTCACTATGTTAGGTTTTAACCCACATAAAAACTGTCTCCAACTAAAAACTAACTTATTATTCTTTTAGATTAGAATAAATTTTCTTCCTATCAATGGCTTCAACCAATCTTTGTCTTATTAATTTCACTTGATCTTCCATTTCATCGATAATGTTAGGTTCAAATACCACTATATGTTCCAACTTATCCTAACTAATTTGTGTTATGCACCTCCTAACATATAAAGCCTCAAAAGGATACATTATAATAGCTAATTAGTATGAGTGATTGTTAGCACACTCAACCAAATGTATTTATTCTTCCCATTTTTATTGTTGTTCAATGCAATACATTCTCAAAAGATCCACTAAGATTTGATTTATTCTCTCTATTTATCCATATATTTATAGATGGTATGTTGCAATAAAATTCAACCGAGTTCCCAATGTTGAATTTAATGTCTACCAAAATTTAGAAGTAATCACATGGTCCTATCTAAAATAATCCTTTTAGGAAACACATGTAACCCATAAATTTATTTCACAAACCTATTGGCTAGCATAGGTACATCATTAGTTATATTACTAGTTATAAAATGAGATACCTTGGTTAGTCTATCAAAAACTACTAAGATCATGTCATGATAGTTCCTAAACATAGGCAAACCTTGGAAAAAATCCATATTGGTAACTTGCCATTTCCATCCAAGTAAAAATTGTGGGTTCAACAACTTGTCTAGTGTTAGAGGTATAATCACTATGGGTGAATCAATGATGCAAGATATTTCAAACTTCAATTGTAATATTTTCAAAATCTTAATCAATGACAATAATCATTCATAAAGAATACAAAATATTCATAATAATGAATAAGAAATATGATGAAAGATCAAACAAATAACACATGAATCCTATGGGAAACCCGCATGGGGAATAAAATCCACTCTCAATCCTATAAAACACATGGAATATTTGTCCCTATAATATGATCACAAACATGAGACCTTTTAGTTAAGCACCTAATTTACAAGGAGTGCCCACCCCTAAGTATGAACAAGCACCCGACTTTTATAGATTTTGATCACCTAAATAACACCTATGAAATCAATAACTCTAAAACTCTGATTTCATTTCAATTGATTGAAGAAATAATGTATAACACCTTTATATCAACTCTTCACACATACTCAAACTTGATAATACAAGAAATCCACCCAAACACCCCTTTTAGATCACTCTAGACTTCTTTGTTCATCCTCAATCTACTCTATTCTTCAGTCCATCCACTAGGTACACTCCCTCTTATCTCTTTCCTTTGCCTCTATCTTATACTCACTCAATTCATACTTTTTCAAGTCTTGAAACCATTATCTTAATCTTCATTATTTATAAAGTCTTCATGAATATCAACATCTAGGAAGGCCATAAAACTTGTCTTAACCCTTAATACTTCTATCATGATAACACATATCTCAATACCATCCTCATAGGTCGTCCATAACATTCATGGCTCATACTTAAGAAGCTACACCTTTGATTTAGGTCTTATTATCCCTTATAGGTCTCATTGATACCTATTACCCCTTTATCGCTTCTTTAGGAAAAATAAGAACACAATATCACTTTAAAATACATGGGTCCACTCCATATGATCTCTAAGACATCTTAAAATGAATACATCTACCAAAAGACTCTTCTGTTAAAGTATAAATTGCTTAAACAATATTTTTTACATAGTAACACCATGAACAAATAAATAATCAACTTTGAAGATAAATATATACAACTTGAAAGCATTCAAAACTTTATAATAAACTTTTTTGGATGCACCTTTAAGTCCTTTTAAACTTTGTTTTTACTCCAATAAATTCATCTTAGATCAAAAGGATATTAGAAAAATACTACATATGAGTTTTTCCATTTGCTAATTCAAATTCAAAAAATTACTATGAAATGCAAAACATTGAAAACATGTGTCTTCATCTTGTGTACCTTGGAAAATTTCTAAAACACACTCTATTGATCTCCTTGGGAGTAGCCTGGGCTTTACTTTCCATGGCTCACTATTGATCTTAGATCCTCACTTCCTTGATCAAGCCACTTGGTAGTCCCACATGATTTCAAAGCATTCTATTCACTTATTGAATTAATATACACCATTTATCTTTTTTTTTACTTCTAATATCAAGCCACTCGATAGCCCTGCATGCCCTCTATGTACCGTATACTCAGTCTCTAATGAACTTCTGCCACTTGGCAACCCCATGTGCCTTCTGAGCATCCTTGACATATTGACTTCATCTGTGATATTTATATTTATTTTCATAATTATACACTCACCATTGGATATTTGTTTGTTAGATTAGATTCTCACCATTATATCTTTTGAATGCTCATTATTATATCTCCTCTTTCAAATTTGCCTAAGTATAGAAACCATTGCAATCTACTTGAGAGGCCAAATTTGTACCATAATAAATTTTGCTAAACTCAACATAATGACCTAAAATTTGAACCACATGATCAATTTTCATAGGGGAATCCATCCATGTATCAAAATGCTCCTAAAAACTTCACATGTATGAAATATGACATCATCAAACTACTCACTTAGTTTTAACTACCAAGATGACTATTTGAACCTAGACACTCATATTACTGCTTCAATGAATTCCTTTCACTTCCATAAGAACTATAAACACTCATACAAAGTATAGGGTCTCTATAAATTGAACATACCATAAATATATCAAACACAACTTCTTCATCATTAATGCACTAGTATATCATGCTCTCTTTGACATCAATGACAACTTAACATCAATGATCATGCTCAACAATCTCCCACTTTGCCATTGATTGATAAACACCCTCAAAATGACATCTTACTCATTTGAACTCCTTCATTCTAATATTACTCCCCTTTTGAATTAATGATAGAGGGTCTCTTCCTTAATATGCTAACTTTATCATTGACCTAATAAACTGCTCACAGAGCTTAAAAGTCTCCCCTTAATATCAAGATGCATCTCATGTCATCTATTCTTTGACATATACCAATCTAAACTTGGATTCTATAATCCTTGGAACTATCTACCTATAAGACTCATAAGCTCTCTTTGATTGTGTGCATGAAGTTTCAATACCTTATTAAAACACATGACTTGGTTTGATCAAGTCATCATGTCAATCTTATTGAATTCATAATTTTAACAGACATCTCCACGCTTTTATCATGATTGAAGCATATTCACATATTATTCCCCTTAAATCATGTACATCTTAATCAAGCCACTCAAACTAACAAAGTTATCTTCCCCTTACCCAAACAAATATTCAAACGATATTCCTGTCTTTTGTATAGATTTGATGTTTTGATCATTACCTAGAGAACACACACTTGCTTTCATACATGAAATATGTCTCCTAAGAAGCATAGACATAGACACCTAATTGTCATAGAGGGATTAAAGATCCCAAAACTCAAGAGACTCCCATATATCCATGATCTTACATAACTTGCAGTCCTTTCTCATCTTTAGATAGACTTTGAATGACTTTTCAACCTTATTCTTAAATTTTATCTCAAGATCTTGATTGATTTACTTGTCCATTTGGGTAGATAAGGATTGTTCCTTGATATTTGAACTTGTTCCCTATTCTGCCATGGAAAATAATCCACTTTGATCTTATTTTTCATTTACCTTTTCAGGCCTCCATTCACTATAGATCCTTCTCTTCATGACAAGATTTAAAAAATTTAAATTAGAATACTAATTATTCTATAGAACCCTATTATGTGACCTCTCTCATGACATTTAAAACAAATGAGTTTTCTCAATTTGTACATACCTATTATTTTAGATACAAGATGATAACTTGAAGTTTCATGAATTAGTTCATGTACCTGATCATTTGATCTTTTGATGAAGATATTACAAAACTTTGTAATATGACCAAATCCTTGATAGTTGTAGAAAAAGATGTCATTCTCTTTCTTCTCAATCTTTAGATATTCAAGAGCATTCATTAATTCATCCTTATTATCTAAATCATCATATGTATCTTTGCTCATAGCTTGATTTAGTTTCATATGTAAATACTCTATCTCTAATTGATACATGATAGACTCTTCATCCTTACTCTTTACTTCTCCATTAAGAGTGAAAACCTAAGTTTCAAGATATTATGTGATCTCATTATGCTCCTTGACTTCATTACTTATCCTTCAAAAATT
The DNA here is from genome assembly GCA_037957365.1 of Torreya grandis. NCBI lineage: Eukaryota > Viridiplantae > Streptophyta > Pinopsida > Cupressales > Taxaceae > Torreya > Torreya grandis. The sequence goes on from JARHVA010005558.1 coordinate 760,961, forward strand.
CCAATTTTCTTCTCATAGAATTTGATCAAGAAACCATGTTTTCTATTATTTCTTTCTAGTATCTTCATTTCTTCCACAATATCTAGATATTTATCTTCAAGAGTGACTTTCTCATCTTATTTATTTGATCCATCTCTACCAGATAAATCTTTGCTCAGATAACATTCACCTTCATCATCACTAAAATCCATGAATAATGTCTCTGTTTCCTCATTATGAAAAGAATCATCACTGTCAAATGTGTTTACTTCTTCTATAGATTAGTTACTATATTCTTTATGGTAAAGGCTCTTCCTACCTTTATATGATTCTTTATTTCCATTTTTCTTATTGAAAAACTTTATGTACTTGCTAAGACCCTTAGATTTAGTGTGTTTATCCACATGATTCCTTATAATATTCTTTGAGTTCAAACTTGTCTAGACATTTAGCTATAAAATGGCTAACTTTACCACATGAAAACATTTAAAATGATTTTTTCCTTCATACTTACCTAATCCTACATTCAATCTTCTTGCAATCATGGATTAAATTTAATCTTCATTAAGATCAAAATATTTAATACTGAACTTGTTCTTCTTTGATTTTATCTCCTTGATCACCTTGAAGGTTGATTCCTTCTTAAGAGGTCTGTCCTCATCAACTCTCATCTCATAGGTAGTGAGGATGCCATGTAGTTCATCCATATTCAACTGAGTGAGATCATGACTTTCTTTGATAATAGAAACTTTTGAATCAAAATTGAGTGTAAGATTCCTCAATACCTTCTTTACTATAGTAACTTTATCAATCACTTCTCCAAAACCTCTTATCATGTTTATTACCTCATCAACCCTTAGAAGATAGGATGTTGTAATATCTTCTTCCTTCATTTTGAGACCTTCAAATTTCCTTTGGTAGGTCTGTAATTTATCCATTTTTACCTTTGAGTCTCCTTCATAGATAGTCTATAATTTGTCCCAAATTTCTTTGGCATACTTGCAATGGATCACTTTGGTGAACTCATCCTTGGATAGACCATAAACTATAGAATTTATATATTTATAATTATTCTCACGCAATTTCTTATTAGCAACATTAATTGGAGGAGTATATGGTTAGTATAACCATCTATGATAGATTCCCAAGTATCAAACCATAGAGACATGATGTACATTCTCATCCCTGCACACCAAAAATCATAATTTGACCCATTGAACAATGGTGCTTGATTTATAGTAAAAACCTATTTATATTGACTTTCCATATTGTACCTTAGATCACCTTCAAGTGGTTAAACTTGTAATGAATTTCTTAATCTAATACCAATTACTGGATGTACAATCATTGAGAAGGGGGGTTGAATCAATAATACATGATATTTCAAACCTTAATTATGATCCTTTAAAACTATTAATCAATGACCATAAGCATTCATAAATCATACAAGATATTCATAAAAATTATTAATAAATATGATGCAAGATAAAACAAACAACACATGAATTATATGGGAACCCATCATGGGGAACAAAACCCACTCTCAAGACTACAAAAACATGGACTACTTGTCCTATAATATGATCACAAACATGAGACCTTTTAGTGAAGAAACCACTTCACAAGGAGTACCCAATCATAAGTATGATTAAGAACCCACTTTTTTTAATAGTTATAGCACCCACACAACACCTATGAAATTAAAAAACTCCATAACTCTAATTGAATTTCAATTTGATTGGAAATACAATGTATAACACCTCTCTTTCAACTCTTGACACATACTCAAACTTGATCATATAATAAATACATCCAAATACCCATTTTGGATCACTCTAGAATTAATTACTCATCCTCAATATACTATGTTATTTATTCTATCCACTAGGCACACTCCCTCTGATCTCTTTCCTTTGCCTCTATCTTCTACTCATTTATTTCATACTTTTTCAAGTCTTGAAACAATTACATTAGACTTCATTATTTATAGATTCTTCATGAATATAAACATATAGGTTATCCATAAAACTTATCTTAACCCTTAATAATTATATCATGCTAACACATACCTCAATACCATCCTCACAAGTCAACCATAACATCCATGAGTCATACTTAAGAAACTACACCTTTCAAATAGGTATTAATAGCCCATATTGGTCTCATGGAGACATATTACCCCTTTATCACTTCATTGAGAGAAAATAACAACACAAGATCAATTTAAAAGACATGGGTCCACTTTATATGACCTCTAATACATCTTCAAGTGAATACATTTACCAAAATGCTCTTTTACTAAACCAAAAATCACTTAAAATAATATTCTATACATAATAACACCATGAATGAATAAACAATAAACATTGAATCTAAATATATGAAGCTTTAAAAACATTCATACCTTCTAATAAACTTTTATTGATGTACCTTTAAGTCTTCTTCAACTTTTATTTTTATTCCATCAATAAATTTGTCTTAGATCAAAAGATATTATAAAATTACTATAAACTAGTTTTTTTCCTTTGATAATTCAAATGCCAATGGTCACTATGTCCCCTAGAAACTTTCTCAAATGCACTCCATCAATTTCTTTAAGAGGACCCTAGTCTTTCATTTACATCACTCACTATTGATCTTAGATCCTCACTTATGAGATCAAGCCACTTGGCAGTCTCGCATACTCTCAAATTATTATATTGACTTATTAACTTAATATTTGCCATTGATATTTGATCCTCACTTCTGATATCAAGCCACTTGGTATCCATGTGTGCCCTCTATGTACCCTATAGTTAGTCTCTAATGAATTTCTACCACTCGATAACCCCACTTTCTTTTTGAGCAGCCTTTGACATATTGACTTCATGTGCATCAGTGATCTCTATCTACATGATCATATGATCATCATTGGATCTTTGTATATAATAATATATGCTCACCATTAGTTATTTTGAATTCTCACTTTTATATCTCCTCTTACAAATTTGGCTAAGTATATAAACCAATGCAATCTACCTATAAGGGCAACTTTGCACCATAATAAATTTTGCTACGCTCAACCTCATGACCTAAAATTTGAACCACATGATCATTTTTCATAAGGAAACCCATCCATGTGTCAAATTAATCCTTAAGCCTTCACATGTTTGAAATATGACATCATCTAATTGATTACTCAATCTTGTCTACCAACATGACTACCTGAACCTAGACACTCATATGACTGCTCTGATGAATTCCTTTCACTTCCATAAGCAGTCTAAGAACTCATAACACTCCATAGGGTCTATCCAATTTTACCATAACATAAAGATATAAAACAAAATGTATTTATCATTAATGCACTAGTATCTCATGCTTTCTTTGACATCAATGATAACCTAACATCAATAACCATTCTCAACATCTAGATGCATATCTTTAGATTTTAATTGATGTTATTCCAAGAATTTATACATAAAATAAATTTCATCCTTATTAATTCCATTACATAAATACAAATTTTTTAATTATTTTTCTAGTTTAGTCACTCAAAGATCCCTTAAATAAGGAGAATTGTGTAATTATTTTAGCACAATATTCCTCAAATGTTCCTTATTAGGCACATATATCATGCCATTGTATGTTAAAATCACATCATTATCAAACTAAAATCCTTGATATCTTTTATCTTGAGATTTTTAAGCCAAATATTTCTTAATGTGTTCATATAAATCATCACCAAGTTAGAATTTTGCTACTTAATCTCAAAAGGTACTCATAATTATAGCCAATGCTATAATTTACCTTATAAAATTAAGGGCATATTCAAATCTATTTTCCTTTCCATTAATGTAGTTGATATTGAAATCATAATTTAATTGGAATTCTATCCACCATCTCTGAGGAGCATTGAGGTTTGCTTGGGTGAAAATATAATTAATACCTAAGTTATTAGTCCTAAGCTCAAAGGGTTTACCCAATAAGTAATGACTCCAAACCTATAAATCATTAAATATAAAAACCACTTATAGATCATGAGGAGTATAATTTATATAATAAGGCTTCAATTTAGTATATCCTTAGGCCACACCAATGCATCACAACATGCATTATGAGAAATCCTCCTAAGCCATCACCCAATGCATCTATTATAACTAAAAAATGGCCATTTAGATATGGGATTTGTAAGACTCGTGCAAAATTAATAATTTGTTTCATAACCTAAAAGGCTTACTCAGACTTATCTAACAATACAAATCACTTATTATTCCATTTAAAAGAAGTTATTAGGTTAACTATCTTATTGAAATTTGGTATAAACTTCCTATAGTACCTTGCTAATCCCATAACATTATGCACCTGATGCACATTTTTAGGTGTTTTCCAATCCTTGATGTCCCTAATATTATCCATATATACTTAAATTCCATCTATGGAGATGATGTGTCCCAAGTTTTATACTATTCTTTAAAATAAATCACACTTAGACAACTTCCCATAAATCTTAGGGTTCTACAACCATTTAAAAACTAGTCACAAGTACTCAATATGCTCTTCCTCACTCTTAAAATAGATGAGGATGTCATCCAGAAATCCTAACACAAACTAATCAAGATAATATCTGAACACATTGTTCATGATATTCATGAATGCTTCAAATTTATTCATTAACCCAAAATGGATTATGATGAACTCATCATTACTATAATAATTTATAAAAGCCATGTTTGTAATATTCTTCTCTCAAATCCTTATATAAATGTATCCTACATGAGTATAAATCTTTAAAAATATTGTAGCACCATGCATTTGATCAAAAATATCATCAATGTGAGGCAATGTATACATGTTATTGATCATTGCATTGTTAAGAATGTGGTAGTCAATACATAGATAAGGTTTCCATCATTATTCTTAATAAATACTATAGATGGACCCCATGGTGATACACTTGGCCAAATCAAAGCTTTATTTAACATTTTCTTTAGTTGTGCCTTCAACTCAACTAGATCCATTTGTTTCATCCTATAAGGTTACTTAAACTATGATTTTGATCCTAAAATGATATTAATAATGAAATAAAATTCCCTTTATAAAAGGCAACCATGGAAATTCATCTATAAAAACATATCAAAATTCTTATAGAAAGGGATATTATTCCAAGGTGGGTTCCCTATATTCAAAAAATTCATCCATTTTGACAAGGCATGATTGAAATCCTTTATGTTAATCCTTCTTTAACTAAATGGCTAAAAGTTTCCTGAGCTTTAACTCCTTTTGACTTCTTTAGATTTTGGTTTGGTTTCCCAAATCATCCAAACATTCAATCATTTTAAGCAAACAATCAACTTTAGATTTATTCCTCAAAATCCAATTCATTCTTGGGATCATAACATATGACCCTAGTGGTGATTCATAAAGATCCACAACCATGGTGAATTCTAGAAACTAAATTGTAGCCTCTATGAGACATCTATCAACCTTGACCTTGGAATCATTCCCATACTATATTAACGATTCATTTACATTAAATCCAACTTTCTTAGATAATTTAATCAATATTCTAGGAGAAATAAATCATTTAATAGCTCCATTATCAATTAAAATAGTAATTGGATGACCAAACAGAGTACTTGATACTTTGATGGGAGAGGCTTAGAATTCATCTTGTTGATTATCACTCATGGTTTAAAAATATTATTGGAAGGTTCCCTATTGTGAATAAGGGGTTGTGTTCTTTCCTTTTCAATTTTTCTTCCACTGAGCATAATGTTTGGAATAATGATCTCCTCCCCAAGTAAAACATCTTCATATAGGTCCCTTCTTCTTAGCCTGATTTGTACCCTTAAATCCTTCTCTAAAATTTCCTCTTTTTTTATTTTTTCTAAAATTAAGTGCCAAACCTTATGTTCAGATTGTTGAACCAGTTCTTCTTCTTGAAGGGATTCTTGGGACTACCAAACATTTTCTTATACTTCTTTTTGACTTATACCAATGATTTCATCTTTTACTCTTGCTTTAAATTTTTTTCCAAAAACTTGATCCATAGTGGAGGTCCATGCACATCCACTTCACATCTAATTGGGATTTCAAGTCCATAATGATTTTTCTAATATGAAAACACTCATCATTAAGATACTATAGAACATTTTAAAGAGATTTGTAAAAAAATTCTAGTACTCATTCACTACCAAACCCTTTCCTCAAGTTATAAAAATCTATAAAATTCTAGTCAAAATAGAGATAAGGTAACCACCATGATTTGATAAGAGTCAAAAATTTCTCCCATGTGGTGGTAGCAGAATCTAGATTCATTTCACAGTTTTTATTAGCCCACCAAATTTCTACTTCACCAGCTAATTAGCAAGCTCTCTACATATATTTAATTACCTATAAGTACTTTTGAATCTCAAAGTACTTTTCCATCTCTATGAGCCAATAATTAGCTCCATCACCCAAAAACATACCATAAAATTTGGGTGGATTTAATTTCTTTGTGTCACAAGCAAGTTTTATAGGTACTTCAGCTCTAACAACTTATTGTATTTCCTCATGCCATTGCTCTTCAAGAATTTACTAATATTTAGTTTGTTCTTATATAACTTTGTGTTCCTCTTTTTCCTTATGTCTATGGAATTATTTCTCAAGATCCACTATCATGTCTCTATTCTCATTTGAAATAGCAAGAATCTAATTGAGTTTCATATTTTGTTCTATTGTTAACCAATTAGGATCAACTGATGGGTTTGCATTAAAGGGCCCCTCTTCGCTTGAATTACCTTGAGATATTATCCTTTGTGGTAATTAGGAGAATAAAATTTATATTAGTGGAATCATTTGGTCCAAGAGCTAAACCTTAAGATCTAATAACATAATTTTAGATTGCATAGGGATGACCAATAGTTACACTACTTTTTTTGTGTAATTACTTTTGAGTTTATTGTCAGCTAACCATTTAACACTTGAAAACTAAATGAGTAAAAAATAATAGATGTTGAATTCACATTTTTCCAATATAATAAACTAAATCCATATAAAAAAAGAAATAAACTACTATATCAACTGAATAACTATCAATTAGGTACAATAAAATTAGATAAATATAACAACCATTGATATAATCCATAAATCAATCATAAATGTGTTAATAGCCACTATTGTTTTTAGTTTAAAACAATATATAAATGTCACAACAAATGCTATGTGGAATGTCCATAAAATAAGGTACAAATGTACTATAATGTAAAATATACAAATAATAAGTACATCAATACAATATGAGCTACACAAAACAACTCCATGATCCATCACATATCCTAAGTATAATTTCATTTGGTTGAATCAAATCAAAAAGGGAGGGCATTATCCACATGATTTAACACCAACCACAAACCAATGGCCTCCCACACACCTCCCTTCTAGGAGTGGCTCTACCCTTCATGAAGGGGTGATAAGAACAATTTGGATATTAGAAATAACCATAACCCATGTATGTATGAACACTATTATATAAAATAATCAAATAGACCATTGAATTCATTCCTTTATCTAAATGATATCATTAAATACATGTAAACTAAAAGTATAGTGAAATGACAATGTCTCAGTTATAACTTTAATTTGGCCAAAGTTTTCATTATAAAATTCAAATTTAACAATCTAAGTCATTTTTATTCACACAAAACTCTTTTCTACTAAATCATGAAATAAGGTATTAGGGGGTACGTATATGAGTTAACACCAAAATAATCATATATGTATCTCATGTTAACACAAGACATTCTAAATATAAAGATTCAAAAGTAGAATAGAGTAATACCATGGAATAATAAATGATGTAAAAAAACATAAATCAGAAATCAAACTAATTTCAATCACTTAATATTTATAATGGTAATTATAGAATTATCTATTCACTATATTTCATACCATATGTATTCATTTGAATATAACTAGAATAAATATCTAACCTATACTTTTTAAAACCATATATATAACCAGTTCCAATACACAACCAATAGAACATCTACCCTTTCTACCATTTTCCATTTGTTTATAACATCATATCCAATGATAGAAGAAAACAATAATAGTTCTAGGTTATATTCAAATTTCATTCCTCATACAAGATCCACCCTATTCAAAGATTAAAGAAACATCATTTCATTGTAAAATTATGAAAAGGAATATCTATTTTATATTTTTGTCCTATATATATGCAATACTAGTCAACATCCTAAGATATATCTATTTTTTTAGTATTTTGATAAATGATACATATAATATTCTAAATGACCTCATAACTAGACAATTATAACTCATTTACATGACATGATTTATATATTTCAACCTTTAGATACTACTCCTTTTGTTAATTAAGGATCATATACAACTAACACATATTTTGAATTATCAATCCAAAAATAAAATATCTCAATAATTATATATATATATATATATATATATATATATATATATATATATATATATATATATATATATATATATATATATATATATATATATAGACATACACACATACACACACACACACACTTGAACTTTATCTTTTCCATTTAGATATGCCCCTGTATACATTTTTTAGCATACCCTAAATCAACACACTTAGGTCAATAAATATATATTATTTCTTTTAAAAATATTTCTAGTAAATATTAATCCTATAGGAGTATACCATTATTCATTTTATACCTAAATAATGGATATTAATTCACTATTGCTTTTGACAAGTAATATTCAAATATGCAATCCCAAGCCTTAATTATTTTACAAAGGAGTCCTAGTTAGGTCTCTTACATTCCTTATTGGAAACATATAGATAAAACCCTTATGTATGTACATAAAGACACTTATATTATAATTATGTTTTAATAAATCAATTTTATTTATCTTAATTGCTTTCAAATTAACCATATCACTTAAGGTAATGGTTTAGCACAATATATGAACCATATATAAAACCTTAAATTCATTTCTTACATTCATATTTTTATTGAAAACTTATACATGATTTACATAGGTGAGTATAAAGATTGATATTATTCTAGGTAGAGAA
>JARHVA010005558.1:777500-1060000 GCA_037957365.1 Torreya grandis
TATCTTATCTATAATCTCTCATTATACAAACTATTTCACATAATTCTGGGAGATTTAATTCTCATTCGATATTCACTAGGAGAAGTCACCCTACCTCTTGGGATAATAATAGAATGGACCTCATAATAGAGGGATGGTAGTTATAAAAACATTGAGTTTGAAAAAGGAAATGAAAAAATAAATTATCAACCACACTATGAAATTAGTATGAGGCCATTAATTAATAATAAATCCAATTTTTTTATAAAGGTAAAATAAATGACATGACAAGGGTCAAATAAAGAACCAATGAAAAAGTGAAAACTATGAAGGTTTTTTGAAAACAAATAGAGGTTTCTCATTAATGTGAGTAGATAAAATAAATTTTAATTATTATAAAAAATAATTTACTCTAATTTATATATAAATATTGTAATAAAACTATTAAAATTAAAATTTTAGGAAATTAGTATATATTTAAAGTAAACAAAACTAGTTTTTGGATCCAAACAAAATATCTAAAAAAAAAATTTGATATTTTTGAAATTAAAACAATGTTTAATTACATATTATCAAACCAAGTAACAAACACAATAGATTCATCCATAATAGCTGAATAAGCATCAAACCCTAGAGAAAAAAAATCTAATTATCAACTATGAAGATTAAAATAATTAGGAAATCATGTCTAAAAATAAAACCCTAATAAAAACATCTAAATGCCTATATATAAGGATGAAAACCTAATGCAAGTCCTAGGTTTTTTCTATGTTCAAGATAAAATGTGGGTTCACTAATATTTTTTATCTTATTTTGTATTATTTAATCTAAAGAAGTATGAAACTTTGTACTTTTTAGACTATATAAAGCATAATAATGACACATGAATTTGAATGTAAAAGGTAGAATATGATTTGGCCAATTACACTTGTTATAAACACAAATAATCTAATGGATTAATATACTTATCATTTTTACTCTTATATTTAGGTCTGAGATAAAATGTAGGTGATAGAAAGGATGAAAGTAACTTTTGAGTTGCTTAGATCAGAAATTATATATTTGGAACTGCTTAGAAAATTTGATTAGTCTATGGATGCTTAAAATAAATGATAATTCATGTATTTTACCATATATATATATATATTTTTTATTACATGTGATTTTACAATATTATACTCCATCTCTGTGTGTGATATCAAAGATCAATATGAGTGTAGTATCCACAAACATGTTTCCTTCTCTTTGAAACCATAGGTCCACTATCAACAGTAGGTTTAGATCTTAAAAAAGGTAAACATGTGGATTTTTATGACCTCAACCACTCTATAATTAATGGATAAATGATTCTTATGTATCTAATATTGTAAGTATAGAATTAAAATTTCACATAGTTTTCTTGTTGTGTGTGTGTGTGTGTGTGTGTGTGTGTGTGAAATAGTGTTCCTTTAATGAATGAAACCTATAATCTATCTTTCGATAATTAGAAAATTAAAATTTTGCCTTGGATTAGGCAATTCATAATTTAGATAGGAACTTATCATTGTGATTGATTTCTTAATTTTTAAGTTTAGGGAAATCCAATTTAAATGTGTAAAAGTGTACAAATGTATTTTTCAATATTGATCCATAACACTATAGGATTATAACTACTATGTATTAATATGGACTCTTTAAGTACTCTCTCAAGCCAATGACATGTGAAAAGTAGATGAAGATACATATAGTTGATTTGAAGTTGAGAAAAAGACTTTTGTTTAGTGTGGGGACTAGTCTATTAGATTTAGACACCTCTATAATTTTGAAGGTGTTTGAGCCTAGTGGATTTTTCAAAATAGAAAAAATTCTAATATGATGATCTATATATAGTTTTAGTATTATAATGAATAGGTTAGGTATAATAGGTAATACATAGAGGTGATTGATATAAAATAATGAATGTCCACACCATATAAATAATGTGGCTATAAGGTAAAGGTATGAAACAACCATATGTGTATGAACAAGTCATATAAGTTGAAGGTAGGTCAATATTGACATTTTCATGTGTTTAATGCCAAATTTTAATTTTTAAAGATTGTTTGTTGAACACCCAAGGGATTTTAATCATTCCAAAAAGGTGACACAATTACCTAAACCTTCCTCAAAAAAGGATTTTTTGAATTTGGCATCATCGATTTGATTTATAATAAAAGGATGAGGTTCATACAAATGAATAAGGAATTATTAGTGGATCATAGTTTGGATTGAATTTTTTGACTACAATTCTTGGTGCATTATCTTATCAACTTTTATAGAAAATTATTTGAATTTTTTTAGTATAAGTTCCTCATAGTTTGAAAATGTAGCTTTTTGGTCCATATGTGGTGGTTGAGGAATGTTCATGTGAAAAATATTCTACACTAAATTACTTTGATGAGTAGGATATATTTGCATAAGCTTAAGGAAAATAATTAAACTAGCAAGTTAGATATTTATGAAATGACAACCCATTATTCAAAGTTAAGATAAGATATAGATGATTATAACTAATAAATAGATGTCTAACATATATCATATTTGGCCATAGAAGGTTGTAAACTTGAATTTTTTTCTTGATTTTGGATTTGTTTTGATACTTGAAACCTAATCAGTACAATTGATTTAATTCTCAATTATTGTATCTTCAATGCCAATAAAGTTTTAAATTCAAAAGACTATATCATCCCTATAATTACTATTGAAATTTTAGATGAATTTATTAGAATAATCAATATAGTTTTAGAAATACAAGGTTGTATGTTAGCAGATATCATTAAAATTCTATAATTTTTTAATTTGTATTGGATTGGTTGAGTTCATCAATTTTTTTGAAATTTATATATTCTCATATTTCTAAGGGGATAAAGACTGAAATGTGACATGTAATATAGTCCAAAATAATTATATAAGCTATCAGAGGGTTCTTAGTATGATTTAATGTGTTTTTGAAAAAAATGACATGATTTATAATGTGCTTCACTCCATTTATGTTAACTAATATTTTTGTATGATTTTAGGAGTTAGCGTTAATTTATGTTTCTATTACATTTGAAAATAGAAATAAATGTGGTTTATTTTTTAATTGTGAGTACTTTTTTATGTTTTTGAGGTTTGAGAATGATTTCTTTGATAGTGATTATGAAGAAGATTTCAGTAGATCCCAAGGTGAGAATTATCTTGGTTAATGCATGAAGATTGAACTTGCCTTCATGGTGTTTGGAAATTTTATCAAATGATTTATAGCATTTTCTTATTATAGAATAATGGTTAAATTTACAGCTAAGTAGGAAACTATATGCTAAAGTGTGAATATAATGGTAATTTTTGTAAGAATCTCCCTATTTATCTTCTAATCAATTCTTCTAGGTTTTTATACCATTGGGGTTTTGGTCATGATGCAAGTTATTTATATTGAGGTCTAGGAAGTATTTTCCTAATCTTATCAAGGATAATATAGTGATTAATATTATTATTGACATGATGAATTGAAGGAGAGTTCAGGTGAAAACAACATCTCATAATTGTTTGGGAGAGATTCACATTATGTGAAACACCTAGCATGATTGCATGAATCATCCTATTAGAGACATAACTATGTTCATACTTTTCACTAACACCATAATCAATAATGTGCTTTGTTTTTAATTTTATCTCATAAGATTTAGTTGTTTTATTTTGATTGAGGCACCTCGGATTGTCTCATGATGTGGTCCTATCTCTTAGCTTGATCAAAGTCTTCTTCCAATGATTTAGGAGATAATATGAAACTTTATATTTTATTCACAATTATAAGGTTATTGTCAAAATAGTTAAGATGTTTTCTTTATATATTTTAAACTTTAATTTTTTAGCTAAATATTTCTAACATATAATGAAGTCATGGTTGGGTTCATTATCTTATTTTTTGTAACTAACAAAGTTTCCTATGTTTTTTTAGGTAAGATACAATATTTAAAATATGAATGCATCCATAAGCCTTCTAATTTTTAGATAGATCTAGGATTGATTTGATTATACCAATATAGAACATCAATAATAAGGGTTTTGATAAGTATTTTGGTAGTTTGATAGATATTAATTATAATCAACACATTGTAAATATTTCTAAAAGCTCTAAGATAAAAATAAATAGATGTATACCCATCATATATGATGGTGATAGTGATTTATCTAATGCATATGTTCTACATATGAGGTCTTAGGGTTTTTTTTTGGAACTATTTAATTACTTTATTGCAAATTGAGGTCAAAAAATAAAATTCCAAATATTATCCTTAAAGTGGTGGGAGGCATTGATTTGAAACCCCCAAATAAATTGGTTGAGGTTTATTTTTCATTTTCAAGATTTGATTTTTCATTTTCACAATTTTTTTTACTATTTTATTACATATAAGCTATTTTATTTAATAGTTTCAATATCACTCAATTAGAATTATGTGCATTTTGATTATTTTGAGATTCATAAGTCTTATGTTGGCTATAATGATACTCTTGGTTGTGTTGGGTCCAACACTCCCCATACTCAGATTTTCCATATGGGGACCCTTTTGATTTGGCATAGTTATTTTATTTTTGGGTTCTTGCATACTGGTATGAATTTATTTATGAATGCCACTCAAATTATAGAGATTTTGTTCCATTTTTGGTCCATAAATCATGAGCTAGACTTTTTGATAATTTTGACATAACTTCACTTGATCATTCATTCATAATGACTACACAATACTTGTTAAGTGTTCAAATAACAAAAACTAACCTTTTGGTTTTTTTTAACTTATTCAAATTCATTTATGCATCCTCAAGATATATTCTTAATGTAATTTCAAATGTTAAATAAAATATGGATTCTTGTATAATAATTTAATTGTGCATTGGCCTAGCCTAGAAGCATTTGATTTTTAAGTCATTATTGCTTTGCCTCGATTTTATATATATTTAAATTCTTATTATGTATCCTTTGATATTTTATTTCCATGGATATGAACTAAAAAGGTCCATTTAGTTTAATTATGATTGTTAACTATTCATATGACATCCAATTTCTAATTTAAATGATCATATTATCAATTTGAAATGTTCATTTAGTAATAAATCAGTTTATTTCACTAAGATTACTAATTTTTGGTCAATTATTCATTGAAATTAGGATTTATTTACAATTTTGGGCTTTAGTTATTTGGAAAATTTCATGTTGTTCAAAATCTAGTGTGTTTCACCTAGTTTGGACTTAGTCATTTGATGATTTGTTCAAGTTTTATTCATGCTTAGATTGATTTTGATTTTGAATAACATGCTAATAATATCCATGAGTCTTTACTTTGTCCATGGTTTTTCATTGAATTATTTGGCCTTGGGAGACTCATGATGCATAGTTAAACATCTATAATATCCTAGAGCCATCAATCATCCTCCACATGGAGCAATCTAGTGAACTTAGAACTCAGAACCTAAATGTATGTAGGGTGAAGTCTTCTCAACCTTGAATTATCAAAATTTTAACATGTGGTCACATCTCACATGTTAGGAGTTTTAGGAAAAACACACAAATCATTGATTTCTCCAGTAAATTGACCTCCTAATTATTGACAAGTGTGACAATCATATGCATTAAAGACCATCAATTATGGTTAATAATTATCAAACCTTGACTCACCACAATCACAACATGTGGTCACATATCAGGTGTTCATTCCTTAGGAAATAATTCAAGAAGATTTAAAGTGACAAGTGGTAGAGTCAAAGTGATAAACAATAGTCAACATGCTAGGTGTCAGTCAACATGATAGGTGGAAATCATATAATAAGGGAAGTCTCATGAACAAATTCATAATCCAAAGACTTAAGACCCACATCCTTATGAGATTATGCCACATGACACAATATTAGGTAGTTAAGGCCTAAAGGGAGGCATTCCACATTAAATATTTCCTAAAGACTCTAAGAGCCACAAGGTGTCCACATGTCTAGAGATTTGGGCATCCAACATGCTAAATGGTAGTCAATGGGATAAGTGTTAAGTGGTGGTAAATGGGATAAATGACATGATAGTATGAGTTTTTTCTAAGGGAAAAATATTAAATATTACAATAATCACCTAATCTTAGAGTATCCTTTCCATCCACATGTTAGCAGATCAACACTTTAGGACTCAACATGTCATAAATTTATAGGTCTGAAGTCTTCTAAGCCTTAAATTTTTTAGATTGAGTCATGTGGCCACATCTCATGAACTCATAGCCTAGGGAACATATAGTTCATAGTTGAGTATCACTAAGAACCCCAAATTCCACCATTATGACACATGGTTACAATATATTAAGTTAGAGTTTTGAGATCTTGACATAGTTGTATACCTAATAACCTCTTAACCCCAAGGATTAATATGTCACCATTTAGAGGCATCTCATTCATTTATAACATAGATAAACTGATGAAAATCAAGAAATATGAGGAGAAAATAGATGCCGAATCAATGATAGTAGAAAGATATAGAGATTATGATAGAGTAGAGCATAACCCAAGACAATGATAGATTGACACTAGACCATCATATTCAACTATAAGATGAATTGTGACCTAATGTAACCAAGTATGAAAAATTGACTCATCCACATTAATAGAGAGGATGAAATGTCAAAATTGATGTTCATTTCACCATAAAAAGGTTCATCAAAACCCAAGGATATTCAAGGGACTAAAGGTCTAGAAAATGGAAGTAGAGCAGTGGATATTTGACACATGCACACCTAGGTAGGTAAATAAAAATATCAAATTTGATGTCAATATCTAAACCCAAGTGACTATTAAGTGATGCCTTGTGTTTTATTATAAGTAAATATTGCAAGAATAAGAGATCAGAAACTTATAGTACATAGACCCAATCATTTTAGACCAGAAAGAACATAAATTTAGTTCAAAATAACCTACATAAAATATATGGTGAGATAATCACAAGAATAAAATGAGTATGAATGTATTAATGGTTAAATCAATATTAGGAATTTAGAGGAGATAATAACCATAACCTATGAATTCAAGCACAAAATAAAGTTGATGAAATTGAGAAAGTGTCAAATTAAACTAAATACACATATATATATATAGATTAGAAGAATCCATTATTCCAATATTGATGTCCCTAGTTATAAGAATTTAATAGTAAATGGTGAATATGGAATGCACTTTATTATCATGAGGATAAACATAAAAAAATAGGAATGGATAAAGCTAGAATAGAAACCCAACAATCCCATTATTTGGGATCGGCTTGAAATGATATGGCTTCTCTTATTTGAATTGACAACCAGCTTTTGGAATATGGTTAATTTGTTTATTAGTCCATGGGAAATCATAGTGTATTATGGATTGTAACCCTCTCATCCATGAAGTTGATAAGATATATAATTATGGCATGACTCTCAATTTATCTTTTCCCTTCTTGGTGTGTTATCTCAAGTAGCTAGGTAAGCTATAATTAGTTAAATATTTAATTTTTGTATCAGGAGTATTTAAATGGTTTTGAATCATATCTCATTATGGGTTAACCATGTTTATATAAATAGGGATTCTTTCAGTTTAACACTTTAGTAGTAAAAAAAATTGTTGAGATTGAGCCAAGATTTCACCTACATTTCCTCTTTATTTTGTGTTGGTTATCTACCAAAGATATTGATTTGATAAGTAATATATGCAAATATCTTTTCTAATGGTTTTGTTGTTCAAGTGGATATATAATTATATTGTAAAATAATTGATTTCATTATATTTAAGAGGTCATCCTAGTTAACTTTAGGCTTATATTAGTCATGGTGTGTAAATAGTTATAGACTTGTATGATGGATTTATTTTTAATAGAGTTATAGATTTCATGTTCACCCAATTTTCCTTTGATTCTTTCTCATTTTTTTGTTCTAGTTTGTATAGTACCTACACTTGATGACCAATGATTTGATTATAGCCCAAAATAATATATTTTTTAGTATTAGAAGACTTATCTCAATCAATACATTTACATATTTTATTCCATGCTCTTTTCTCCCTTTTATAATTTTTTTGCATTAAGAGCGAATTTGCCATTACATTGTAAATAGACCATTTTTAAAGAAACCAAATGTGATAACCTAAAAAATATTTGAGGAAACCATCTAAACCTTTGGTAGAAATCAGCATAGCTTACCCATGATAAAAATATAGAGTTTATTGGCCCTTGGATTACTAGCGTAATCTAAAAAACAAGGATACTTTTATCCCATGTGATATAGGATACTCTAGTCCATTTATAATGGTTAAATCAATAATTTTATTTGAGCGTCATAATTTAAGCCTAATATAAATTGACACTAGAAGGAGGTCTTGAACCTCCATATTTTCAATTTTATAGTGTTTTTAATCAACCTATGAATATTTTAAGCCTATTCAAGAATTAATGTTTCTAAATCATCCATATATTTTACATCTACTATGTGCTTAAAATCCATGCTAACATATATTAGTGTTTGTCACTTTGGATTATTCTTCAAGGATAATATGATTTGTAGTTAGGTTGGGTCATGGAACATTAATTTTTTACATATTAGATCTGATTGAGGTTGATCCAAAATATTAGTTTACCCAACCATATCATCCCCACTATCTATAACCAATATATCAATCCAAATGGATACAACTTGTCTAGCTAGATCAAATATAAATATTCTAGGTGGCATGCATGATTTACCCCAAAAACTTGATCGTTATCTTCCAAAACTCAATACAAACACTAAAATTACTACAGTAGAACACATTACATCATATAAAACATCCCTCAAGTTCATTAATGTTGATAAAAAAGATGTATCATGTAGGTTATTTCCATTCACCTTACTTGATAAAGCTTATGACTCGTTCCTTAACCTCCCTAAAAATTAATTTACAATATGTAATCAATTGAATAACACATTTTAAGCCTAGTTTGGTCAGGTAGTCAATCTAAGAATCTTATACTAGTAATTTTCTTACATGAGAATGGAATCCAATGAACCTATACATAATTTTAATACACATTTTAAAAATATGTATAGTAGGGTAACATACTTGTATAGAAAAAAAATTCACAAATAACCTTAGAAATGTTCCAAAATCATATGGATCCTTGGAATGCCATTTTCTTAAGGAGATATCCAACTATCACTGACTTTCTCCTTGTATATGAATAAGTAAGAAAAGTGGATAGACAACTCAATCTATAAGGGTAAATGTTTACTCCCATTCCCATTATTCTCCTAAATATACTAGTGTTAAACTTAATCCCACCTATAAATCGAAGTGTTAATTATTTTAGCCTCCTCTAGTTAAGAATCATCATCCTCTACAACATGTTTCCCGTAATTAGAACTTAGGATTGTTAGATATAGTGAGTAATGAATCAATGCCTTAGTAATATAACTACACTTTAGTTCTAGTTGAAACCAAAAATCCACATAGTTATTATTAATATTCATCCAAGCCTATGGTAAATTTAATCCAAATAATGGTCCAAAGAGTGAGCAATGATTTTATGAACTTAAAAAAACAAGTAGGTAGCTCAAGGATTGGAAATTATACTCCAAATTTTACTTATCAACAGACTTACAAGCCTTTCAATAGATATGCTCAACAAGTTTAGTCCTCATAAAAAATTACTTGAGATCTATATCATGGAGATTTCCTTTCCCAATTGGTGGTGAGTCCATAACATATCCTAATATTGAAAATTTACTTATGTTGAGTTTTATTTATGTTGAGTTTTGTTTATCTTTTGACATTCTACAAAAGGAAGATAAAAAATATGAGGTTGTCCCAAATGATCAAAATACTTCAACTAATTTTTAGAAACCCAAGTTTCACCCTTTGAAGGAGGTTGTTCATGCTTATTTCAAACTTTTACTAACATGGGAATGGTCTAAAGGATATGGGTGACCTTTTAATTAGACCATACCTCTAAGTTATGGGGGTAGCTCCAATGGTACATCACTTGTGGCTAAGAATCATAAAAACCTACTAATTTAGGTGAAAATATAACAAAAGTGCATAAAATAAACCTAATCTAAGGGGTGGTGATGCACCAACATGATAGTTTATCCACTCAAATTGAACTCCTAACCATACTAATGACTAGATAAACAACTAAACAACCATCTTCCAAAGTTATTATGTATGAGTGCTTCATTTTAAGGATATATTAGGTAACTAAAGTGCAAAGGTCATGATAAGAATATCCTATATGAGACTCTTACTAGTCAAATCACACTTCTAATCCCATCACCAACACTTCTACATAACACATAACCACACAATAATTCTATTGGCATCTAGTTGAAGAATCATATAGAAAATAGATACATTCATCAAATATGCAAATCAAAACAATTAAAAACACACTAAATGTCATCATGAAGGAGTTAAAATAGTTTATTCATCAGTTTATAAGGTCTATCAAGTACAAAACCAAGTAGAGTTTCCTCATACCTAGGTGAGGGTTACAAATCAAGGCCACAAGACCTAAATATATAACATAATAAAGATATAATGAGAGGCAAAATGGCATGGAGATATTTATGAGAACTCATCAGTGACCACAATCCACTCATACAATAGTTTCATTAATCATAACATTCCTCTTTCTACTCTCTCCATGCATTGATGCTTTCAATGTACTCCTTAGGTATTAAGGTCAGTTAATGGAGCATGAATCAATTTCAATTATATTCATATAACATTTTAACATACCCAAAATTTTCCATCCCTCCTACAATGATAGATATAAGGTGCAAATGGGTGTAATTAGCCTCCATGAGGCATTGAGTAGCCCATTAGTCCTTGTGCCTATTGACCAAGCTAGGTAACTACCATCCTCTCTCATAATGACCATAGAATACATACCTACCTCATTCAATGTTGTCACTTAATAGGAATAATGTATTTTACTAAATCATTTCACCAGTCCTCTATGCCAAATTTATTCCTTTTTATTAACCAAGTAGGCCAAATGGGTCAATTAGGCTTAGTCATCTAACTGTATGTATTTGGAAGCCATGAAAACTTGTATGAAACCTTGATATCATATAAATAAGTGATATTTAGGTCTAAAAAAATGTTACTCACCATGATATAGGTCTTCTTCAATAACTCACACTTGTGAACTTGCCAAACAAGATAGCTAGGTCACCTTGTTTAAGTATCTGCAAACTAGCAGTTTAAAGGAGAGTTGTAGAGGCATTTCCAGGAATAGTTTTTGGAATATAATGAATTGAGGAGACAAAAAGGTGACAAACCTTCCCTTATAATTATTTAAATCATATAAAAGAGTTTTGGACCTTTTTTCTACTCAATTTCTTAGAAAAGTATGATTTCTTGACACTTTTGTATAGATTTCATACAATACAATACCATGACCAAGTTCTCCTCTAAGTTTAATTTGTGTTTTAGGAGTTTATTAGGTCATTATGGAGTGTTTTATTACTAAAATATTCACATTTCCCAAGACTAGTCTATATTAGGGTTTAAGGAGGGTTTTGGAAGTCTACCATCATAATGATTGTTCATAAAGATGAGACCTCTAATCACAAACTTATGGTAATGGATGTTTATTTCATATACCCCCTTAAAACCTATGACAAGATTGGGTTCCCATGTAGCTAGTGTGGAGAGATATGAATGTAAAATGATGGACCTTGAGTTCTTTGCAAGCTATTTATACATGACTTTAGTCCAAGCCTTCATTCATAAACATGTGCCCCTCAAGAAAAATCAATCCTCCATGGATATTTATTCCATAGGGGTTCCAAAATTCACATAGGATAATTTTCCTTGAGTTCTCTTGTGATGAAATATATGATTACCTAAAGGTATATCTTGAATTGACTACCTATGACTGAGTAATTCAATTAGGGTTTTAAGGCTAATTTATCCATTTTTCCATTTACACTATTTAAAACCATATTAATAAGACCTATTCAAACCTCTTATACCTTACCCTAGTCTTTTATTTACTTGTATGGTCTAATAATACCCCAAGGTGGTATGGGGTTTGAGGCTTAAAACATGGATTTTAGGCCTAACAAGATTTAACTGAGTCTTAAGGTCTTAAATGACCTATATATGAGTTTAGGGTTTGAAATACATCATAACACCATATTAAATTATCTTCCATCCTCTTGTAACTTCCCTTAGATGTTCAAAAATCAAACTCTATTTCTAACACTCTCATGGGTGTGCTTAGGGTTTTCACTATCAGCCTGAGTGTCTATTAGTAGTGTAGGGGGTTGAGTCTCCTAAAGTTGATTTTACCTCCCATACTCAGGTGTTTTCAACTTCTCAGACATTCTTGAAACTTTCACATGCCCTTAATTCTAATACAGGTCTATATAGGCCACTTGTCTCCCTTTTTGAATCTTCCATTTAAAGGGATACCTCACTTAATTTAGGCCTAATGGAATGATGGGACCACAAGTCTTTTTACCTCCCAAACAAGATAAATACCACTTTTCATATCTTTACTCCATCTCTCTATAATTTTCTATACTTGTACTTATTACTCCTAACTCTACCTATAGGTCTCACTCAGACTTACCAGAATTGTACAACAAGGTGTGTATCATGTAATATTTGAGGTTTTCTCCTCATAACAACTTTTATTATGCCCCATTCATGCTTATTATCTCCTTAAAATATATGCATAGGCATACACATCTCCATCTTAGGCCTGATGAATGAATTAGGTCATTAAGTTCTAATTATCACTCTAAGCTTCCCACTACTTAGAAACACTTTGCTAAAACTTCTTAATTACCCTATCAGGTGTTTCTAAACCTATACTCTCCTCACTAAGAATTTTCCATTAGATTTCATGCTAAGACTTGAAGACCTTACTTTTTAGGTGATGGACCTAACTTTGACTACGTATGATAGGTGAGTTTCCCATTTGATTGAACACTTTAAACTTACCAATAATCATTAATATTTCATAAGTTTCTCAATGATATTTCACTTCATGTCCTTAAATACCATGGTATCTCTTTTACCCAAACTACCCTATTTCATGAATTCATCCTATAGGTGATCTCATTAGGTTTATTGACTATGTGTTTGGTGTTTGTAGACTGAACTGATGCTTCATGGTTATCTTTAGAAAGTTGGTGGTCTATTCCCATTCTTATTGATTTTATGAGACAACTTAACCTCACTAACTTCAGTAATCTATCCACATAGAAGCTATATCCATGTGCATGAATTTAAGGTCTTGACTAATTCTATTCACTATAGGTGGTGAATATGGTATTGACCTTAAATATGAACCTAATTTCTTAACTTTCATTATTCTCATGAGACCATATGACTCTTGATTGAGATATATTAGCTTTAATACTCCATTATAATAGTCAACACCTCATTAGTCTAGTCTATACCTTAGGTTACTATAGTCAATGTCTATGGGAGTTTGTCTTTCAGGAGTTAAGGATTGAAATGGTCTTTTAGTTATAGATTAGTGCTTCAAGGGAGGTTAGGGTAACATGAAAGGTAATTACTATAATATAAATGATATTGGGCATTTAAAAAACCACCAAAGACCTCTACAACTCACTATATATTCCGTTCATAAATGAGATGACAATCCATTGGGAATAATACCTTGAAGGGTTACTTGATCTGACTTGGATAATCATATAATGTAGAGGATATTTAAATGGATCCAATGTTGTCACCATCAAGACCAAATATCATAAAAAACCTCAATTATGTACCAAAGACCTTGTAACTTGAGAAAACTATATATCATCTACAAATAAAGAGAACCTAAATATTTTATTACCTTCACAACCCCACATGTGTGAAATAGGGGTGCAAGGTGTTGGATATGGTCTGTTAAGACCTTAAGAACACACAATAATGATTGCTTTATAGAAATTCCTTAAAAATTTACCAAATTTTTTGTACTTTATAAACCCCATATAGATAAAGAAGGTCATTAGAGTGGCTAGGTTGTTACAATACATTTTTAAACATTAGTGTGTGAAATTGAAAATAAATGCCATGAATAAGAAGGTCAATGGACCCTCTTACTTTGACCAATACACTAGACCTTGATATTCTCTCTCTTTTACAAAATGAATGAAAACCTAAAGCTCTACTTGGATTATAAAGGATCTCAATTGAAGAGAGAGGTTTATTTTGGACCTATTTTGCCTTATCTAAACATGAAGCTTCTTCCAAACATTTGACATAATTTGATCCTCAATTTAAGATCCCCCTCTATATGGACTGACTATATAGTTCTATACAACCTACAAAAAACACTTGAAAACACCTTTTTTCATGCATTTTCTCCATGCTTTTTACCTTGATCCACCATTCAAGGATGAAAAGATGGAAAACATGAGTTAAGTGACAATTCAAAATAATGGTTCAATAAGGGGAGTTGAAAGGACACATTTTTCCCATGTGTGGGGTCTACTTGGCTAGTGGGACATGAATGTGTGTCATGAAACACTTAGTTTTGACCATATGTAAATAATGAAACCTATCTCAAGACATTAATAATGCAATTTTATAAAAATAATCCCCCCTTTAAAAGTTTCTCAATGAAAATAGGCTTATAATGAGGATTTGAGGATCATTTGGTGACTTTGGGGGGGGGGGGGGGGGGGGGGTTATATAGGCTTGAAACTACTTGAATAGGTAACCATGAATAATGATATTAAATACACAAAAACAAACCTTCATATCATGACCTTGTAAAAATATTGAAACCCTTAAATCTTACCAACTAATTGTCCAAATTACCTTAGCTTTGTCAAAAGATCCTTAAACTTATCAAACATGTTTAGAGAATTCTTTGGACCTTGCAAGAAATATTGACATTCCTTTTCTCTCACTCCAAGACCAATCATGACTACTAGCACATAACCAATAGGCCAAAGATAGCTATGACATAATGAGCTTACAAATAGATTCTATGACACATCATAAGACCTCTTCAACAAGTTTAATATACTTCAAGAGACATTCATGAGACCCTGATAGCTTAGGCATTAAAAATAAGCTTAGAGTGGTTATTATGCAAGATTTTTTTTATTATAGGGGTTGACATCTAGACTGTGGGGATAAAAATTTAACACTTTTGGTGACTCTAAAGGGTGACTAGTCTTTGGTCAAGAGAAACCAATGACTCAAGCATGACATCATGACTTGGAAGACCACATTGATAGACTATCAAAATGAATAATACTTAATGACACATCTAGGACTAAAAAAACAACAAGACACAATAAGGAAAATTAAAGAAACAACATCTAATGCTAAGAAACACAACTAACACCTAGCAATAAATAAGCCAAGACACCCAAATAATAAGGCAACAAGAATACAAACTTGTGTATGACACACTTATTTGAATCATGAAAATAAAATATTAGAAATAAATAACTACAACACAACTCATTTATCCTTTAGGATCAAAAGGGAAACTCCTTTGATCAAGTTATATCCATGGGGTTAGATTGTTGCATGATGATTGAAGTTCAATTAAGTACTATCTATTGAATGAAGACTCCCACTTGAAGATGAAAAAACTGTCATGCTCATGGCCTCTTAAGAGATTAAATGGACATTTTATCTCCATACCTAGGTGCATGGGTTGGATAGGTTAGTAAATGAACCAATAATAATCATTACACACTTGTTTGCCTTACATGACAATGCCAATTGTGCCTCAAGCATGGGCTGCTCTTGATCATGTTGGATAGTTTGAATAAAATACTATAATATGCTTGGAGAGTTTCCTTTAAGGATATATGGATCCTTTTTGATGGAGGTTTGAGGAAAATTAGGATTATTTATATTCAACAAGAGTGGGGATGCATCTATAGGTGGAAGGAAGAACTGGTAACCTTGTTGGAAAACTTTAAATAAGTCATTTTCAAATAGGATAACGTCTTAGAGTGTCATGATTACAGAGATGCCCCTTCTTATTTGATGACATTGCCTTCCTAAAACTAGATTAGATCTTAACATGTTTTAAGGAGAGAGTATCCTACCTCTATGATGTAAAAAAAATCTCTTGATTGATCCTTACCTATATGAAGTGTAATAAGACTCTCTTCAAGTTGGATATTAGGACTCTCTTGATCTTTCAAGTCATCTTCTATCACCTTTGATTGAAACATTTAATTTATTTCATCATCAACAACCACATGATGATTTTTTAAGATCTTATATTTTTCTTATTATTCATCCTCGTTGGTTGGTTTGCATTTGTCTTATACAATTGCTGAAATTTCTTAAAGACTACAATGATGAAGGGTAGTTGCCATGTCATTAAGGAGGTCCTAGAAGCCATTTTCATATTGTAAAACTTAAACATATTTATCTTATGGTTCACCTTGTTCTTTCATCTCATCTTATTTCACATATTTTAAGGGTAAATTGTGTTCCTCCTTTCAAAGATGTGTCTCAATGACAAGCTCCTATTCAAGCTCACTCAAATAATCATCATTAGCTACCAACTCAATCTAATTCATTAGCTCACCTCTTCAAGAATATGATATCTCTCAAAGAGTGACATGGGAAATTCTTAGAATGACTTTAGTATAGATGACATGTATGCCTCATTTCCTTCATTCAACTTCTTATTCCCAACAACCATCATCTCTTCCTTCTTCTACACATTGATTTGAATGGATTTCCATGAGGGTAATGTCTTAGACTATTTAGGAGGGAGGGGCATGGATTGAATGATATTAGAATTATTTTCAACTTTGACACTTTGTCTTGTGCTTGACTGATCTTCTCTTTTCCTTGACTGATGCATTTGTTTCCAAGTTGAGAACTTAGGTATAAGAGTCTCTTGCATTGTATGTGTTGCATCTTGGGGCATGAAGGGAGGAAACTCCTAATGGGATGGAATAAATCTTATATCTACCACTGACTAGTATAAGTGTTGATTTAAAAGTTAAATTTTCTTAGCAATGTGGGTCTCGTAATGAAGCACCATCTGATTGGAGGTCTCTTCATGCTACTTAGTCTTCTCAATACACACCTTTTCCTCTTCTTTTACTTTAACTTGGACATATTTCATTGATGGAAAGGTTGAGAATTATTGTAAGGAAATTCAAGGGAATTGACACTCTTTTAATTGAAATGCTTGAGGGGTGATGGGTAGCTCAACATAAAATAGGTATGGAATAGAGGAGGGGACATAATGTTGATATTGGTGAACCCATAATTCCTCATATACTACCAAGTTATCCTCAATATTTGAAATTAAACCTTGTATATTCAACATGTCATTATTGGCCATTGAATGACCTCCTCTTACGAAAAATTCTCACTCTCCTTTAGCCTATTATAACAAAGTTCTAATGCTCTTAATCACATTCATAGGGATTTCTCGTACATACCCTTTCAGTGTGTCAATGATCACCATGTGTCTTTCATAATCTAATAGGTCTATTTAAGGCTTGATATGTATTGACTTGGGACATGAGTGGGATAGACAAGAACATCATAATGATATCATGAGTGATTAGATTGATAATTAGATTGCCAAGGAGGTGGATGAGGCTCATAATGGGATTGATAATATTAGAAATAAGGAGAGTCATTAAAGGGATAATAAAGGTGAATGTACGAATGATAGTAGTCAAAATAGGGTTGATAGGGATCATGTTATAATTATAATGGATCATGGGGATACACATAAGGGAGTTTATGATAGGATTATACCCCATATGCAGCCATAATTCATCATTAAGTAGATTTATAACAATGTAACTATGAACAATAACCTTTTTTACCCCTCATATGATGAATTGTCATGAACTTATAACTATAAACTAGCATGTGAGTGCTTGAAGCTACTTGTGAAGACCAAGATGCTATTGTGAAGGTGAAGGCTCTAGTACTTGAATTTGGTCCCATTGCACGTGTCATAACTATTAGTAACCCAAGTTTCACCCTTTAAAGGAGGTTGTTCAGGCCTACTTCAAACTTGGACTAACATGGGAATGTCCTAAAAGATATGGGTGACCTTGTAATTATACTAGACCTCTAAGTTATGGGGTTAGCTCCCTTGGTATATCACTTGTGGTTTATAATCATTAAACATTACTACTTGGAGTGAAATGAGAAAGAAAGTGCATAAAAGATACCTAGTCTAAGGAGTGGTGATGAACCAACATGATATTTCATCCACTCAAATTGAAATCCTAATCACACTAATAGACTAAACAAACAACTAAAAAAACATCTTCCAAAGTTATTATGGAAGAGTACTTCATGTAGAGGCTGTATTAGGTAATTTTGGCCATTTTGGTCTACATGCCAAGCTTTTGTCTGAAATAAGAAGCTGAGTAGGGTCTTGAATAAAGAGTGATCCAATGTCATAAGGATAATATCACTTACCATTTTCATGACTTTTTAACACTTTAAGTAGGATTAAAGTGTGAATTTGGTGATCTTAAGGAGCCAAACCATTATGGCATGTCATGTGAGAATGAACAAATCAATCTAGTTACACATTTGATATATACACTTAAGAGTAATGATATAGATAAGTAATTTCATGACATGATTATTTTGATCCCATAAACATCCTCTTCAAATTATGTATCTTGATGATTTATCTATCTCAAGATATGATCTTCCAAAGTTGAACTTGGAGAGTGGGATGTGCATGTAGACATAAAATTTGGGCCTTATGAAATAGCCATTTAAATTAAAATGTTCCAAGCATGAATTTGTGGTTGATAAGTGTCAAGATTATAGGATTTTAAGTTTAGATCTGATGGTGTGTAGGTGATTTGACGATGTCAGTGGGTCTAGAAGATCCAATGGAGCACATTTGATCATGCATTGAAGATCAATAGTGAGCATCAAGTCAAAATTTTAGTAGACCCTAGATAAATGCATTGATGAAAAGTGTCAATATCTTGAGTACCTTAATGGATATCTAATGGTGCATGGTAACTAATAAATCTAGTGGGTCCAAGTAGATTGATAGTGTGTGATCCATCATACAAAGTAGATCAATAATGAGTGAGAGGTCAAAAGGTCAGTGGATCATAAGAATGAACACACTATTGTCAAGTGTCATGACTATTATAACTACTAGGTAAATCAATATTATACATTTGAACCATGCAAAGGAAGATTGATGTTGTGTTTAAAATCAAGAAGTCAATGTTTCTCAAGATAAATGTAGCGCTGATAGATGGCACAAATCAAGGATCCCATATTAGGATCAGTGACTAAAATTAAAATTTGAAAGCCAAGGGACTTAAATGGAGAGAAAATATGACTTAAGGTTGAATCAGAGCAAATATTTCAAGGGGATGCCACAAAGGCATACATGTTGGATAAAGGATTTCTCCACCCTGAGTAGGTAGAATACATAAATTCAAAATAAAATGTGATCTAAGTTACCAAGAGAAGACCCTAAAAATTTGTCTAATGTCATTAAATTGCTATAAAAAATTTAGTAACTTATATATGTAGGTTTTATGACTCATTAAGAATCAGAAAGTTATAGCCTATGGATTTTTATTTGCAATGATGACTCTAGAAAACCAATAGGGTGATTAGTTTTCATCCATAATATATTTATATTCAAGATTTAGAAGCAATGGTAGAATGGTGATTCAACAAGGAATGCAAAAAATAACATCAATGAGAAAGTTCAAGTAAGTACCTAATAACATGAAGAACATCAAACATGATTGAGGAAGATAGTGAAAGACATTAATGCAAAGGAAGGATCAATAAGGATTATGATGGTGGCTATTTTAAGTGGAATTAATCTCATTAATGACTCCTTCGGCACCAATTTATCTCTCTTACCTTCTTTCTTCCTATAACTACTAGCTTTGAACACTTGATTTGTATCCCTCAGCTTGATATAGTAAATCTCTACAAAAATCACTTTGTAAAACTCTTTTGAAACAATATAAGATATCTTATATTCTAGTTGAATCCTAAGTGTTACTTTATTGAAGTTTGATTTACATAGTGTATTTTCCTATCCATCATATATATGTACTTCATGTACCTTGCTTCAATTCTATTGTTTTTTTTAGGTTGTGTGAATTGTTAGCTAGTGAGGTTTCTCTTGAAGTGTCATAAGTCCATAGTGTTTTCTTAAACGTATTTCTTCATGTCCTTCAAGTTATATGTATCTTTTTATCCTTCATATAAAATACTCATGTTTTAATCCTCATCATAGAATATGATTAGTTATTTTCCTAATTGGATTCATTATTAGTCATGAAAGTGCCTAAGTTGAGAGTGGATCATTGAACATTTGGTGCATGACCATTTAGACTAGGTTTTGTTCCCTTTAACTCTCATCCATTTCCCTTTTCCTTATTATAATCATAAGCTTGGGAAAGGAACTATATCATCATATAAAATGAGATATCCTCATTAAAAAACTTAGAGATCTAACCAAAAACTAGGTAACCCAAATCTTAGGGTCATTCCCATGTTCGACTAGGTTTGAGATTAGGACTTGAACACCTCTACTTTCAGCTAGGGTACAACCTAAGTCTCTAATAGTTTCTATCACGCCTAGTATGACACATTATCTTTTGCATAGACAAATTATATATTTGAGAAGAGGAATTTATATTATATGGGGGAATCTACCATCATCAAAAGCTAAAGATTCTCCAAGTTGTAGAGTTCATATCATCATCTAAATAACACCTCTCATGCCAAAGGTTACTAAAAGGCCATTTAGTAAAGTTATTTGATTTGGATTCATTGAGATAAATTTTAATTAATATAAAAGATAAAGATTCAATATGATAGGTCCTTATCCCAAAAATAAATATTCATCTCTCGGTCATCCTATTTTTTAAGTAGTACAACCCACACTATTCAAATGGTAAGGCCCAAAATGCAAGATTTTGTACCCTTGAATGGTGCTATCCATCTTAACCTTAAGAAACATGATGGTATCCTTTATTCCTCTTTTAATATTATACCATAATTTACAAGAGAAAACTTGGCCACCCCTGTAGAGCACATAGATAACATTACAAACCTTTGTTCAGTACATAACATTACATAAGACAATGTAGCCATGAGATCACTATCCACATCCTTTAAAGGCAAAGACCTATAATGGTATAGGGGTCTATTCTCTACCTTAGTATATACTTGGGATTAGAACCATGCAAAACCAAGAAATCACTCTAAGTTTGACAATCTTTCAATTGGGCCTTATGTTATCATAGTTTGCAAGGAGAGTAATGACTTTGAGCTAGCTAGGTTGAATGGAGAGAGCCTTCCCATCCCTATCAATGGGAGGTATCTTAAATTATGATACTAGTGTTGTCTCATGATTTTTTTACATAGGTGGATAGGTATACCTTTACCTCCAAGTGCTCTTACACATTGATCTATTTGTTGTTTTTTCTATTGTTTAGGTAGTTATTTGGTGTGTTTTGCTGATTTATTATTGTTTGTGTGTGTCCATTTACTTCAAAGTGTTTCTAAGAGTCAGGATAAATCCTTTTTTAAGTAATACTTTATTTTTCTAGTCATATTGAGCGAGCTTAATCAAATTCTAGGTTCCATGACTAGCAGGCTGGTCAAGCCAACTGAGTCACCAAAAATATTGGATAATTTTGGCCCACATGCCAAGATTTTGTATGAAAAAAGAAGATATTTAGGGTCATGATTGAAGATTGATCCAATGTCACAAGGAGAAGACATACTTTATGATGTTCCAAGCTTCCAAAGATGAATGTGTGGCTAACAAGTGTTGATCTGATGGGATCTTAGGTTGAGATCTAATGATGTGTGTGTAATCAATGATTTCAATGGGTCCATAAGATCTAAGGGATCACATTTGATCTTGCATCAAAGATCAATGGTAAGCATCAAGTCATAAGGTTAATAGACCTAGGATAAACACATCGATGAAAAGTGTCAAGATCTTAGGTACCTAAATGAAGATATAATAGTGCACAATGATTGATAAAGATAATTGGTCCAAGTAGATCGATGATGCATGATCCATCATACAAAGTAGATCAACATTGAAAAAGAGGTCAAAAGGTCAATAGATCCTAAGAAAAAATGTGTAGTTTCTAAGTGTCATGACCATAGTAACTACTAGGTAAATCAACAGTATGTGTTTGAGTCATGCAAATGAAGATTGATAATGCATGTAAGGTTAATAATTCAATGCTTCTCAAGACTAATGTGGAGTTAATAGATGGAAAAAATTAAGGAACCTAGATTAATATTAGTAGATGAAATTAAAAGTTTAAAGCTAAGGTAATTCAATGGAGAGAAAATGTGACCTAAGGTCAAACTAAAGTAAATATTTCAAAGGGATGCCATAAAGGCAAACACATTAGATAAAAGATTTTTCCACCTTAAGAAAGTATAATACATAAATAGAAGATCAAACATGATCTGAGTTACCAAGATCAGACCCTACAAATCTATCTAATGCCATTAAAGCCTTGTGAAACTTTTCAAGAGCTTATTAATGTAGGTTTTATGTCTCATTTAGAATCAAGAATCTTAGCCTACAGATCTTAATTTTAAATAATGACAATATGAAAACCAATAGGGTGATTGGTTTGCATCTATAATAGATATATATTTAGGATTTAGAAGCAATCATAGAATGGTTACTGCACAAAGCATGCTAGAAATAACATCAATGAGAAAAGCTCAAGTAACTACCTAATAACATGAAGAACATCAAACATGATTGAGGAAGATAGTGAAGGACATTAATGCTAGAGAAGACTTGATAAGGATAGTGGTGGTGGTTTTTATGAGTGAAATTAGTCTCATTAATGACCACTTCAATGCCAATTTCTCTCTCTTACCTTCTTTCTTCTTATAAATACAAGTTTTAAACTCTTAATTTATATCCCTTAGCTTGATATATCAAAGCTTTGGAAAAATCACTTTGTAAAATTATTTTAAATTAATATAAAACATCTCATATTCTGGGTAAATGCTAAGTTTTCTTTATTAAAGTTTTACTTATAGAGTGTATGTTTACTATTCATCATGTGTATGTCCTTCATGTACCTTGCTTCAAGTCTATAGGTTTATTGAAAGTTTTGTGAAGTGTTGTCTAGTGAAGTTTTTATTGAAGTGTCATAATTCCATAGTGTTTTAATTAAACCTATCTCTTTCTATCCTTCAAGTTGTAGGTATCATTTTAGTCTTTATAAAAAATACTCATGTTTGTAGCCTTGTCATAGAATCTGATTAGTTCTTATCCTAATTGGATTCATTAGTAGTCATAAAAGTGTCTAAGCTAAGAGTGGATCATTGAACATTTAGTGTATCACCATTTATAATAGGTTTTGTTCCCTTTATCTCTCTTAACTTTCCCTTTTCCTTGGTATAATTATAGGTTTAGGAAAGGAACTATATTATTGTATTATAAGAGATATCCTCATTTAAAACCCTAGAGGTCTGACAAAAAATCAAGTAACCCATAACCTAGGGTCATTCCCATGTTTTACTAAGTTTGAGAGGACATGAAAAATTATAATATTATCTAGGGTGTAACCTAAGTCTCCAATAGGTAACTAGAGTGTAAAGGTCATGACACAAATGTCAACTATGAGACTCTTACCAATCAAATCACACATCAAACCCCATCACCAATACTTATACACACCACATAAGACATTATATTGTAATATAGGTGAATAAGGACCTATAAAGGAGATGATGTCACACATAAGTAAATAAGAAAAAGTAAAAACACACTATATGTCATCATGAAGGAGATGCAATAGTTTATTCATCAATCTAAAAGGTCTATCAGGTACAAAACTAGGAAGATTTTCCTCATACCCAAGTGAAGGATACAAATGAAGGCCAAAATGACTAAATATATAGCATAATGAAGTGATAAGGAGAGCAAAAATGAAATGAAGTTACATATGAGAGGTCATTAATGACCACATGTCACTCAGACATTAGTTTCATTAGTCATAGTATTCCTCTTTCTAATCTCTCCATGTGTTGATGCTTTCAATGTGATCCTTGGGCATTAAGGTGGGGTAATGGAGAGTGAATAATCTTTATTTATCTTCATTTAAGACTTAACCATGCCAAAAATATTCCATCACTCCTCAAATGAAATTTATAAGGTGTAAATGGGTGTAATTAGCCTCCATGAGGTGTTGAGCAACCCATTAGTCCTTGTGCATGTTGACCATGACAGGTAAATGCCCTACTCTCTCATGATGAACATGAAATTCACACTTACCTCATTAAATTCATTCATTTACTAGGCATAATATATTGTATTGACTCATTTTACCAACTCTCTATGCCAAATTTCTTTCCTCTTTAATGACTAAGTAGGCCAATTAGGCCTAGTCATCTTATTATATACATTAAATAACCATAAATACTTGTATGAAACCTTTAGATCATTTAAATAATTGAGTTTTAGGTTTTAAATAATGTTACATACCATGATATAGGTCTTATTGTGTATATCATAGTTGTGAACTTGCCAAACTAGATGACTAGGTCACCTTGTCTAAGCATCTATAGACTAACAGTTTGAAGGAGAGTTATAGAGGTTTCCACTCATGGTTTTGTGCATATAATTATTTGAGGAGAGAAAAAAAGTTCCAAACCTTCCCCTCTAATGATTAACATCATCCCAAAGAGTTATACACCTTATTTTATACTTAGTTTATTAGAAAAGTAGGGTTTTATGACACTTATATATAGATTTCATACAATAAATTACCATGACAAGTTTTTCCTCTGAGTGTAATTTGTGGTTCAGAAATTTATCAAGTCATTTTAGAGTGTTTGGTCGCCAAAAAATTCACATTTCCAAAGACTGGTCTATAGTAGTGTTAAGGAGGGTTTTAGAGGTTTAACATCCTTACGATGGTTCATAAAGATGAGACCTCCAATCCCAAACTTATGGTCATGGATTTCAATTCCATATACCCCCCTAAAACCTCTAACTAGCTTTGGTTCCCATGCAATTGGTGTGGATATGAACATAAAATGATGGATCTTAAGTTCTCTACAAGTTGTTTTGAAATGACTATAGTCTTAGCATTCATTCATAAAATTTTACCCCTAAATCAAACTCACTCCTCCATGGATATGATTTCATAAGGGTCCACAAATTTCCCTAGGATAATTTACCCTAAGTTCTCTTATGATGAAAGATATGAGTACCTAAAGGTACAACTCAAATTGACTGACAATGATTGAGTAAATTGATTAGGGTTTAAGGATAATTTGTCCTTTATTTTAATTTACACTTTAAAACCATATTTATAGGACTTGTAACAACCTCTTGTACCTTCCCTTGGTCTTGTATTTTCTTATAACATCTGAGTATACCCCAAGGTGGTATGGGGTTTGAGGCCTAGAACATGGATTTTAGGCATAACAGGATTTAACTGAGTCTTATGGTCTTAAATGGCCTACAAATGAGTTGGGGGTTAAAATTCATTCATAAAACCATATTCAATTTAGATTTCATCCTCTTGTAACTATGCTTAGATGTTCAAACCTCTAAGTATATTTCCAACTCTCTTATGGGTGTGCTTAGGGTTTTCACTGTCAGCCTAAGTGCATGTTAGTAGTGTAGGGGTTTGAGTCTCCTAAAGTTTATTTAATAGTTTCAATATATTCATGAAAACCCATTACACCTATCCACATCCTTTGTACTTTATTTATCCATCCAAACTCCTATCTTAGTCCCTATCCTTGTATCATTCTACTTTAGTGTCACTTTTATTGTCATACTCAAAACTTCTAATAGTAACTTGGGGGTTTGATTATGCCTTTATTCCATTAGTTTAGTGATTTAGGATGTTTAGAACTATTATAACATGCCTTAAATGTTGGCATCGGTCTCTTTCTAGAGACCTTATCCTAACTCTATTATTTGTATGCCCTCACATAGTCAGGTATAAGGTTTTTACATAGTCATGCTTGTGTAACTCTTAAGGTCTAAGTTGATAGTTTTTATGTTCATACAAAATTATTAGTCGATTTTTTAATCATGTTATGGAAATAATTTTTTATTCTATGGGAGTTTTAACCTTATTAAAACACCAAAACATGTAGGTGACCTCAATTCTAGTACAAGCTTGTCCATACTAGTTTTAGGCATAATGGCCTAATAGGTCATTAGTGTCTCTTCACCAAACTAGTAATTTTGTCACTTAGAAACACTTTTTGTCTTTTTACATCCCTAATTAGGTGACTAAAACTTCTCATAAATTCTTGGAACTTGTGCATGTCATTAATTCTGATATAGGCCTGTATAGGCCTCCTATCTCCTTCCATATCAAGGGCTACATCACTTCAATGGGGAATGTTGGGACCATTTAGGAAACAAGAGAAATACTAAAATATTTACCCCATCTCTATGCAATGTTTTGTACTTCTACTTCTTACTCCTAACTTTGCCTATAGGTCTTACTTAGACTTGCCTAGATAGTATAATAAGGTGATTATCTTGTAATATATGAGGTTACCTCCTCATAAAAACTTTTATTATGATCCATTCACTATTATTATCTCCATAACTTATACTCATATCCTTGTCTATCTCTAGTTTAGGCCTGATGAACCAAGTAGGTCATTAATTTCTCATTATCATTATTATCTTCCCATTACTTAGAAACACTTTTCTACAATTTATTAGTTACCCTATCAGGGGTTTTCATTCTTACACTCTCCTCACTAAATGTGTTCTAATACATTTCATACTAAGATCTAAAGACCTTGCTTTGTAGGTGATGACCCTACCTTTGACTATGTATGACATGTGAGTTTACCTTTTGATTGAAGACCTTAAACTTAATTAACAATACTCATTAATCTTCCATGGGGTTATTATCCGTATATCACCTCATGTCCATAAATACCATGGTGGATATGCTACCCAAACTACCCTATTTTTAATAGTCAGCCTATATGTGATCTCATTAGGTTTCTTGACTATGTGTTTGGTGTTTGTAGAGTTAAATAATACTCCATG
Organism: Torreya grandis; assembly: GCA_037957365.1. NCBI lineage: Eukaryota > Viridiplantae > Streptophyta > Pinopsida > Cupressales > Taxaceae > Torreya > Torreya grandis. The sequence goes on from JARHVA010005558.1 coordinate 804,529, forward strand.
ATTGTCTTTATCAATTTGGTGTTTTATCCCCATTATTATTTATTTTATGAGACTCTTTAATGTCACTAAACCTTCAGTAATCTCTCCACATAGGAGCTATATCCCTATGCATGAATTTAAGGTCTTGACTAATTTTATTCACTATAGGTAGTGAATATGGTATTGACCTTGAATTTTACCCTAATATCTTAACTTTCATTATTCTCATGGGACCATATGACTCTTGACTAACATATATTAGCTTTTATACTCCATTCTAATAGTCAACACCTCATTAGTCTAGTCTATACCTTAGGTTACTATAGTCAGGTTTGTGGGAGTTTATCTTTCAAGATTTAAGGATGGAAATGGTCTTTTAGTTATAGAGTAGTGAATTAGGGAAAGTGAGGGTAACATGAAATGTAATGACTATAATATCAATGAGATTGTGCATTTCAAACACCACCGAAGACCTCTATAACCACTATATCTTCCCTTCATAAATGAAATGCTAGTCCATTGGGAATAAACCCTTGAAGGGTTAATTGATCTGACTTGGCTAAGAATATAATTTAGAGTAGATTTAAATGGATCCATTGTTGTCATCATCAAGACTAAAACATCATCAAAAACCTCAAATATGTACCAAAGACCTTGTAACTTGAGAAAACTATCTGCAATCTACAAATAGAGAAAACCTATAGATTTTATTGACTTCATAACCCCATATGTGTGAGATAGGGGTGTAGGGTGTTGGATATGATCTGTTATTACCTCAAGAACACACAAAAATGATTGGTTTTTATAAACTCCTTAAAAATGTACTCAATATTATTATACTTTCTAAACCTTGTCTAGATGAAAAAGGTCATTAGAGTGGCTAGGTTATTAGTATTCATTCATAAAGATCAAGATATGAAATTGTAGACAAATGTCATGAATAAGAAGGTAAAAGGACCCTCTTCCTATGACCAAGATACTGGACCTTGATATTCTCTCTCCTACATGAAACAAATGAGAACTTGAAGGTCTGTCTAGACTACAAAGGAACTCAGTTAAATAAAGAGGTTATTTTTTGACCTATTTTCTTTCTTTAACCATGAAACTTCTTCCATAAATATAACATAAGCTGATCCTCAAATATCTTGTCCCCCTCTGTATGGACTTACTATATAGTTCTTTATAACCTACAAAACACACTTGAAAACATCATTTTTCTTGTATTCTCTCCATGATTTTGACCTTGATCCATTGTTGAAGGATGAATGAAGGGAAAACATGAGTTAAGTGACAATTAAAATTTATTGTATGACAAGGGTGGTTGAAAGGAAAACTTTTTCTCATGTTTGGGGTCCACTTGGCTAGTGGGATGTGAATGTGAGTCCTAAAATGGGCCTTTTATGACACGAAATGCCTAGTTATGACCATATGAAAATAATGAGACCTATTTATAGACTTTAATAATGTAATTTTATCAAAATACTCCTTCTTTTCAAAGTTTTTCAATGCAAATAGTCTTATAATTGGTATTTAATGGTTATTTGGTGACTATATGGGGGTTATATAGGCTTTAAATGGCTTGAATAGGTAACCATGAATAATAAAACTAAAGTCATAACAGAAAACCTTCATATCATGACATTGGAAAAGGCTTAAAACCCTACCAGCAAAAATTTTCCCTTCAGGCAAAGGTATCAAATAGGTCTAAAAGCATAAGGATCAATAACCCCAAAATTCCCAAATTACCTTAACTTTGTCAAAATATCCTTAAATGTATTGAACAAGTTTAGAACATTATTTGGACCTTTTAAGAAATATTTACATTCCTTTTCTCTCACTCCCTGACAAATCATGACTACTATAACATCATCAATAGGCCCAAGACAACTATGTCACAATGAGTTTACAAACAGATTCTATGACACATCATGAGACCTCTTCAACAAGGTTAACATACTTCAAGAGACATTTATAATACCATGATAGTTTAGGCACTACAAATAAGCTTAGAGTAGTTCTTATGCAAGATTTTTATGGTAGGGGTTGACATTTGGCCTGTGAGGCCAAAATGTGAACAATAATTTTTATTATTTTAGTTCATAGAATCCCCTTATACACCCATGGTTTTAAATACTTTATACTTTTATAATGTATAATGAAATAGTTTTGAAGAGACTACCAATGATATTGTGTCTTACCAACAATACCATAGAGGATAATATAATCTTAGGAGTAGAGCACATTATCCTTTAATCACTTAAAATACACAAGAAAATGTTGTTATAACTCCTAATCCTAAAGCTATAAATGATCTACCTTCACCAAAATAAATACACAAGAAAATGTTATTATAACTCCTAATCCTAAAGCTATAAATGATCCACCTTCACCAAAATCAGGTGATAATCAACCCTCCACTAGCAAAATAAGTTATTTTTAGAGTATGGGTTTTCTTTTTTTTTGCCATATTTATTTGTTATGGGTTTTTCCCCTAAGTTTTTTCCTACTTTCATGGAGAATCTTGATTATGTGCATAGGTTGACCAGGTGACTAGGAAATAAATCAATTGATTAGTTATTCTAGTTATGGGAGTTACTTCTATATTCTTGGATCTATTGACCACCTTTTATGGAGGAGTTACTATTTTATTCTGAGGGTTTGTTGACCACATTTTTAGGAGGATTTACTCAACACTCTCTTATTTTTACTTCTCACATTTGTGAGATTTATTAATGGAATTTTGGATTTTAGCTACTATCTTGTCTTATGCAATAGTCTCACATTGATTTTCCATTTTGCTTTCATCTAATTTGATGTATGCACCTAATTGGTTCACGTAATCACTAAGATTATACATTCAATGTATTTAGAACCTGAAATAAATCTTGATATGGTATCATAGCCACCCCGATAATCATGCTGTCTATTTCTTTATTATTGTTAATCTATTTTTTGAAATTATGAGATTATTTACATATATTATGAGACAATTTTTATAAGGTTTGAGAAAAAATCAAGAGTTTTTTATATATCAAAAATATTTAAAAAATGTAGGGGGAGTATTTATTTAAATTTTTAGGTATTACTATTTTTTGGGATGGTTTTCTTTACACAATTTTATATCTGAAGAGGAACCATTGCATACAATGTATGGCTTGTTCCTTCTATTTTCATTATCTAAAATATTCTCTATTGGTAATTTTTTATTTACTTATAAAACTAGGGTTTTGGTTTTATTAGATGATATCCACCCTTGTATTTATTAGATCAAAAAAGTTAATTTACATGTCTCTTTATTTCTACATGGAAAAACAAGATCAAAACATGGTGTTTTTTTTACAAAAACCTTGTTTTGGTTTGAGCAAGCAAATCCACTTAGTTTCCTTTTGATCCAAATTTCCTTCCATTCAACTAAATTTGAGTCAAAATACTTCTTCGATGTGGTCTAAAATGCATTTGAGGATGAAACACATTTTATAATTATTGTTTTCTAATTCACAGTTCTCCAGTGAGCTCATTCTTTCCACATACCTCTTCAAAATTGACTACTTAGCTAGCTTGTGTTTTTTGAAAACTAGTCAATGTTTTTTTAAAAACTTATTCACTTTCCATGATAGGTCAATTATTTGATTTATTATAATTATTAATATATATTTTTTTGATAAATATTAATTAAGTGGGGGATAGATTAGGTTATGGTGAGAAGTTTTTTCTATTACTGTAAAAAGGGGGGCATTCTAAGAGGAATGTTCTTTTTAAAATTGGGATAGTCTTTTATCATTTTTCTAAAAACAATATCATAAAGGTGGATTATATTAGAGAGGTTGGTTTTATTAAAGAGGTAAATTATTTTTATATAAATAAATAATATATTGTGAGTATCATTTTAAAAATATGGGAAATTTTTTGTTTTGTAAAAACTTTTCATATCCTCATTGGTTGATTACTAGAGCGTGATGTTTGGAATGGCAAGTGGCATAAACTCCTCACATTTAAAAAATTATTTTATCTCTCTTTATCACTATTTTTAATATCTTTCCTTGGACACTTTATTAACTTATCCTGATGTCCTCACCTTATTTTTAAAAAAATGACAATTACACTAGTTACTCTAGATGCATTCTCATTTGTGCCTAACATCTTTTGATCCGGCATAGTTTGAAAAAGTTGGGGTGTTTCAAAATTTCATAGTTCATAGGGGTGTGCTTTGTTTTTTGAGCCACTTTCCATTCTACTTTCACTTTAATTTATATAACAAGAAACAAATTACATTACAACCACTATACATTATTTATACACAATGGATACAGGTTCAATTAATCCACTAATATCATTTAACTACTATGAATGGAAAACTAAATTTAAAATTATATTAATTATTAATGGTTTAAATCATTTTATAATGGGAAATGAAGTTGAACCTAATATATAATTAGAAAATGTTAAGTGGTACAACCATTGTGATGAAGCCTATGGTTTGTTATGTGTTTCTATGTCTATTGATCTTGTATTTCACTTAGAACCTACTAAATATCCCAATTAATTATGTTTAGGGATGTAATCCAAAGATATTTATATCAATGATTATTCAATACAAATCTAGATAATACATAGTAACATAACTAGCTAAGCCAACTCTTTCAATGGGGTTTGACAAATGACAATTAAGAGATATTAAAATAAATCACATACATAATACCTTCCCATGAGTATCCCATCATCAAAATGTGGCTTAAAACATTATTTTACCCTTGATTTGGTCTCAATTATTTATAAATGATGCAAGGTAAAGCTCCTACATCATCTCTTATGTACCAATGAAACTAGGCTCATGATATGAAATCAAATCTATGCCTATCAATAAAGATAACCTATTAAAAATTAATCATTATCGAAATACACAAATAAAGGTTGTGGAGATAATTATGAATAATAATTTTACACAAATGAAGATTAAAAATGGTGTTCTTAGCCCTCCTATTTATATATTTTTGAATTTGATCAAAATCAACCATGACCATCCATGTTGAGATCAAGACGTGTGGCCATGAATTAATTCAATTCTTCTATAATTAATACATAAATAACCTCATAAATATTTTGAAGGAAGGGAAATTAAAGAGACATGGGAAGCCTTAAACCTGATATTTGTTTCATTTATGGCTTATGGATGTCACCCCATAAATGATGTCATTTGATGATGTAGATATTAAGAAACAATTTATAACTAAAAGATATTCAATAATTTCCATGGATTTTCCACTTAAGTATTGGATCTAGATTAATTTTAATAAGTGATTTTAATAAGTTTTTATGTAATTATTTGGAAAAAAATTCACATTATTAATCAAACTAGTTAGAATGTCATATTACTAGGTCATAATTTGACTAGAGTGGAATTAAAAGATGTTAATTTCATATAGAGAAATATCCCATTTAGGACATTGTGGATGAAAAATAATACATACACATGTTGTGTGCCTCTAAATTAGAGGAATTTATTGATTTAGAAGGTAAAATTGCATTTATGTCATTTTTAATCTAAATGATTTGAAAAAAGTTAATAATCATATAAAATGCATTGCCCCATTTAGGGATGCATTAGCCTAAATTAGCGCTTGTATACTACAAGATCAAACCATTTAGTGCATTAAGGTAATTTTGGACCAAATTGTACATTTTCACAATTTTTTTATAATATTGACAATTTCAAACATAATGGTGTTAGGAATTGGATGTTTACATTTTGCCCCTATTTAAGAAGACATGGCAAGACATTCAAGCGAAGAAAATTCTTTTCAAAGAAAAGGGTTGTCAAGAAGATGGAAGGAAATGACCCATGATTTCCCATCGAGAGGATATAATAGGATGAAAGATAAGGATATACTCTCAAAAATAGAGAGAAAGTGAGATTAACCTATGGGACAGATTAAATCCAGATGAGCTAATGATTGCACATGTTTATTCTCGATGATCAAAATATAATTAGAGTATAATGAGAATAAAGGATAGTGTTAAATGGAAGGATAAAATCCAAAAATATAAGTGACATAATTTGAACACACCCAAAGCTAGGGTGTAAGATGCACACTTAGGAACTAATCAATCTTGAGACAAGTTGCACACTAAAATATTGTCAGAATGGGGGGAAAGTCTATAGAGCTTAGAATTAGAAGAAATAGGATAGTTTTTATCCAAATAAGAGGAAATAGTAATGTGTTATATAAGATCATATTTTATTGGTTGATAAAGTAATTTTACCCTAGTAGGGCTGATTTTGATCATTGATAATTAATTATACCCTAGTATGATTGATTTAGATTTGTGACTAGTTCAAATGTTGTGCTCTTAATAGGGTAAATTAGAAACCATATCTCAAAGATATAACCTAATGCATAGATTAAAGATGAGCAAGCACAAAAATAGATGTGATGGTCTAATGACTAAATAAGTAACAAGAAACTAGGCATACAAGGATGCACAAAATGGTGAAAGAGATGAAAAGAAGAATAAAAGGGTCAAGCTAACCCAAGATATGTCATGTCTCCAAGGGTTACCTACATAGTCCAAATTGACCTCAAACCAATGTAGTTCACCCAGAAGTAAGAGAAAATGGAATGAGGAATGAAAAATAAAATGGAACACTATTTGATTAGACTCATAATGTATGCCAAGAGATGCACATCTTTCATAGAGTTGGGTGAGAGATAAGCCATTGGTACCTAGTTTCATTGGTGCACTTAAGAGCTAATCTTTAGAGCTACATTAATTTTGAGACTTGGGTCCAAAGCACTTGGTGATTAATATAGTAAAATGAAATTATGCATCATAAGTATGAGTAACTTATAATGACATTATATTTCAATTGCACTGAGCCAGTTCAAATGTGAATATTTATAATTAAGTATAATGATAAGAACTACTAATACCATAGTTACAACTATTTATATTTAATGAAAGAAACCAAAGAGAAAGATAAAAATAGAACATAAATGAACCTATATTAAAATCAATATAAGAACAATCAGGATTTAAGTAGGAACAAGAATGCATAAGAAGCAAAGAAAGAACAAATTAGTAAGCAACATGGAAACAAGATATGAATAATAAAGCTCCATGTGTATTAAGCAGTACTTGAAAAACAAAACAAGAGAAAAAGACAAAATAGGAACACAAAAGTCCAAGCAATAGACATGAAGAAACAATTAAGGGAAGATAAAATGAAAGAAGAGATAAGAAATAACAAAAAAAACACTAATAAAAATTAAAATAACACACGCAAATAAGAATTAGTCATAATGTTAGTGTTGTTTGAAAATAATTATTCAAGAATGTGTAGTAGAGGTGTTACTTTCTACAACAATATAACAAGAACAAGGACACAAAGTTGCCTCTAAGTGATAGGGAAACAACATAGAAGAAAAATAAGGGGAAAAGAAGAAAAGGAAGGGGGTAGTTGAGCTGACTCCAAATGTATAAGACAAGTGGATGTTGCCTACATAGTTCCATGGATGTAAGGTCTAATGTGAACTACAAGCCAAATTTAATTCTCCCAAGAGATGGGATAGAAGAAAAAGTGATGATAAGGAAAAGGAATGGTCTCTCAAAATGACAAGTACATGGGATGATTACTTGAAAAATGGTAAGAGCATGGAGATTAGAATAAACAAAGTGCAAGACAATGTTTTCACTTATTTTATCAATCATTTTCTAATATTTTTGGGTTTTTTCTTAATAATAAATATAAATGAAATATTAGCAAAATGTCCATCAGAATTACCTAGCTGATGATATATACATCCATAGGTAAGAGTTCAAACAACAACTAAACAAACTAGAATGATTAATGGTTATAAATAGTTGAGAGTGAGAGAAAAGTGGGACTGGGTTGAACTCAATGTGAATTGAGCATGGCCTACTAATTTTGCCAACATAAAAGGTAGTGAAAAACTAACCATGTCACAATAATTTCTCAAATTTGGGCCAAATGACAAAGTAAATGATAATAGTAATGGCAAAGAGATGCAATAATGCATGATAAAAATGTGTTATTCCTAATTTGACCATACACAATTTTAATTAGGAAACAACATCATAATATTATTTTTCCCAAAGATAGTTATAATCAATGGTACCAAATAAAATACTAATTTTCCCATAGGTGGTTATAATCAGTGGTGCCAGATAAAATGTAAATGAAATATAACTTGCCATATCAACTATCACACTATTTATATAAACTATCAATCAAACACAAAATTCTAAAACTTTTGATGTTGGATAGAAATCCCCTCATGGAAAGTGTAGGAAGAACCATAGGAACCAAGATAAAAAAGGGTTTGGGTAGGTGTTGATGCTTCTAAATGAACCATATGTGCTCTTAGTGTTTAAAGAACACTTCTCATATTTGGAATTTAGAAAATTTAGAGCATGAGTTGTAGTTTTTTCAATATATTTGTCTATGGTGAAATAACAGTAGAGAAAGATAAATGGTTCCAAAATATTTATACGATTTGATGGTTGGGAGAAATCATGGTCCATTCTTTCTAAATTACAAATAATCTATGTTAACAATTAGTGAATTATGATCTATATTTAAGCTTTCAAACTAATCTAAATGGATATTTATAGTGAAATTAAAAATAGAGTGATTTGGTATAAAAATGGAGAAAAGAGAAGGGTAGAGTGAAAAAGAGAGTGGGTGATTACCAATTTTAGTCTTAAATATCATGACAAAGCATCAATTTCAATTGAGTGTGTATTCAAACCAATATACAATGTAAAATATGCTTAGATAAAATTACACTATATATCAGGCAAACTTTAGAGGATAATGTAAAGAGTCACAAGTAAGAACCAAGCCTACTTTAAGGATTTACTACTATAATCAAATAGCCTTTGCAAGTCTAAATATAGAGCAAAATGAAATGAATAAAAACCTAAGATCCTCTAACCAATCTAGCATATGTATAGATTAGAAACCCTGTGATTAGAAAATACAACCTAGAATTCAAAGAAACTATTCAAATTCAAGACATAAAACTAGTAATTGAGAGAAAAGTTATATTAGCAATCGACATATTAAACATGGACAATCCTTATAGAATTCCTTGATTATATTAATTACTTAAAGTGTTCAAAAGTTGCTCAAAAATATCTCTCCTCATTTATAAATGGTAATACATGATTTTATAGAAAGATCAGCTAGTCTAATGATCAATTACAATATACAAGTGTACAAAAAACAAGGATAGTTATCCTTATAAGTTATAAAATACACTTGTTTTCTCACAATTAGATTGACTTACAGGCAAATATGTTAACAAACTAGCATATGACTTTACAATGGAATATTCTATTTCAAAATGTTACAAAATTTTACAAAATACAATATTGTCTAATTAGCTGGTGGCCCCCATACTTATCATTGTTGGAGGATACTCATGGCTTTAGCATGATACTCATCAACTAACTCTAGATCCACAGTAGGTTTTGGGATTTTTTCTTCCTCCTGATATGTGAAGTCTTCAAATTCCCTATTATTTTTAGCCATGGATTCTTCAATGCTCCTAGCTTCATTTATTCTTTCTCTAACATTGAATATCATGTGTAGGATCTTATTGTTATCAACCCTAGATTTGCCTTGGCTCTTTCCTTTTATTTCTTGAGTTACCAAAGTATCTCTATGTTTGAATTCCTCATCACTTATGATTCCCAGGGTATTGGGTTGTGTAGGATCTATAAACATGGTCCCAAAAATATTTTAAATCCTTGCAATTAACTCTTTCTCATCATTTAAGAGCCTTTCCATATTATAGTTCCATGTACTCAAAATTTGAACCTTGTCAACTACAATTCCTATAATTGTGCTCAAGTGTCCCAAAATAATGGTTCTAAAGCTTTGGATCTATTTCCTTACTTGGATGTTGAGAATTTTAGATATCTTATCTTTTGAGTCATGCTATTGTGTGATAATGATCTTAGATAATGCACTTTGAATCCACTTCATTGTTTTTAGTGCCTAAAAAATGTCATGGAATAACTCATCAAGCACTTTTGGTCATTGACTCAGGTACTGATAGAATATATTGTGTCTATAGGTTTTATTTTTACTTTTCTAGGTTTAGAATCCTTTATTTTATGCCCTAGACCCTAGATTTTACTTGAGCTAACTAGGCCTCAATCAAGCTTTATACATCTTATTCATGAATTGTAGCTTCACCATGCTACTAACCTCCCAAAGGGATACACCTTTTGAAAGGTGAATTCCTCTATCCCAACCATAACTATCCTCAGTTTTCACTCTTTCTAATATAGATATTTTAGGGTTAAATTAGATGTTAGTGACTAGTTCCTTGAATTTAGGAGGTTTTGAGAACTCCACACCTGAGCTAGTAGATACTCCCATAGCATCCATCTTCTTACTTTTTGGTCCTTGAGTGACCACAATCCTCCTTTTTTCTTATTACTTCACCATATACCTTATCCATGGCTTCATGTCATCTTTTATCTTAACATTAGCAACTCTTGTCATAGCCCATGAATGGGAGAGAGAAGGAATGTTTCGTAATTTACCATAAATGAACTAGTTATGGATGACTAGCCCATGAATGGGGAATTCATCACTAAACAAATTTATCTCACTTTTTGGGTGAGAGATGGTCAATCTTGGCCTCTTTTTTGGTTCTACAAGAACCAATGTTAGCTCCACTTTTCACTTTTCCTAGGATGGAATAGGGACCATACCTAGATCAAGATATTTTACTTTATTATCTCTAGGCTCTCCCACTTAGACTTAGGCTTATTCAAGATACTCCTCATTGTCTATATCATATGCCTCTATAATCTCCTTGAGATTACCCTCAAGTGTCTCTTCAAGATCCAAGGTAGTCATGTCTATGTATTGAATTATGGAAGGTGGCTTTTGGGGAAGTGTTGAAGCTAAGGGCCCCTCCCCAAGTTTATTTTCCAATCTTACTTCTCCTAATTTATCTTTACCTTGGCCTTGTTTATCCTAGGCTTGCTTAATATACCCTTGAGGATGTGGTTTTTCTTTTTAGGCTTGTTCCTAGGTTATATCAAATGGTTTAGGTAGCAAGTGATACTGTAAAGGATGAATTTACCATATTTCTCTTAATGGCTTATCATCCTTGATCAATCTATATTCCAATTTGATTTTTTGCCCTTAGATCTTGGCCAACACGTCTTCATAATTCTTAGCTTAATATAAATGGTCTCATAGACACTGAGTTGATGCACATACTCAGACTTGTTGAGCTTCATATCTTTAAAATGCTCACCCAATGTGTTCTTTGGATCTCGCATTTTGAGTTCATCCAGCTAAAAGCCAAATGAATCTTTGTGTTTGGACATAATCTCCACCTATTTATAGTCTTTCAATATATTTTTCCCAATGTTTAGGGGGAAGGGGTGGAGTAGGCCCTTCCTCTTCTCCTTGCATATTTTATTAACTCCATTAATGAGTTGGGAAGCAATTTCTTGTTTAGAAATCTTATTGGAAACATATACTAGCAATCATTAAGGCTGGGATATGATGCCCTCAATCTTGATGATTGTATAATCAGGGTAATACCATATGTTCACCATCATTTCAACATACTTCTTGATGAGTGGATGGACCCTAGGCATGAGAAAACTAGTTATGGCCTCTACTATGGCTAGATAAATGTAGTAAAAAATAAACTACATGTGATTCATGTACTTGAAGATATGTAATTTGAAGTAGTGGTGGGACATGGTATTCTTGCCTTTTGGGGACCAATTTCTAATACCATGGAAGTTAATTGAGGTACGCAGGGCATCTAGTAGGTATGACATCATATAAAATTGCTTGGTGAGGAAGACACTAATTAAATCTCCAATTAGAGGGGTGAGATTTTATTCTAACATGAAATAGACAAAGGGAACCTAGATTTTATTCACATAGATTGGTTGAAGGGGATCAAAAGGATCAGTTCAATAGGGTCATTATCACCCTAATGCACTCCCTAAATTGGACTACTAGGATTTTTCCCTCAATATCCCTAAAGATATGGAGGCCTTAGTGCAACTAGAGTCTAAAGACAATCTAAGTCATGGTTTCTTTCTTTGATTTTGGATAAAACCACATGGGGAAGAGGGAGCTTATAATATTTTTCAAAAGCAACATGGGAAATATAGGCTATCCTTTTGGAAATTTTTTCCCTGATGATCCATTCATTATCAATTCTATGGTCAAACAAGATGGAGGTAAGGACATATATACAATGTAGTACCTCAATTTTTGTAGTAATGTGGTGAAGTTTGGCCATCTAGACTACAACTAGGTCATAGTGTGTATTACTTATGGTGGTGATTCTTTGTTCCATCTTATAAATAGGTGGAACTCATCTACCATGAATAAGAGATCAAACTAATTCTATACCATGGCAATTTAGGGCTACATGATCTAAATAGGTATCCTTGAAGATCTTCCCCTCATTATCTATCGACAAGAAGAGCTTTATCTCCTACTTCAATTGCAATTTATGAGATACCATTGTCTTTAATATTGCAAATTATTTACACTAGTAGCAAATGGTCTCTGTGGAAAATATTTTGTGCTAAAAAACATAACCAGTCTCTCTTTGGTTTGAATTATGACCAAATGAATTCAATTGGGTTATTTTTATGTAGGGTTTAAGGTTTTTTGAGCTAAAATCGCAAAATAATCTGTGCTCTGGCTTATATGTGCCTTAAATTTGACTTGGACCTTTGCCTTTATACCTTTTCTTTTTCAAGCCTACAATATCACTTATTTTGTCATTTTATGCTTGCATGGCATCTATGTGGCATTTTTCTTGGCCTTCCATGGAATTTTTCATAAATTCCTTTTGATCACTCGCCATTGGAATTTAAAAATGCCTCTTTTATTTCTCTCTATTGGATCAAAATCCAAGATTAGTGTGAGTTATTTTTAAGAATCTAGGCCCTTACCTATGATTGGTTCCTTTTTTTCCAAACATTTTAGTTGTGACACTTGGCATCTATGTGTTGATTCTTCATGATTCGTATCTTATGTTAGCACTTCATCAAATGGGCATTTTCCACATAGCAAGACCATGGGCCTTTGAAAAGTCATGAACACCTTCATACTATTGGATCATTTTCTAGTGATGAAGCATGAATCATCAGATCATCCCATCAAATCTACCTCAAATGAAACTTTTCCACACATCAAAATCATGGAATCTCAAGGACCTATTGGAAATTCTATGAAATCCTTGCATCATTGGATCAAAATATAACAATGAAGTACAAATCGTTGATCTGTAGAGATGCCAAAACTTTAACTTGGTACATTATTAAGACAATGATTTATACTTAAGTATCTTAGGCTAAGGTTTTTTTTTATTATTAAGTATGAAATAAACCTTAGGATAAGGGGCTTATGCCTAAGTTTTCTAATTTATATGCATGGGGGCCATGCCCTAAATATTCTAGACCAATGTTTACACTATGTTTAATAAATGCAATGTATGCATTGGTCTAAAATATTCATGCCAAGGCTTATAAAATATGCTTAAAAAGGATCAATATTGAATAATAGTCAAATAACAAATAGAATTTTATTGTATTGACAAAATGCATTAAAAAATTTAGCCACAAGTGGTCTGAATTTTATGCTATAAGGACTCTTTTTTTTAAAATAAGACTTAATATAAGTCTATAGTTTAAGGTTCATGATATTTAAACAAAATGCCATGTGTATCTTAAAGTATATATTTATACTAAGTTTATTTTTCATATATTTAGACCATAATACCATTTTCACATTTTGCAAATTAAAGATTTCTAGTGTTTGAGCATTTTTTGAGCACTTTCCTTAGATTGTAAAGCCATTCTGAATCCTTCCAACAAGATTTTGGAGTAAATTTTGACCTTGATCATAATAATTCATTATATTAAATTTGATAGTCTCACGTATGTCAAATATGTCCTCATGGATGCTGAATGATAGTCATGTGAACATCAATTTTAAGCTAGTGAAGTTTTTTGATTTCATGGGCTTAAAGTTGATGGTTGCATATACATCAAATACATCCTCATAGATGTCAAATGAAGGTCATGTAAACATCAATTTTAAGTTTGTCAAATTCTTATGACCCAATGAGAGAGTGTCACTCACCACTTTCATAGGGCTTCTCAAGATCTTGGACTTAATTTTCTCTATTCAATCCTAATCAATGACAAAGCATTAGTTGTAGTATCATGATCGAGATCTTGTTCATGATTAGCTGATTTGTCAAGTGGGACTAGGTTAGGTTTTCTTCATGCCATTTGATTATAATTATATGAGGAAGCATGAACCACTGATCATCTGAGAGGCATGTTGTTTAAGTCAAAGTTTAGGGTTTTCTTTCTCTATTAGATTGAATTTCATGATAAAGTAAGGGTCATTAGATCCTAGAAAATGCAAGGAAGTTACCATGATGAAAAAAATACTTAGGATAAGGTCTTAAGACTAAGGTCCTAATTATGTTAATAAATACATTGAGACCTTAGGATTAAAACCTTAGGCTAAAGTATAAATTAAAAGTGTTATGCTAACATAAAATTGGACTCAGGAAGTTGGAGTTAGCCTAATGTGTTAAAACTAAGGTCCCATTATTATTAATAAATAAAATGGGGCCTTAGGGTTAAAACATTAAGGTAAGCTAGGAAATCTTATGAGGACCCTATAGGGCAAATATTAGTCTTAGATAGGAACTTGAAAAAAAAGAAAAACAATAATAAAAATGACCAAGCATTATAGACTAATTCTTAGTCATGTTAAAAAAATAATTAATATTAAGACATGAAATTTATACTTAGGTCCAAAATAGATTATTTAAAAGGTTCTCACCGATGTTTAAATTTGAACTTGAGGGTTTCACCAAGGTTTTGGAACATGAATTTCTCAGGAACAACCAACCTAGAATTTGCAACTAATAAAGACCATTTATTAGCATTGTTAGTCAACATTAAAGAAAAATAAAACCAAGTAATTTTGATTTTAACAAATTGGATGATCTTAAAATTTTACAAATGATTCTAACATGTGGTAGTTCATGTTCAACCTTCAAGGTTTCTCAATGGTCCCAATTTTACAAAAATGGGGGTTTGTTGGCCCCAACAAAAATTGAATTAGGGGGAAAACATAGAAATATGTTTAAACCTAGAGACTCTAATTTATATGAATAATTAGGTCATCCACTCCATTTTATTAATATCATCATCTAGACCAAGTCATGGTTGAAACAAACCTTTCACTTGTATACTTAGGGTTAAACATTAAGACATAGTGATACTATATGTGTGTGTTTTGATTACACTTATTGTTTGCCATGGGTTTTAAGAAATAACTTCTGAGATTTATATCCTTAATCACTAACACCTAACTTGGAGCATGTTGATATGGTCATTAAGAACCATTATTTTAATTTAGGGAAGGCTTGTGCATTGCTATGCTACCAGCCAGGCATCCATAGCCCTGACAAAAATTATTTTAGCTTCACTCAAGGCCTTAGTCCATTACCAACTAGGTGTCCATAGCCTCAATGGAGGTTACCAGAATAACCTATGCTTTTAGAGCTTTTGGTTTTGCATTAAATTATTCTTTTTTGTATTTTATTGAGACTTTTATGCTCTTAGCAAGGTTGGGAACTAGAATGGATAGGTTTTAGGATTTGGCCAAGTGTTTGATTTCGTAAATTCACCTATGGATACAACCATTATCCCAGGAAAGGATGTTGATTAAGTGATAGTATCGGTATACCATGACAATTTGAGCTCTCACCTTACAAGTGTAAGTATTCTTAAAACTAGTTTAAGGTCAAGACAATGGTCAAGTTATTATGAAACGATTAACTTCTTCTATTGGTCTTTACCATTTTCTAAAAATTATAGCATTATGCTTACATTTTAGGACCATGGTCATTATCTGCATGGGTTACACACCTTCATTTTTGAATTTTGGAAAATTTTAAAGTAAATTTCATAACCTTAAGCTCAAGATTATCTAAAAGGACTTATTGGAATCAAGGAAGAAAGCAATAAGAAAGAAAAACACAACAAAAAATAGGAAATCAAGAAAGCAAATAAATATATACATGATTATATAAAAATAAGGGATAGGAAAGAAAGAACTAAAAGGAAACTAGCTAGCCTACCTACTTTAAATCTAACCATCTTATAATTTACTCCATTAAGACCTTAGGAGGAGAAAAAAATAAGTAGTGCTTGAGATACTACCCATTGGTGGGAAATATGAACTCTTCTCCTTGTAGATATTTGTGCTTTAAGGTGTTGTTTCCTAATGTTTTTGCAATTTGGTATGGGTCAATCCATAATGGTGTGTATTTTCCATGTTTTTCCTTAGGCTCAAAAGCTTTATCCCAAAGGATAACTTGGTCTCCTTGTCTGAATGCTTTGATCTTTGACCTTTTGTCAAACCACCTCTTGAATATGGTCTAACATTTGCTAAAGTTAGAAAAGGATTTCTCCCTTGCATCCTCCATCTGAATTATGTCAAGCAACCTTGATTTTACTAACTCTTGACTCTCTTTCGTGTATTCCTACATAAATATGTATGTGGGCAACTTGAGAGTAATAAAAAAGATAAGTTATTGTCCATACACTAATATAAATGGTGATGCTATTAAATATTGTTTGATTCTTATCCTATCAACCCAAAGTGTAAATTTAAGGATCTTGTGTCAAGTCCTAGGCTTGTCTAAAGTAGACTTTTTGATTACCTTCATTAGGTTTTTATTTATAGTTTTAGAGACTCCATTTCCTTAGGGATAATGATTAGATGCAAAATTTAGAGTGATATCATTATCATAAGAATATTTATTCATCTTGATAGATATGAAGGCATATCCATTGTCACACACTATATATACTAGAGGTCCAAACCTATTACATATGTTTTCTTCTAAGAAGTTGATCACTTTCTTAATCCTAGATTGTTTAGTGGCTACAGCTTTAGTCCACCTTGTACAATAGTCTATGGTAGTAAAGACATACTTGTAACCTTTAGATGAATTGGAGTTGATTACCCCAACAAATTCTAGCCCCTATTATGCAAAGGGTTTGTCAACCATGACTGGTTGCAGAGGCATTTTGCCTTTGGCCCCTTGGTGATAAATATCTAACATGAGTGACATTCCCTTACACGTTTGTGATCATATTTAAAAATAATTGGAAAATAATATCTATCTCTAAGAATTTTACGGGCTATGGTTCTCCTAAATGGATGTCCACTTCCCAATTTTTCATGAAAGGTGCTCATGATTTAGGTGGTTTCTTATTGTGAGACACATCTCAAGTAAACCCCTTCAAAAAAAATTGATACAAAACCCCATCCTTGATCAAGTAGTGGGTTTCCTTCAACCTAAGGACTCTCTTTTGTTCCTTGGATAATCCTAAAATACAATTACCATTAATTAGAAAATTTATGATTGAATCATACCACTCACTAGCTTGAATGTTTTGTTGATCCACTAACATAATACTTAGCCTAGGGTTATTATTAATAATCATCTGGATCAAAACTTGGTACTTTACTAATTTTTATGTTTTCTTGTCCAAATCATATTCCTAAAAAATTAATATCCACTTACCTCTACATTCTCCTAATTCATTCTAACTTAAGATAAGTTCAGTGGTAGGTTCAGGTAAGATAGTATGTACCTTATTTGTAAGGATATATGCTTGAATTTCTTAACTACCTCAACTAATGCATACGATTGTTTATCAATTAATGAATATTTTAACTTGGCATTCTTAAAATTAGTGATCATAAAAGCTATTGGGTGATCACACCCATCAATATTTTGAGTTAGTACTTCATCCATAGTGTGCTCAAATGTGAAGGAGTAAAGGTAGAAGTCCCTTAAGAAGCTAGGACTTGTAAAGACTGGAGCTTGGCTAATGTCTTTATTGATATCATTGAAATCCTATATATATTCTTAATTACATGTGACCTTGACATCCTTACTTAGCATGTCATTCAGTGGCTTGAAAATTTTTATGAAACCAAAAATAAACTTTCTTAAAAAATTTATCTTTCTAAAGAATGACTTTATCTCTTTCTTACTATTTGAAGGCTCTATTCTATATATGTCCTCCAATCTTTTAAGACCTATAGATATCCCATATTTGGTTATAACATGATCCAATAATTTACCTTTAGTCACATAAAAGATACTCTTCTTAGGGTTTAAGGAAAAGATATACCTGTTGCATCTTTTAAAAACTTGTTGCAAATGCATGATCTTCCCTATTTTTAGAAAAAAATATTATATCTTCTATATAAATAATGATACAATTACCTATTAGGCCTTGGAAGGCATGGTTTATATCTCATTGAAAATTACATCATGCATTGATTGACCCAAAGGGCATCCTCTTGTAAGCAAAGGTTCCCTACTTTATGGTGAAAACTATCTTCATCATGTCCTCTCTATCAACGAACACTTGGTTGTAACCTGAAAATCCATCAAAAAAAGACATCATAGCTGAACCTAAAATAACTTGAATCACTTGGTCTAGGGAAGGAATGGAATAGTTGTCCTTTTATAATACTTTTTTTAAGTTTTTGAAGTCAACACAAAGTCTAATCTCACCATCCTTCTTCCTGACTGACACCAAATTATCTACCTAGGTGGAATGTCTGATGGGGAAGAATATCCTAACGTCTAATAACCTTTTAACCTCCTAAAAGATCATTACATCTAGGACAAGGTTCACTAGCATTTATTTCTATCTAAATGGTTTGCATATTTCTTTGAAGGGTATAGTATGTGTGATGAATCTTGGATCTAAGATATTTAAGTCTTCATAGGACCATGATATGATATCCCTGTATTGGGTGAGGATATCTTTGGATTTCTTGTTTTACATGTTTGTGTAGGATTTTCCAACATTTGCCATTTGGGGTTGATATTCGATGCCAAGATCAACAACATTATAATATTTTCCAATTACCTTGGGAACCTTGGAAACCTGAACCATTTTGTCTTGATCAAGTAGTCTTTCTAAATCAATCATTCCCTTAGGGATCTTATTGTCATTCAATTAAATGACTTTACCATCAAACTTTTCCTCCTTAGATGTATTTTCATCAGTCTCATTAATAAACTGAGCATTAAATGATCTAGAATTGGTCATGAAATCCAATATCTATTGACCATCATTTAAAACTTGGAAATGGTTAAAATTATTAGGTACTAAAGGAAAAGGGATTAGCTCAATTATTAAATTGGGGGAATCCTGGTTGGGCATGAGGTTGGCTACAGTAGATGACAACTCATTAGTAGCTTGGTTTTCTCCTCTTGGGATGGAAAGGATGCCAAAGGAATCAAAGGATTCAATAAAATCCTAGACTCTA
Organism: Torreya grandis; assembly: GCA_037957365.1. NCBI lineage: Eukaryota > Viridiplantae > Streptophyta > Pinopsida > Cupressales > Taxaceae > Torreya > Torreya grandis. The sequence continues at coordinate 823,922 of JARHVA010005558.1, forward strand.
AATTTATACCTTTTCAAGTATGAGAATTTACATTGGTATTTTATTCTTACCTGGTTGACCACTAGTTCTAAATCACCGTAAACTAGTAGTTCTTTGACCTTATTCTTTATAGAAAATTCTAAACCTAGGATAAGGGCTTCATATTCATCAAGATTGTTAGTATAAGGGAATTGGAGCATATAAGAAGCATGGTAATTTTTATTAGTAGGGTTTGTTAAGAAAATACCAACACCTAATTCAAAATTACACCTAGCACCATCAAAATGCAATTTCCATAGTCCAAGAACAACATGAGCATCCTTGGGTTCACATACCTTATCAGCCTCTAAGGTGAAAATCTTAAGTTTGATTCAATTATTTTAAGCCTCTCATTTAAAATATTGTACTTAGTTATCATATGTCTCATCTTTGGTTCTCTCTCAACCCTGATCTACTTAGGAACTCCCTTTTAAGGTAGCTAGAGATGTGAGCAATCTATGGACATGTAACAATTCAAAGCCTTGGTCCATTCTCTACTCAATAATATCCCATAAACATTAGGTATATAATTTTTTTTATTAGAAATGAATTAATGCACCATAATATTATAATCTAGTTGCATGTGAACATTTAAAAGATCCCGAATTACCCTAGCTCTAGATTTGTCTAATTGGGTGACAATTCTATCAAACTTAATAGGAGTCAGACCAAGTTGTTTGCATATACCTACATGCATTATATTAGTAGATTCTCTCTAATATAATAAGTAATTATGTAATTTTTTACCAAACATCTTGATAGTGAGCAAGAAAGGAGGAGATTCAACCTTGGCTTTGTGCACAATCACATTGGAATGAATAGTTTTTGGTAGATTATTGGACTCATTTGACAAAGACTCTAGAAAAAGGTCCCTTTGCTCTATAATATATGTAATTTCATGAAATTTAATGTTAGCCTTTATATTTTTTGTGTCCTCAACTATGTTATAACCAGTCTTTGAAGAACTAGGAATTTTAATGTTGGGTTTAGAAGTACTCCCTTTAGGTGGCTCAAGATTGTTGCTTGAAGAAGTGGCTGGAGGAGTTTCAAAATTATTTGGAGGGGTTGAGGTGGTCAAAGGCTGCCTCTATTCCCTATTTATTAATGGATAGATCTTATTTAAGAACTATTGAAATTCTTGGATCTCCTTAGGGATCTAACTAGGTTCATTTTCCTCTTTAAAGGGGAAATCAAAGGTGTCCACCATAAAGGCTAGATTAGATGGTTTGGATCCATAGGTAGTTTCACCACTATATTTTTTAGGGACTAATTCAAATATATGTAATTCTTCTTGAAAATGCTCAAAGTATTTGAAAAATTAAATATAGTTAATTTCACCATACTTGGTTGTGTAATGTACTCTACAATAATTAGGTAGTGCAATATCAGTGAGGTTAATGTCCATGGTCTTCTTTTCATAAGATGGCTCATTGTTCCTGTTATTATGAAAACTCTCATTATAAAATATATTAGTTGGCCTATTATACCTTTGAAATTATAAGTTCCTACCTGGGCTTTTAGAATTATTTCCAACTTGATTTTGTAGCTAAAGAAAATTAGTGCTCAACTTTTGGACCATTTTTAAGATATATTCATTCTCATTTTTAGGAGTTTCAAAATTATGTACCTATTTATTATTAGTACATGATACCCAATCCATTTGATCATTTATACTGAAGCCATTAGTGGGATGATTTAAGAATCCTAAATTCTAATTGGGAGTTGCATGACTCAATGGCATTTGAGTAATGTTTGGGAATTGATTTAAGGCTAGGAGATTTTGGTTATTACTTGGGTATATTTTCATCATAGGTATTTATGGTTTGATGTTTGGCATATAATATGCCATTTGTCCTTATGGATGCATCTAATCAATGATGGTTATTTCCTCAACATAGGCTCTAGCTAATAAAGTTATGGCTGGCATGGATCTCTTCAAAAATATAAAAGTCATGGGATTTACTACATCTTTATAAATCTCTAGAGCTAAAACATCATCATGCTTATAAGGGTTTATGGTCCTACTAAACATTTTATAAAATATAGAATTGAAGGAACTAATAGGCTCAATTTCATCTCTTCTAATGGTGTTGAACTAATGGTAGATAACATAATGACTAATAATTTTACCAAATTGATCTATAAACACATTATTGAAATTATCCCAGCTAGTGACGTAATTCTTAGGCAAGTTCAAAAACCATTCATAGCAAGATCCTTAAAGGTGAAGGGGTATAACATAAAGGATATATTCTCATGCATAACATTTAGAAATCTTAAGGTAGATTTAAAATAGTTTCTATGTTCTTCAGCAATTACTATACCCATTGGACTAAATGTCAGCAAGTACTTCTCAGAGTTACATGGGAGGTTATGTACCACACCTGGTACATTAATTTAATACTATCCTATCCATACCACACTTGTATTAATATTGAAGGAAAAGGTACCTTGAAGGGGTGAATTTGGAAGAGATTTTGATATCCTGCATCTACCTTTGTCACGTTTAGCCTTCCTATGGACTTCAAGCTCAAGCAAAGGCTCCCTAGTCTTCGAGTATGATCTTGTCGTAATCCTAGGCAATTCCATATTGAAACTTGAGGATCCTACTTGAAATATGATGTATCAACTTTAAATTTATAAAAAAAAGAGTTGGACCTATACATTGAGCTTATTTTATAAAAGTGGTATGAAAAATTGCAAAGCATATTGATTTTTGTTATAATTAGCTCAAAGATGAATACAATTATGTGAATATGATCTATTTTTATAATTATAAGCCTAAAGGAACTCAAATATATGAAATATACACCAAAATTTGATCCCAACGAGTTATCCTAACCTTAAACACTATGGATTTTTAAAGATTTAAGCTAAACTTACCAAAAAAAGTGTCAATGCTTTAAAGAATTCCAATATTTGTCTAAGGAATCACAAGGACATTTTATAAAAAACAAAGGTGAATGATCTTTATTATTTTAAGTAAATAATTCACTCAAAAACACAAAGATACACTGATCTTAGACCAAAATAGACTAAAATCAACAAAGATTCAAAGAATTCATGGCCCTCCTTCTAGTGCCATGTAAATCTTCTCTTATTGATTCTTCTAAATGAACCACATGTGATCTTAGTGTTTAAAAAACATTTCTCATTTTATAATTTAGAAAATTTAGAGAATGAGTTGTAGGTTTTGGAGATTTAGTTGCCTATGGTGAAATAGTAGTAGAGCAAGATAAAGTATTCCATAATAGTTCTATGATTTGATGGTTGGGAACCATCATGGTTTGTTATTTGTGAATTTCATGGAATCCAAATTAATAATTAGTGAATTCTAATCCATATATAAGCTCACAAACTAATCTAGATGGATATTTATAATAAAATTAAAACTAGAAGGATCTAGAATAAAAAAGGAGAAAAGAGAAGGGTAGAGTAAAAAAGATAATGGGTGATTACCAATTTTAGTCTTAAATATCATGACAAAGCATCAATTGAAACTGAGTATGCATTCAAACCAGGAGCCATCATGGTTTGTTATTTGTGAATTTCATAGAATCTACATTAATAATTAGTGAAATCTAATCTATATATAAGCTCACAAACTAATCTAGATGGATATTTTTAGTAAAATTAAAACTAGAAGGATCTAGAATAAAAAAGGAGAAAAGATAAGGGTAGAGTAAAAAATATAATGGGTGATTACCAATTTTAGTCTTAAATATCATGACAAAGCATCAATTGAAACTGAGTATACATTCAAACCAACATATAATGTAAAATATCCTTAGCTCAAATTCTAGTATATATTAGGAAAACTTTAGATGATAATGTAAAGAGTCACAAGTAAGAACGAGGCCTACTTTAAGGATTTAATACTATAATCAAATAGATTTTGCACATCTAAATATAGAGTGAAATGAAATGAAAAAAAACTTAAGATCGTCCAACCAATCTAGCATATGCATAGACTAGAAACCCTATGATTAGAAAATGCAATCCAAAATTTAAAAACACTATTCAAATTCAAGACATAAAACTAGTAATTGAAATAAAAGCTATATTAGTAATTGACATATCAAACATGGACAATCCTTGCAAAATTCATTAATTATATTAATTACTTCAAGTTTTCAAAATCTACTAAAAAATCTCTCTTTCCATTTACAAATGGTAATACATGCCTTTATAGAAAGATTAGGTAGTATACCAGTCATTTATAATATACAGGTATATAAAAGACAAGGATAATTGTCCTTACAACTTCTAAAATACACTTGTTCTTCACAATTAGACTGACCTAGAGGTAAATATGCTAACAAACTAGCATATTCCTTTACAATGGAATATTATATTTCAAAATGGTACAAAATTTTACAAAATATACTATTGTATAATTTTTTGGTGGGCCCCCTACTTCTTGTTGGAAGATACTCATGGATTTAGCATGTTTCTCACCAACTAGCTCTAGATCCATAACAGGTTTCAAGATTTGTTTTTCCTCTTGATCTACCAAGTCCTAAAGTTCCCTTTGATTCTTTCCATGGCTTATTTAATGCTCCTATTTTCATTTATTCTTTATCCAACATTGAATATCATGTCTACATCTTACTATTATCAACCCTATATTTTCCTTGGCTCTTTCCTTTAATTTCTTGAGTTACCAAAGTAGCTCTATGTTTAAATTCCTCATCACTTATGATTGTAAGGGTAGTGGGTTATGAAGGATATATAAGCATGGCCACAAAAAGTTTTTCAATCCTTGTAATTATCTCCTTGTCATCATTTAGGAACCTTTCCACATTATTGTGCCATTCAAACTTTAAACCTTGTCAACCACAATTCCTAGAATTGTGCTCAAGTGTCCCAAACTGATGGTTTTGAATCTTGGGATCTATTTCTTTGATTAGATATTGATAAGTTCAACTATATTATCTTCTAAGGTTTTCCATTGTGTGACCAGGCTCTTGGCTATTACACTCTACTGTGCTAATGCACTTCACCTCAACTTCATTGTTTTGAGTGCCTCAAACATTTCATATAATGAATCATCAAGAATTTTGGTCATTTCCTCAAGTAATGATAGAATTACTTATGTCTACAATTTTTCCTTTTCCTTTTCTAGGTTTAGAATCATTTATTTCATGCCCTAAACTCTAGCTTTTACTTGTGCTAATTGGGCTTCAATCAAGCTTTCTACATCTTCTTCATGAATTATAGCTTCACTAAGATGCTAACCTCCCACAAGGGTTAATCCCATAAAGGGATCCACCTTTTGAAAGGTGAATTCCTTTATTACAGCCACAACTTTCATAGTTTTAACTCTTTTTAATCTAGCTATTTCAAGGTTGAATTAGATGGTAGTGACTGGTTCCTTAAATTTGGGGGTTCTAAGAACTCCACACCTAGGCTACTAGATGCTCCAAGAGCATCCATATTCTTTATTTCTAGTCTATGAGTGACCACAATCCTCCTTTCTTCTTGTTCCTTCACCATATCTCTTATCCATGGCTTCATGTCATCTTGTATCTCAATATCAAAAACTCTTGTCATAGCCCATGAATTGGAGCGAGGAGTCTTTTGTAATTTCCCATAAATGAACCAGTAAAGGATTACTAGACCATGAATGGTGAGTTCATCAATGAATAAATTTATCTCAATTGTGGGGTGAGAGATGGTCAATCATGGCCTCTTATTTGGTCCTAAAGTAACAAATTCTATCTCTACTTTCCTCTTTTCTTGGGATGGCATAGGGACCATACCTAGAGCAATCTCTTTTCCTCTATTATCTATAGCCTTTCCCACTTGGACTTGGGATTCTTCAAGATATTCCTCCATGTTTATATCATATTCCTCTACAAGATCCTTGAGAACCCCATCAAATGTCTCTTCAAGCTCAAAGGCAATCATGTCTATGTATTGAATTGGGGAAGGTGGTCTTTGGGGTAGTGTTGAAGCTGAGGGACCTTTCCCAGGTCTCTCTTCCATTATCACTTTTCCCAATTTCTCTTTACCTCAACCTTATTTATCCTAGACTTAAAAAATATACCCTTGAGGATGTGGTTTTTATTCTTGGGGATGTTATTGGGCTATCCTAGATGGTCCAAATAGTAAGTGATACTGTAAAGGATGCATTTGCCATAATTTTCCTGATGGTTTGTCATCCTTGATCAATCTATGTTCTAGTGTGATGTTGTACCCTTGGATATTGTTTAATACCTCTTCATAATTATTGGATTTAATAAAAATGATGTCATAGACACTAAGTTGATGCATGTACTCAGGCTTGGGGAACTTCTTATCATTTAAATACTCACCCATTGTGTTCTTTGGATCCCACAAATTGAGTTCATTTGGTTGAAATCCAAATGAATCTCTATGTGTGGACATGATTTCCACCTGTTTCCACTCTTTTAATATAGTTTTCCCAAATTTCAAGGGGAAGGGGTGGAGTAGACCCTTCTTATTATCCATGCATATTTTATCAACTCCATTAATTAGTTGGGAAGTAATTTTTTATTCAACAAGCTTGATGGGAACACATATTGATAATCGGTAAGCCTAGGATAGGATGCCCTCAATCCTAATGACTATACAATCAGGGTAAACTAGTGATGGCCTCTATTGTGGCTAGATAAATGTAGTCACAAATAAACTACATGTGATTCTTGTACTTGAATATTTAAAATTTGGAGTAGTGGTGGGAAAAGGTAGTCTTGCCTTTTGGGGACCAATTTCTAATACTAGGGAAGTTAATTGAGGAAAGCAAGGTATCTAGTAGGTATGAAATCATATAAAATTGCTTGGAGGTCTTCCTTTTTATGGTGGTGAATTGCTTGGTGAGGAAGACACTGATTAAATATCTAATTGGAGGGGTGAGCTTTTCTTCCACCATGAAATAGACAAAGGGAACCCATATTTTATTCACAGAGTTGGTTAAAGGGGATCCAAATTCTTAGCTCAATAGGGTCATTATCATCCAAATTCCCTCCTTGTATTGGACTACTAGGATTTTGTCCTCAAGGTCTCTGAAGATATGGGGGCCTTAGTGCAGCTAAGGTCTAAGGATAGAGTCTAAGTCATGGTTATTGGTACATTCTTTGATTTTGGATAAATCCACATGGAGAAGAGGGAGTTTATAATATTTTTCAAAAAAAACATGGGAAATATAGGCTATCCTTTTTAAATTTCCCTCCTTGATGATACATTAATTATCAATTCTAAAATCTACAAAGATGGGGGTAAGGATATATATATATATATATATATATATATATATATATATATATATATATATATATATATATATATATATATATATATATATAATGTAGTACCTTAGGTTTTGTAGTAGTGTGGTGAAGACCAACCATATGGACTATAACTAGGTCATAATATCTCCTACTTGTGGTGATGATTCTTTATTCCTCTTTAGAAATGGGTGGTATTTCCTCTACCATGAATAAAATATCAAAATAATTATTAATACTAAGGACATTCAAAGCTATAATGTCTAATTTGGTATCCTTTAAGATCTATCCCTCATTGTCTGTCAACAAGTAGATCTCTATCTCCTCCTTCAATTGATATTTAATTGCTAAAATTGTCTTTATTCCTATAAATTGTTTACATTGGTATCAAATGGTCTCTATGAAAACTCTTTTTCACTCAAAAGCATAATTAGGCTCTCTTTGGATTGAATTGTGACCAAATAAATTAAATTGGGTCACTTTTATGTAGGGTTTAGGGTTTTATGAGATTTAATGGAAAGATAAATCTAGGCTCTAACTTATACATGCCTTAAATTTTATTTGGTCCTTTGCCTTTATACCTTTACATTTTCAAGCCTAAAAAATCTCTCATTTTATCTTTCTTTGCTTACATGGCATCTATGTGGCATTGGTCTAGGCCTTTCATGGCATTTTTCATAAATGTCTTTTGATTACTATCCATTGGCATTTAAAAATGCCTCTTTTATTTTGCTCCACTAGATCAAAATCTAGGATCAGTGTGAGCCATTGATTGTAATATGAGCCCTTGCCTATGATTGGCTCCTTTTGTTCCAAGCATTGTAGTTGTGTCACTTGGCATCTTTATGTGGCTTCATCATGCTTTGTATCTTATGTTATTACTTTATCGAATGGGTATTGACCATGTGATGAGCCTGTAGGCCTCTGAAAAGTCATGAACACCTTCATCCCATTGGATAATCTTCCAATGATGAATTGTGAATCATCAAATCATCCTATTAGCTCTAGCTCAAATGAGCCTTTGCCATGTGTTAAACTCATATACTCTCAGGGCCTCATTGAAGATTATATAAGAGCCTCACATCATTGAACCAAAATCTAGTAATGAAGTGCAAATCATTGATCTACAAAGATGCCTAAACTTTAAGTTAGTACATTATCAAGACCATGATTTAGGCTTAAGTCTCTTAGGCTAAGATTTGTTTTGCTTATTAAACATGAAATAAACATTAAGCTTAGGGGTTTATTCCTAAGTTTCTAATTTATATGCAAGGGGCCATGGCCTAAATATTCTATGCCAATGTTTACATTGTGTTTAATAAACACAATGTATGCATTGGTATAAAATATTTATACCAAGGCTTATAAAATATGCTCAAAAGGATCAATATGACACAATGGTCAAATAATAAATAGGATTTTATTGTATTGAATAAATACATTAAAATTTTTAGATAGAAGCATTTAGTCTAGATTTTATGTTATAAGGACTCTCTTTTTTAAAATAAGACTTAGTATATAAGTCTATAGTTTAAGGTTCATGATATTTAAACAAAATTACATGGAGACCTTAAATTATATATTTAGACTAAGTTTATTTTGCATATATTTAGACCATAAGATCATTTTCACATTTTGAAAATTGAATATTCTTAGTGTTTGAGCATTTTTTCATGACTTCCCTTAGATTGTAAAGCCATTCCCAAGCCTTCTAGTAATATATTGGAGTTAATTTAAAAACTGAGCATAAAATTTTATTATCTTAAATTTGATGGTCTTGAAAACATCAAATATGTCCTTACAGATGTCTAATGATAGTCATGTGAGCATCAATTTTAAGCTAGTGAAGTTTTTTTATTTGATGGACTTAAATTTCATGATCATGAAGACATTGAATACGTCCTCATAGATGTCAAATAAAGGTCTCATAAACATCAATTCTAAGCTCTTCAAATTTTTGTGACCCAATGTGAGAGTGGCACTTGGAACTTTCATAGGGCTTCCTAAGATATTGGACTTAATTCACTCCATTAGATCCTAGTTAAAGACAAAGCATTAATCATAGGATCATGATCTGGGAGCTTTATTGTGATTGGTTGCTTTATCAGTTAGTATTATGTTAGGTTTTCATCATGCCATCCAATCGAAAGGCTATGATGAAGTGTGAACCATTGATCATTAGAGATGCATGTTATTTAAGTCAAAGGTTGGGATTTTCTCACTCCATTGGATCGAATACCATGATAAATCGAGGTTAATTTAATCCTACAAAATGCATAAAAGTTAAGACCATATTGATATAAAGAATTAGGATAAGGTGTTAAGACTAAGGTCATGATTATATTAATAAATACGTTAGGGCCTTATGATTAAAATCTAAGGATTAAAACCTTAGGCTAATGTATAAACCAAAAGGGTTACACTAACATAAAATTGAACTCAAGAAGCCATAGTTAGGTTAATGTGTTAAAACTAAGGTCCTATTAGTATTAATAAATACAATGGGGCCTTAGGGTTAAAACATTAGGCTAAGCTAGGAAATCTTATGAGGACCCTACATGACAAATATTAGTCTTAGGAACTTGAAAAAAAGGAAAACAAAAATAAAAAGGACCAAGAATTATAGACTAAGTATTAGTCATGTTAAAAAACATGATTAAGATTAGGACATGAACTTTATACTTAGGTCCAAAATAGATTTTCTAAAATGTTCCCCCCAACTTATTTCCTATCAATATTTAAATTTTAACTTGAGGGTTTTGCTAGGATTTTGGCACATGAATTTCTCAAGAACAATCATGCTATAATCTATAACTAACAAAAACCATTTATTATCATTGTTAGTCAACATTAAAGAAAAATAAAACTAAGTAAGCTTGCTTTTAACAAAATAGATAATCTTCAAATTCTATAAATTTAACATGACGTATTTCATGTTCAATATTTAGAGTTTCTCAAGGGTCCCAATTTTACAAAAATGGGGGTTTGTTGGTCCCAATAGTAGGATGGTTAAAAATAAGCTTTGGTCAATAGTAAAGACATAGTATACTAAAATGGCATAATTTACAGTGTTAAGAAAATGATAAGAGGACAATTGGATTTAGTGGCAATAAGGTTACCCCCAAGTGATGATTGTCTCATAAAATGGTGAGAGAATGGATTAGTTTACTTTCAAAATCGTGATATAATTTCAAATTAAAATGATCACAAAATGGTGAGAGCATGGCTAAGATGATAGAGATGACCTCAAATAGAATTTGATCACTACCTACATAGTCCCAAAGGACCTCAAGTCAAAGTAGTTCAAATTAGTGAAAAAAATGGGATGCAATGGTATAAAATTCCTAAAATGAAATGGTCTACAAGGTTTCCCCTAAGAGAAAAGGTAAGGGAAATGGTAGGATAAACGTAAAATGAAAAATGGTTCTGCTTCTCCTACTGATGTGGAGATGCACATCCTAGTCAACATATGAGATAAACGGAATAATCAATCATAAAAATTTATAATCAACACCTCATATAAATAGATACTCTATCAAGAAATTAATATAGTTCTAGACTTCAAAAATGTTGTTGTGACCCTTGCTGGTCATTGATTTCTTTCCTCCAAATGTCGAGACAAGATATCTTTGTAGCCTCTACAAAGGAAAGTGTAGCTAGGAATGGTAAATAATGTTAGGTAGATGATAAATGATATAAGTTGGTAATGAAAAGGTAGATGATAATGTAATGTATAATGGTTAGGCATCAAATGAAGATCAGGAATTTCAAGCACACACATTATTGCTGATTTTGGGTTCAACATAATTTTGGTTGTGGTAAGATTGAATAATTTTGAGTATGCTTTCGATAGGACCACCATATTTTTTTGTTTTTTTATCTTAAGAGGTGATACAACTTGATTGTGATGTAGATTACCAAACATACCAATTTTATCTTTGATAATGTCCTCATCAGGCAACGAATAACTTTTGTGCTCAGATATTGGATCCTCAAAGAGGTTTTCACTAATGAATTTGTGTTGATTATCCCATGGTTCCTTTGAGAAGGTTTCCCTAAGATATGTTAACATTTGACTTTGATTTTATTCTAGTACCTTTGAAAAGGTTTCATTAAAAGATTCTAATTTTGATCTCTGATCATTCCCTAGCACTTTCAAAAAGGTTTCACAAGGAGATTGTTATTTTTATGCATGAATGTGGTCTTGGGCCACCTGATATTCTACATCTAATATGTCATCATGGATGAAGTTTGAAAAAGTGTGATACTATCACTCTTAATTGATGCTTGTGGGAGGTGTAATGTAAATATAATGGTTATGTTGGGTGGGGGTAATGTAATGATGAAAGGTAGCGTAATATTTCTATAAGATACTAGGACAATTTGTGTCTATGTTAAAATAATCATCCTTAAAAAACATATAAGGATCAAAAATATATTTAAATTGATCTATAAGGCAATTATAACCAATGTTGTAACAACCTCAGCTATAATCTAATTCTAAAGCTAAGTTTGAAGCAAGGGAATCTAAATCCAATGTTGAGACTGATAGTGATTCTACTTCTAATCCTAAATCTGATGTCAGTTTAGAAAGGGAACCAAATGTTAATGTTGATTTTTCATCTAATTTGTCTTCTTATATAATGATGTTTTTTTGAAATCTTGTTTTCAAAAAAATAATGGCTTGTGATGGTAAAATGGGCTCTATAAAAATTGATTTATCTAGGAAGGGTTCAACATAAACTAGTGTAGACACCAAAATATAACACATTAGATTCCAACTATTGAACCCCTAAACAATTCCTTGGACCCTTAAAATGAACCAAAACCCATTTATTAACTAATAAACTAATTAGACTTAAAACCACCCTTTTTGGATACTTTTGGTCATTAGTGTCGACCATTGACAGTCAGGCTAACCATTGACAGTCATCCTAACCATCGATGGTCAAGCCCCACCACCTAGACTTTTCCATGTAAACAAGCATACAAAAACAAAAAAATAACCAATTACCTTTTCTAAATATAAGTTTTTCAAATCCTCTTTCAAGACCTTGCATGATCAATTTATAATAAGAATCACCTTTTAAACTTCCACTTCAATCTCTAGCCCATCCTTATAAGAAGAGGATAGTAGAAAGAGATCAATCCATCTACAACTATTATCAAGAGCTCAAGTAATCAAATTTTTTCTTCTTTTAGGTCATCCAACATTATCAAGCATCATCAACCATATATTTGAGAGATCCCATCTTCCATTAACTCTTAGATAAAGTTTCCAAGCACTGTCATTCTACTAGGATTGAACCAGATTTCACTTACAAATCAACAATGTCTACCAATCAACCAATCCATTTATGGTAAGTCAAATACTTGATTACTACCATTTATCTATTTTTATCCCTTTGCAGAATTAACAAACCTACACCAAACTCTCAAGACTCATTTCCTAAATCCCATCACTAGCTATTGATAGATCTAGAATTGGACACTCAACCATCAATGGTTGCTTAACCATCGATGATTAGGCATGACTACTAATGGTCACCCAAACTATTGACAGTCACTTGTGGTAGGTTAAAAACCAACAAACTAAAATTCCTTTTCTTTTTTAACCAAATCCTTCTTCCTAAATTTTTTCCTATACCTCAAACTCTACCAGATTCCTTAAACCACACCTCCACCCACTAGTACTAATCATTTTATCACTAATTAGATAATTTATTGTCTATCTACTTTATTAAGCATATCTTTATTATTTAATTTCAAATATATTTTTATTATTGATGTAAGTACCTTCTATTCAATTTCATAAGCTTAATTATTTAAAAATGGTGGATTGATAGCCCCTAAGGAAGCCCACGCTTCTGGGATCTAGCCATTGCTAGGTAATCCACCTAACTACTTGTCTAATGAACAAATTTGATTTAATTCTATCTTATCTATAGGCTTTCCTCCCTAGCCAAAGAGTAATTCTTCATAATCTTTTGATTTGGCATGCACACCTTTTATCAGGTATTTCTACCATAGCCCATATTTTTAGTTTTACTACTTTCTTCTAAATAATATAAAAATTTTAGTGAAACATTTTGGCACACCTAGTGGGACCCTGGTATTTACTTGGGTTTTCTTTTTATCTACATCTATATCCTTATATCCATATCTATGTACTCATAATTAATATCTAAAAATTTCAATTGGATTTAAAACTTACTGCATACGTTGATTTCTTGTTTCTTATAATCTCACCTACTTTAATTAAAAAGCATAAAGATTAAGTGTATTCCACTTATGTTATACAACCAAATCATGAAATAAAAAAAACATCATAACATACTTGAGACAAGGCCCGACTAGGATTTCACCACTCAGTGGATCACTTTACCCTACCCGATGATCCTACTTGGATTTCATCACCAAGGGGAGGACCTACTTAGTTCTCTAGCTGAGTATAAGCTCTAAATAAATGGTATATATTGGCTAAGTGACCTAGCTTGTAGTTAGGATCATGAAGTGAGGGGAGAAAGTCCCAAGCACCAAGCCACATGCCTAATTCAACACATATTATTTTAGTACCAAAATTAACCTAAAACTATCTTTAGACTACTCATTTAGTACCTAATCTAAAAACAAATCTACTACACATTTTGCACATTAAGGCATAAGCCAAACAATGAGATAATTAATCATCACAATATTTTAATTACTTTAGTGTGTTCTACTTTTCATTAGGTTTTTATTTTGTTTTCTCTATGTTAAACTCTAAAATCATCTATTGGTACTTCTATTATAGCTTTATATGGTACTTACCTAGCAAAAACAAACAGATTTAGCAAGTCAAGACCCATCTATAGACTACCCACTTTCTTTCACCTCCTCTTCCATGGATGACTATCAATCAGATGTAGAGAGTTCATCTCAACATTCTTAACCTTCTCATATCCTTTAGATTATTCCTTAGAGGGATTTTGACTTTGCTTCCCTTTTGGATAACAACCCATTTGCCTTACAACATTATCTTAATACTTTGCATCATATAACCCCTGTCTCAACCCCACCTATATAGCCTCTTTATGGTAGGCCATCATAATTGATGTTAGATCCTTCGGTAGTCACTATTACTACCCAACCTTTAGCTACCCAAACATCTATATCCACCTACCCCTTTGACACCATGGGGGAAAATCAACCCATCCAACCAACTATTTCCCTTACACCTTCTACTCCTACCAATTGACTCCTCTACCTTGGAAGTGCCTACCATTGGTATGTCAAACCTCTTTTTACTAACTTTGATCTAGTAATCACTACCCCTCTTCATAATATGGTAATGACCATACCTACCACTACACCTCCTACTAATACCAAAGTCACTATCTCATCCTTAATTATTAACACGACCATGACTCCCACCCAACCTATAGTAACCTCTCAGTGATTACCAGCCATATCCAAACTAGGTTATGTCCCTAACCTACAAGGGCATCTCCATGTTACCCAACCACCAACTGTCACTTACCCTTATATATCTTCCACCAAACCTATGATCACCTCTCAGTAATCTCTAACCATACCTAATCCTTGATATATCTCTAACCCACAAGGACATTCCCACATCACAAAATCCCCAACCATTACTTATCCTCATATACCTTCAACCCAACCATCCATACCTACCTATCAATATGGGGTAATCTCCCAACCACTAATGAATTGTCAATATATTATCCCCTCTTAGCCATAATTTGTGACCTAAAATCCTCTAGGTCCACCACCACAAATGGATATGATGAAAATAATCATGGACAAGATGATAAACCTAGAGTCATCAATTTTTGGACCCCATAATCTCTTATCCTATGATCAAATATATAACAAACCAATTCATCATTTGGTCCCTATCAGACCATATCTAACCCAATGGGAACTTCCTAAATTTACTAAATTCAACATTAAATAAGATCCCCAATAGCATTTAAGAGCATTCAGGCATTCCTATTACATGATTGATTATGATGATGATCTTATTTTGTGCACAATTCCTATGTCACATTCCAGTCCAACATTAGATTGGTATACTGCCATTACCAAACATTCTATCTTTTCTTTCAAACAAATAACTCAGATGTTTTTAGACCATTTCTCCATCAAAAAATCCAAGATGGTCTCAATTATTGATCTTTATGCCATCTACTAATTTGAATATGAGTTTTTAGTTGATTTAATAGCTTGTTAGAGAAGTATCATCAACCAATTATCATTATCTTTACCTCAACCAGAACTAATTGAAATCTTTTCTCAAGCTTGTGTAAAACACATCTCTTCCACCCTGCATGTCTAGAATTTTAGAAATTTTGATGAGGCCTGAGCCATAGATGAAAATAAGTTGAAGTTATGTAACAAAAATCCCACCTTCAAAACCAATGAGACTTATTCTTCCAAACCTAGTAACCAAACTAATATGGGAACCAAGGGCAAGGCAACTACAAATATAGTTATCCTTAAAACAACTCCTCCACCAAATATCAGTCAACAAAAATCTTCTAATCTTCTTAACCAAAACATGAAAAACACAAATTAAAACAACCTAGAGAAATTTACCCCACTGGGAGAATCTTATGCCTTAATTTAGGAGAAACTATTGAAAGCTAATCTCATATAGCTTCTACCAATTAAACCCCCACAACAATTTGATTCTTCTTATCCTCCTCCAAAATAGTACAATGAGAATGATCTTTGTTCCTTCCACCATGTAGTTAGGCATGATGTTAGTAGGTGTAATACATTTAAAGGCATTATCCAATCCCTTATTGATAAGGGGGAACTTATCTTTGATAATCCCAATGCACCTCAAAACTAGGCTCTTGATATCTTTAAGAAAACATTTCCTAAACTCCGTCCATCAAAAGAACAAAGAAACCAAGTAAAATCCTCCCATGACACTCATACAATTAATATTGTTCTTGATATTTGAATTATCAATGAACCAACTACCTCCCCAAGAACTTTACATACTCCTTTGAGTGAGGAAAACCAACGACCTTCCCTAGAGTCAAAAATTGACATTGAGGAAATACCATTTACCATGTCTTCATTCATGAAGGTCCTGGCATCCTCAAAACCTCTGTCAATAGATTTTCACAATAAGATAATCATAACCACACCACCTCCAACCAATCAACCAATCATCCCTCCTATGAATGTTGTGCCTAGAGAAGAAACATCAACCCATGACTTTTCTCCACCAACCATCTCTCCTTTAGATGAAGATAAGGATGAGATTACCCCTCTTTATTATTCTCCTCCTATCAAACTTTATTTTAAACCAACTGCCCAAAGTAAGAAACTAGTATATAAACCTTTTTCT
Source organism: Torreya grandis (assembly GCA_037957365.1). Lineage (NCBI taxonomy): Eukaryota > Viridiplantae > Streptophyta > Pinopsida > Cupressales > Taxaceae > Torreya > Torreya grandis. Next base: position 840,557 of record JARHVA010005558.1, read on the forward strand.
CTATTAATTCAAAAACTAGACTTTTTCTATCAGCCTAACATGGATAGAACCACCTCTTGGCATCATCTAGGTCTCCCCCACTAAATAAAATCTCCTATCATATATTTACTCATTGTAGATCCATCACTTCCTCTTTTAAAGAAGCCATGATAGGGCCATTTCACCCACCTCCATCTAAATCATCCCATGCCCTCCTCATGAAATCTACCCCGACCTTAGGAATCTTTCCTACACCTAGTATTAGACACTCACCTTTAAAATTATATCTTTCTTCATCTACCTTGACCAATAGATTACCAAATAAAGTAGCCATAAGCACAAAATTACCCAAGATAAAACCATGCACTAGGTCTAGATAGTTTCCTTCCCAGTTACCTTCTATTTTGAGACCCCATCCCTCCACCCTCCTAGTTACCTATTATTCATTTAGAAAACCTACCCCCTTTTATATAAAAAAATCCAAAATACCTCTACCAAGACCTCTTTATTGGATAGCCTGGTTGCTTCTACCCTAACATTTATGCCCAAAACTTCATCTTCTATACCTTTTACCTCTCAACCATCTATCTTTAGCAAAGCATCTACCCCCAACCTCGCTTGAGACCAAATACCAAAACTAACCCAAAACCTACTCCCCCTATGAGGAGGCCTACTTTTGTAAAACCTCCCCCTCTAATTATGTGTTCACCTTATGTTGAATCCTATTCAACCATTTTTCATAGGTTATTGAAAAACTCTAATTTAAGCCTTCCACCCATCAAACCTTTCGACCCCTCTCACCCTAAACTAGCCTGGTTTGATGATAGTCAAATCTAATCCTACCATTGGACCCCAAGACATAACATAGAGAACTATAGGGATCTTTAAATTATTGTCCATCAAATTTATCAAGAAGAAGATCTATTGTCAGATGAACTTCTTGTTACCCTTTTGTCACTTCAATAACCAACCATAGCCCAACTCTCACCCACCTCCTCACTCTCACCTAAATGTGATGAGAAACTAAACCAATCATCTACCATCCTCCCTTCCCATACTATTAATGTTATTACAAGAGTGCAATAAAAGAATAAATGCAAAGCTAAGTTGTCCACTCCTTGGACATACCCATCTTCTACCTCTTAACCTAGCCAAACCCATGCCTTTTTATCATCACCCCAACCTAAAATAACTATCTTGGGTACCACTAAATCAAACCCTTCGGAATCAATTAGGTGTGAGTGGTCCTTAAGTATTTGCACCAAATCCCTACCAAGATGAGTTTGTATGAACTCATTTCCACCTCACCTCATCATCACCAAGCACTAATTGAGGCCTTACAAGCCATTAAGGTTTGAACTGGTGATACCCAACCTATTAATGACTTTATTAGCACTCTTTATCTCTCAACTTTTGTTACTCTTAAAGACTCAGAGATACATTCTACCCATCCTAAGGACAGTGATCCTCCCTTCTTTATCACTACCTACACTGACCAAACCCGTATTACATAAGTAATGATTGGTGGTGGGGATAGTATCAACATCATATCATCCCATGCCTATAACCAACTCAATCTACCTACCAACATCATGTTTGATACCTCTATTGTGCTTCATTCTTTCAATGACACCATGGTCACTACCCTAGGAGTTGTTGTCCTCCACATTCATTTGGGACCACATATGCTCCCTAAAATTTTCTATGTGGTTAAGGGGGAATTTTAATATAATGTCCTACTCAGAGACCTTAGATCTGATCCATGGATTGTGTCCCCTCTACCCTACATAATTATGTTAAATTTAAACATGAATTCCAAGTGATTACTATACAATCTGACCCAAGCACTTTTATGGCATCCAATGTGACATATCAACATAATGATATTTTTTTGCCACCCTCTACCAAATCTTTATCCAAACTAGATCCACTTCTATCACCTATTGAAGAAAATCTTTCTTCTTCTCATGAAGCATCTACCATCACATCTCTCTCCTCTAAGAAAATACCAATAACCAACTCCTTATAATCGACCTTCCAGCATCTTTCTTTACAAGAATACTACCTCTTGTCTCTTGATGTTTTCCCTAACCCTCACGAGTATGGGTAGCTTACCAACCAACTAGGGTATGATCATAATCTAAGAGAAATCACATCTCTTGTACCTCCCTCTTATCAATCCCATTTTATCTATGTAAGAGTTAACAAGCCTTTGATAAGCATCATCAACACCTTCTATCCTCATCCATATACCACTAGCTTTTTTTATTTAGAAAAATCCTCCTTCACCAAGACATACCTTCATAGGTGTGTTTGAAATGGGTTCAGTTTGGATAAATATGAGTAGATCCCCCATGAGATCACCTAAATTAAAACTCAAAATCCACATGAGAAGCATGGGCTTCGCTTTATCTTTCCAAAGAATAAAACCACAAAATCTCTCCCTACTATTGAGGGAGAAGCATTTTCTCCCCCATCTTGTTTACCTCCACCTCCAAGTGAGGATGATGATATCATCCCACCTAACTTTTTTTTCATCTCAATGATTACCCTAAGACCCTTGACCTATCAAAAACTTGAGGCTACCATAACTCTTCCTCTTGCATATCCTAAACTCATCGCAAAGGACTCCCCTACCATACATACCATCCAATGTTAGGATGATCATTCTATCCTCACCTACCTTAGTGCATAAGACCATTCCATCCAAAAATCTCTCCCTCTTGAAAATTCTACTATTCTAGATGAATCCATAATGGATATCAATTTGGGTACTAATGAGAGCCCATATGTCATCAAAATTTGGCAATCCTTGGATTCTATAAAAAAATAAGACTTTTCTACCTTTCTTCATGATTGTAGCATCACATTTTCTTGGTCATACATTGACATGCCTGAGATTAACCCTACCATCACTACCCATAAAATTATCACTCATCATAATGTTAAGCCCATTTGATAAAAGCTTTTATGAATTCACCCTTGCATAGCTCTTTTTGTAAAGGAGGGGCTCCAATGGCTCCTCTCTATCAATTTTATCCAACCTATCGATTATCTAGAATGGGGTTTTAATATTATCCTAATTACCAAATCTACTGGGGGACTTCACATTTGTATTTACTTTCAAGATCTTAACCTCACTTGCCCAAAGGATGATTTTCCTCTACCTAGCATTGACCAAATCATTGATCTCATATTCGGTCATGAAATGCTTTCACTCATGGATGGAATCTTGGGCGATAACCAAATCTTGATTCCCTTGAAGATCAGTACAGAACTACTTTTATCACCCCTTGGGGAACTTTTTTCTATAGGGTTATGCCTTTTAGTATGAATAATACTAGTGCAACCTACCTACATTTAATGACCTACATCTTTCATGACCTTATCCACAAAATTATGGAAGACTATGTAGATGACCTTCTTAGGAAATCAAAGCTTTGAAAGGATCACCTAGTTGTTCCTAAAATCATCTTTGAGTGCCTTATCCACTACCATGTTTTCTTAAACCCTAAGAAGAGTATATTTGGGGTCTTATTGGGTAAACTCCTAGGTTTTATCATCTATCTTCAATAATTAAAGTTGACCTAGCCAAAGTCAAAGCAATCTTAGAAATGCCTCCCCTATTAACCTTAAACAACTCTATAGCCTTAAGTGTAAACTCTAATCCATTCGATGTTTTATTTCTCAACTATCTGACCATTTATAACCTTTTCATCACCTTTTTAAGGACACCTCTTTCAAGTGGGGGTAGGATTGTCAAAATGCCTTCAATTCACTTAAAGACTATCTCCTCTCCTCACTAGTGTTTATTCCTCCATGAGAGGGCAAACCTTTCTAGTTATATATTTTAGCCACTGACTACTCTGTAGGAGAAATGATTGCATATCGGGATGACCAACATATCAACAACACACTAACCTTCATCATGCACCAAGTAACAGTCTTCAAGTATCTAAGGACTTTTGGCCTTTTTCACAATGGGGCTTGGAACTTATTAGGGAAATTAATCCCGATTCTTCACAGTGGTATCGATCCATCATCATCACCACTAAATATTTTACTAAGTGGATAGAATTATCCCCTCTTATCTCAACTGAAGCTAATAAAATCATTGATTTCATCAATCACCATATCATTTGTCACTTTGGTGTTCCCCATAAAATTATCAATGATAATGACAAATATTTCAAAAACAAGAAAGTCCAAGCTCTTTGTGACTCTTTTGGCATCAAACTTAGTTTTTCATCATGTTATCATCCATAAGAAAATGGACAGGCTAAGGCTTCCAATAGAACCATTAACAATGTGCTCACAAAAATGGTCAATGTCACAGGATAAGATTGGCACTTGCATATTCCCTTTACTTTATGGGCTTATCATACCAACATTTAATCCCTTATGGGTGCTACACCTTTCTATCTAGTCTTTGGAATAGAGGTTGTACTCCCTCTCAAATTTCAAATTCCATCTCTTTGTATATCTTTGTGAGACCTCATCTCTGAAGATGACTATCATCAAGAATGGTTATCTCAACTTAAACTACTGGGTGTATGTCATTTAGTTGCTCTGACCCATCTTCATGTCTACCAAGAGCATGTTAAATGTGCCTATAAGAAACACCTCAAATCATAAGAATTTAACATTGGTGATCTTTTCCTAAAGAAAAATCAACATGTCACAAATATGGAGAAGAGAAAGTGAGGAAAATTTGCTTTCAATTGGCTTAGACCCTACATCATAACCCATAAGTATGGATCAAAAGCTTATTGGTTGTCCTATTTTGAAGGACACCCAAAATGTGAGCCTCTTAATGCTTCACATCTGAATCCTTTCTATTATTAAATGAAGGAACTTTAGATCACTATTTGTCTAAATTAAGCTTATCCATTGCATACCACATACATCTCCCTTTTCTAGGGATAACCAACTAAAACTAAATCATGTGATTATCCATCACAAAAGCATGCCCTAATCTTAAACTTTGGGTACCATAACTCTACCTAGAGAATGATTTTCATAGTATTTCCCTTGCCTCTGAGGAGTGGTTCCTATGGTTATTATCTCTATAATCCTTTTACCTACTGAAATTTTATGTAAGACTAATTTTTCCTTCACAAAATTAATCCTTGTACCATGTGTAAATAAGTCTTTGTCAAAAATCAAAATCAAGAAAAAGCAAAAGCAAAAGTAAAATCGTTATAAAATGGGTTAATCTATAATAACCATAGACTACTCCCTTGAAGGATAGCTATTGGAAAATTTTAAATTGTAAACATAAGGTGGACTTCTCCCTTGAAGGATCGATATCAAAAATCATTTTGAAATTATAAACATTAGACCACTCCCTCAAAGGATGGCTAAAACACAAAAACATTTTTCAAAATGCTAGCAATTTTTAGAAGCTTCCCACATCGATTAGCTTCCTTAAAAGTATAAAAATACAATCAAAACAACACAAGACCCTTAAACAAAAGATATCTACAATTTTTAAAGCCACAATCAGCTCTCATGAAAAATAAATTTCACATGGGGAAAGCTGCAATCAACTCTCCTTTGTAGACTTCCCACATTGATCAATCTACATTTTATATGACATAAACTTGTTTACCCTACTTCTTGGGATACCTATAGGAAAGACATACTATTCTTGTTTATAAGTTTTAGTATCATCCATTCTCCCCTCATCTATCATATATGCATGGGACTAAGAGCTCACTTGATACATAGTGATCAGGATACCTTCTTTCTGCAACTAATACATGTTAATGTGAAGTGTATTATAGGCTCATTTTTTCTATGCCTAATCTGATCTCTGAGTTTTATATCAATCTTTTCCAATTAAAAAGCAAAATCAACATCAAGTATAATAAACCAAGAGCATCTATATTAGTTATCTTAATCAAAAGTACTAATAAAGAGCATCATATCACATCAAATCAAAAACATCCCTCTAGTTTACTATCATGTGAGACATCCTACATGTACACCAATCAAATACTAAGAATTTTTCATGTCCATATCCATTAAATGAAATAAAAAACACAACCCATTAGGATTCTTTCCAATCTACATCTATGCAAATATCATAAACTCCATCAATCTTATCATAATCATATCATTCACATCACATGAAATTAAACATCCATATACCATGTCAACATCAAAGCACTCATGCATGAATGAAATAATTAATATCTACCCCTACATTCTATCATCATAACAACACATCATCATCATATATCATCAAACTAAACTACTGATATCTCAACATAGGACTAGCTAGATCAATCTACCATAAACATGAAAATCAAATAAGCATCATCACAATATGAATAAAACCCTTGATATATATATATATATATATATATATATATATATATATATATATATATATATATGAAGTAGAATCCAATTGGTCAATACATAAATAAGTAGGCATCTCTCTCTCTTAAAACAATATACATCTCACTACATCGGTACATAAGATAGAATCATAATCATATCTAAATATCATATCTCATAAATATCAAGCCCTTGGGGCACTTTAACCACTACCATTGGTGCCATTAGGATCAGTACCTATTGGTGGCCCCCTTGGGACCCTTATATAACCAACTATGGATGCCCACTAACCAAGAGTAGTTGTTGTTGTTCCACCTCCTAGGCTAGCCCTATACTCTAAAAATCTCATAGCATGGGGTAACTGCTCTAATACCATCACCTCATAGTAGCACAACTCTTGGATTATGACCAAGTATTGTGCCTATAGTACTATATCTATTGGCCCTCTTGTAATAACACCCACTCTTCCTACACTAATTTGCCCCTAAATATAACCAATCTAACCCTGTAATGTCACTACCTATACTTTTAAGGTAGTCACCTATGCCTATGCTTAATCCCTCTCTCTTATCATAGTTCCCACTTTCCCCTAAAAAGTAGTAATCTATCCTTGTAGGGTGGCCATCTGGCCCTATAATGCCACCACCTATCCCTATAGTAAGGTAACATGTGATTGGGACACTACCAAACTAGCCACCACCTGAGGGCCACCCTATACCTATGCCTATGCTAGATCCACATCCATATCTTGACACCCCACATCTCCCCAACCAAAATATGCCACAACATACTAACCTTGAGATCAAGAAGCATACCCATTAACAATCCTAACATCATCAATGTGAACCCCCACTATTAACTCCTTAAAATCCTAAACTATGTCTATAAGTTATGGCTCAGATAGTAAGAACTCTCCCTCCTCCTCTAGAACTATGTCATGTCAGTATGAATCCCCTGCACAAGCCCAAACTATCTTCATACATGGTCAAAAGGGACCATCTCTATCTCCATCTCTTATAAGATGGATATCCAATGCCAGCTTGGTAACCCTCTCATATGATACCTCAGCCCTACCCACTATGGCCATCTAACATACAACCACCATATCACATCCCTAAGCACCAAACCCTTGAGGTCATCTTTGTACGAGTCCATATCCCTCACCCTGCCTCATGTTCTAATGTAGGTGGATGACCTCCTTCATCAGATAAAATTGATCACATAATCTGTCTATGAATAAATATCATTAGGTACACTTAGGGGTCTTAATTTGATATGCCCATATGCCTATAAATGTAACACTAAGCTAACATTGACCCCATAGCACTGGTATGCCCTAAAATCCCATATATCCTTGTATACCTATACCAATAATACCTATACCCAACCAAACATAGTCCTCCCTAGGAGCATCTTGACCAGCATATTAAACAACACATATGGAAACTACCCACCAATTGAATCTGGTAGCATGAAGCTCATCAGAGCCATCATCATCATTATAGCTGGGCACTTATCATCAAGAGGAAGCTAATACATAAGACCATACCTTAGACCACCTTCATGGAACTCTACTTGTCTTTTATCATCACCATAAATCTAGTCCATATAATAGTCACACTCCTCTTTCTATATGGTATATAATATCCTCTTGGATGGGTAACTGAGTGATCCTCACAACATCTTCTAATAGTATCATGACCTTACCTATCGACAACAAAAATGTGTTGGTTTTTGTGTCCCATCTCTTGATCAGTGCCACTAGCATCCCAAGATCTCAGACCACATGATGATAATGTCATACTAAGCCTAAGCCTATGACCTTCATATATCTCCACTCCTCATCTCTCATCACATCTTCTACCCATGAAAAGAGTACAAGAACATGATCCCTTAGTTGAATCTGCTCTCAAGCTTGCATTCTATTGTACATGTTAGCACATATGCCTAAAACCACTATCTATTAATTCTATCATCTTAGCATATTTACAGACAAAATTATCTCTACCAATTCTCCTATCAGTGTGAATTTAGTGTGAATTCGCTTGAGCTATAATCTTATTTTACATTCTACCATATCATATCTTAGTAATTCTAAGCATCTTCAAAGAACAAACACCCTATGTTGCCTCTTAAATCTTATATTCACCCCTATTTCTCATGTAGGATCCTTCTAATTATCACTAGGGTCCAACCACTGATGGTTATCTTGACCATTGATGGTCCCCTAATCACTTCTTGACTTGAACCCTTGAACTTTGACGGTCAAGGTGAATGTCAATGATCACTATGTACCATTAGGCCATGACCCTTTATACCCTAACCATCCTCAAATCCATACCTATAGTAAAATTTCACAACTAACATGAATCTACACTATATTCCCATACTCTACCTATCTTTTTCATCCACCCTAATTCTTTTATTTCACCAATTTTAACCTAAATTCAAATCTAAGGTATTCCCAAGTAAAAACCCTAAACCTAATCCTTAGATTTTACCTATATTATTTACTAAATTTATTTTCAGATTTACCCAATCACTTTTTTACCAATAGTAACTAATTTAAAACACTGCCTACCTTATTCTAAGACTTATGCCATGGATGGAGCCCTCATCCCTCCACTTGGCCATGCCCTCTTCCCCCATCCATCCCACTTAGTAGTGGTCCCACACACAAAATTCTTTAATCACAAAAGAATCCCCTCTCTCAAAGTCAATAGATAACAAATCTCACAATGCAAATGACAAATGCTCAATTCAGGTAGTAAAAAATTGAAAATAACAAATAAATTTTCTCACTTTTACTTTTATCACTTTTAGGTTTTTACCCTAACCATTGACAATCAACCCTAACCATCGCTAGTTAGGTCACCAATTTACAATTTCCCTCACATAGTGCTTCAACCACACCATACCCTACCTTACCCTTTTATCTACCCATCTTACCTTTAGTAAACATTAGCACATGACATTCTTTGACATCCCATTCCTTCACCTACCTATTTTTATCACCTACATAACCCATTTTATTAATAATCAACCCACCTTTCCTAATCAGAACTACATTTGGCTTGAATATGAGGTGGGGTCTTGTATACCCTCACCTATGTAGGTAGTGTCTACTTGCCTAGTACATATAGAGTTAGCTTGGCCATCACCACACATAACCACACATTTACCCACATATACCTTGATGTTGATCATTTTTTCCTCAATTTTTTTCATAATTTATGCTACCCATGCTTGGTTATTTTGACCACACCAAAATTTTTTGCCATGTTACCTATACATATTTTACACCACCTCATGCACATACCTGAGCATTTGTGTCTTCTCAAGAGCACTTCCTACCTTGAACACCTATAACACTCAACCTATTAGTGATTTCCACTAGAGCACTTCCTACCTTAGATACCCACAGACACACTATACTTGCTTTGGAGACTAACATGTGTATCCCACTACCATGCCTACATCAGTCATGCATTAAATTAGTCACTTGTCTTCTTATCATAACCTTCAATTTTACCAAACATTAGTAACTTTAGTAATTGTATGAATTTAAATCTTGTACTTCATAACATTTTATACATTGACTCAATGTTACAAATGCCCAACCTTATCTCAACACTTACCCATTTATCAAACCCTAGCCTAATTTCATTTTACCTCATCACCTCCTAATTTGAGGGGGAAAACCTCCTCCTAAACTCAGGGCAACCCTGACCTCACCCAACTTTCATTTTTTTCTATAGCTTATCATTTCAAGCTACATAATAAAAAGGGGTAAATGTAAACACCAGAATCCCACACATTAGATTATAACTATCAAACCCCTAAATAATTCCTTGGACCCTTTAAATGAACCAAAACCCATTTTTTAACTAATTAACTAATCAAACTTAAATTCACCCTTTTTGGCTACTTTTGGCTATTAGCCTTGACCACTGATGGTCAAGCTAACCATCAATGGTCAGCCTAACCATCAATGGTTAAGCCCCACCACCTAGTCTTTTCCATGCAAAGAAGCATGTAAACACTAGAAAAAAACCACTTACCTTTTCCGAAGATAAGTTGTGAAAATCCTCTCATGAGAACTTGCATGAGTAATTTATAATTAAAAGCACCCCTTAAACTTCCACTTTATCCTCTAGCCCTTCCCTATAAGAAGAGGACAACAACAAGAGATCAATCCATATAAAACTATTATCAAGAGCTCAAGTACTCAATTTTTTTCTTATTTCAAGTAATCTACCATTATCAAGAATCATCAACCATCTATTTGAGAGAGCTAATCTACCATTGCCTCTTAGATCAAGTTTTTAAGCACTATCATTCTATCGAAATCAAACTAGATTCCACCTATGAATCAATAATATCTACCAATCAACCAATCCATTCTTGGTAAGTCAAACACTTGATTATTTCCATTTATCTATTTTTTTTTCCTTTTCATAATCAATAAACCCTCCACCAAACTCTCAAGATTCATTTCTTGAATCCCATCAGTAGTTGTTGATAAGTCTAGAATTAGACAATTAACCATTGATGGTTGTTTAACTATTGATGGTCAGGCCTAACCACTAATGATCACCCCAAATTTTGATGGTCACCTATGGTAGGTTAAAAAATATCAAGCTAAAATTCTCTTTCTTTTTCAATCAGATCCTTCTTCTTGAGTTTCTACCTATTGTCCAAACTCTACCAGATTCCTTGAATCACACCTCCACCCACTAGTACTAATCAGTTTCTCACTAATTAGATCATTTTTAGTCTATATACTTTATCAAACATATTCTTTTTATTAAATTTCAAGTATCTTCTAATTACTTATGTAAGTACCTTCTATTCAGTTTCATTATCTTAATTATTTTAAAAATGGTGGATTGATAACCCCTAAGGAATCCCACGCTTCTGGGATCTAACCAGTGCTAGGCAATCCACCTAACTACTTGTCTAACAAAAAAAATTGCTTTAGTGCTATATTATCTACAAGTTTTCCTTCCCAACAAAAAATGATTTCTTCATAATCTTCTAATTCAGTGTGCACACCTTTGATCAGGTCTTTCTACCATAACCTATATTTCTAATTTTACTACCTTCTTCTAAATAATAGTAAAATTTGAGTGAAACAACTAGATCATCTAGGTTAAGCCCCTAAAAGAGAGGTAATCACTCAATGGATGACTCTATAAGAACTATACTATTAAAATGAGACTCCTCAATGAGTGGAAAAAAATCAAGAGACAACTAAATAAAGACTAGATTATCAAAGGGGTGGGGTTCTTTAAAAACATGATAATGTTTGAGGTGATGATTTACCCAAAGGTAATTAGATTCATTAAGAAGTGACTCAACAAAAACTACCTCATGAGAGTGAGACTCCTCAACAATAGGTAAAATATCAATGGGTGATTCATCACAAATGGGTGTTTTAATAATAACATCATGACCTTGGTTTAAAATTAGTTCCAAAGTATGAATTTTTAACAAATTTTAGTCCTCAAAATATGGTTCTTGAAGAGGTAATGTTTATTTTTGTGGATTGAATATTAGTACAAAATTTATAAAGTGGGTAACTATTGGCTCAAGATAAATAATGGTTTTTGGTTTCATAATGGTATATCCAAAAATTAGACTATCAAAGAAGGTATCAACAAAATTTGATTCATTAAATGGACATTATTCAATAATTGGTTTAATAGATACAAGCAATAGGATTAGAATGGTAATAATGGGGCATTATAGACCTTAGTTTCTCACACAAGCCAAAAGACTAAGACCTAAAATGGTAACCTTCAAGCATTATAGAGATTGGTGGCTCATGCAAACTAAAGGAGGATAGCCTAAAATGGTAACCTTCACATGTAGTAAATATTGATTGCTCAAACAAGCTAAAGGGGGATGATAACCTAGAATGGTAACCTTTGACCATGAATCACAAATAAAATGAGGATAACTTAAAATAATAACCTTTGAGAGGGGCATGAAAATCAAAGAGGATAGATGGGGATGACATACAAAAACTAGCATGGATTGGATTCATTTTCAATAAATAGGTCTAAAGAGGGTGATATCCTAAAACAATATGGAGTTCTCATGTTCATCATAAAAGTGCTCTTCCTTGTAACTAGGGCCACAAGAGACCTCATTATGAGTATACCTTTACATCATGTCTAAAATATTGTTCTCTATGTTTGGCAAGATTTGAAAAATGTTTTACAAACATTAACAAGGTATGTTTGAATTTTCTCTAAACAAGTGACAAGGTAATAAAGATATTATAATAAAATAAGGTGTCACAATACCACACAATAAGAAGAAATGGTTCACAAATTTACTCAACTTTGGTGGGTTGAAATCATTAAATTACAAGAGGGTATGATAAATCAAGGACCTGTAATGTAAATTAGTACACTAAATATAGGTTTAGAGATACATCAATACTATAAAATCTAGTTCAACTTAGATCAGTTGCTACTATAAAAATTAGAAGAGATTCTTTCTGACTAGGAAAGTAACAATACAAACTAAGAAACTCAAGATGTGAAAACATGCAAGAATTCTTAAGTATAAAAATAACACCAAACAGGCAACACAACACTACCACATGGTAATAGGAGGTAAAATAAAACGTGTTCTATAATTTAGATTGTAAGCCACATGCAAGATAACCTAAGTTCATAATGATCAAATGATAATGAGCCTATAAAATTACCTTTAACCCAAATGGGAAATTGTACCCAAGCTAACTCAAACCAAGTGAAAATGTTAACCAATTAACACATTGGCCTAGAACTTAGAAAGATGAGATTATGAATTTGAATTAAAAAGTGAAGGACTTAAATATTTCTTGGAAAATGGTTTAGAATCAAATGGGTAGCATAATAACATTTTTTAGATAAGATAAACACAATGTTTCAAATGAGGATTTGAAAAAGGCAAAAGATGATTTTGATTTGGTCAACATAATGCTTCCTTGTTCAAATAAAATGGTGGATAATAAATGTGTTTGGTTGATGTGTTTCGTTTACAAATAAGTTTTAGAATCAAATAATTACCAAGTAAGTAAATGATAAACAAGACCAAATACAACTAAGTAAATCATCCCAAGACCTAAATTGACAAGGTTGCTTCATATTGTTGAAATTCATCTATATACATGCTCTTGGGAGGATTTTAGTTATTAATCCAAAAATAAAAGTGCATGAAGTAGTAGGGTTTTTACACCCCATTCTCCTAAGATATTTTATGGTGACATGGACCTTCAATCTACTCACTTTGCATCAACAATATATTCGTGGCAAGTGGGGTTGTTCTAAGACTTAACTTTTGACCATCTGGATGGTCCCAGGTGTGATTAACACTAGAGATTCCTTGCATCAATTGATTTTATACTAATTAACTTACTATGCAAGGGTGAATTCCTTTGCATAGCCATTCAACCCATATACTACTTAGTGGAATCCCCTAGTTAACCTTACTTGACTTAGGTTTTCTTTATGATTGGAAATGTTAGTCATTCAATCCCGTATAAATCATTGTATATTTTTCCTAATTTATATGCCCCACTATGGATCAAGGTTGAATAAATGCTATGAGATGAAACCCTAGGTCAAATCTTTCCTTAAAAACTTGTGAAGAAGTTATAAACTCCCCCTCACAAACCAAGATGCATAAATTAAATGATCGAGTGAAAATAAGTTATATGTTGTGTTTAAACCACCCAAACCATATAGGTTTTGCAGAGAACCTTGAAAACATTCTTTACACACCTTAGACAAAGGCACAATTACAAGAAAAAGGTACTTTTGGTCACCCAAGTTTACTAAAGGGTATAGGGAGAGAGCATACATTCACTCTTCATTTTGCACAAAAAAAAAGTAAGAAATGATCTAGCATAAGAAAAACAATTTTAAAAGCTTTAAAATTTAAGTGAGTGTAAAATTTATGCACCAAAATTGAAGTGTTTGATGAAGTTTTTATCCCCTTGGCCTTAATTTAAAACTTTGAAAAACATTCATAAAACAACTTAATCATAAAAGCATCTAGATTCCTTTTAAACACCAAAGGGGAAGTTCAAGACTTAATCAATCTTAAATTTAGCGCTTTTCCAAGTGTGTGACCTATAAATGTAGAGGGTTTCATTTTTCTTTGAAGCATAATCATTAATGAAATAAGCAAGTTTTGAAAATTTTCTCATGAGTTCTTTGGTTTTCTTACATAGAGATCGATGTCGATGAATAGTGACCAAGGTCAATTACAACAAGATCAAATTTGGTCATAAAATAACTGATGTTGGTCAATAAAAAATACTATCAATTATTTATGAACCCTTAGGAAAAAAATTTGTCAAAAAACTTTTATTATCCAAGGTTAGTATAAAATCTCCAACAAAGCTCTAGATCATGGAATAAAAATTTTAGACAGAGGGTTAAAAACCAAAATAATAACCTGAAACTTTGAAGAAAACCCAAAAATCTAGTTTTATTACTATGTTATGCATAGTACCAAAATTGATGATAGTTAGATAGGATTAATGTCAGTTATATAAAATTGATATTAGTCAATATGTGTCAACAAAAGCATAAAAACATGAGAAAAATGATGCTAAACATTGATTTTTAAGTAATTTTTATGAAATATAAGATTGTCAAATTGGTCTCCTTTCTTGAATGGGATGCATGGTCTCACTAGGAGTACTAATATGTAGACATGTATTAAAAATATATTTAGATCAAGCATTAGTCAAGAAAACTCAAGAAAATGCATAAGAACATAACTAGCTAAGCCAACTATTTAAATGAGATTTGGCAAATGACAATTAAAAGATATTGAAAGAAAGTATATACACAATACCTTCCCAAGATCATCCCATCATCCAAATGCATCTCAAAACATTATTTTCCCATTGATTTGGTGCTTAAGTATTTAAAAATGATGCAAGGTAAAACACCTCCATCATTTCTTATGCACTAATGAAACTAGGCTCATGATATGAAATCAAATATATGCCTACAATAAAGTTATCCTCTTGAAAATTAAGCATTATAACACTACATAAATAAACTTTTTCAAGAGAATTATGCGTAATAAGTTTACACAAATGAAACTTTAAAATGGTGATTTTGGCCCTCCTATTTATAGATTTTTGAATTTGATTAAAACCAACCATGACCATCCATATTGAGATCAAATGTGTGGCCATGAATTAATTTAGTTTTGTATAATTTATCCATAAATACCCTCATAAATATTTATAAGGAAATGGGCATTAAAGATGCAAGGGAGGCGTTAATTAAATATGATATTTATTACATCTATGGCTTATGGATACCACCCCAAAAATGTTGTCATTTGATGATGCAGATATTAAGAATCAATTTACAACTAAAAGATATGCAATAACTTTAATTGATTTTCTACTTAAGCATTTGATTTGGATTAATTTGCCTATGTGAGTTTAATCAAGTTTTATGCAATTATTTGGAAATTGGTTACACATAATTAATCAAACTAGTCAAAATGTCATATTATTGGGTTATAATTTGACTGGAGTGGAATTAGGAGAAAATGTTAATTACATTTGTATCAATATCCCATTTAGGACATTGTGGATGCAAAACAACACATGCACATGTTGTACACCTCTAAATTATAAAAATTCAATGATTTAGAAGGTCAAATTACATTTTCATCATTTTGACTCAAATGATTTGAGAAAATTTAATAATCACATAAAATACATTGACCCATTTATGGATACATTAGACTAAATCAATAATTGTATGTGACAAGATCGAACCATTTAGCGCATTTAAGTGTTTTTGGCCCAAATTGTGTATTTAAAAAAATTTCAAGTAAGATTGATAATTTTAAACACAATGGTGTTAGGAATTGGATGTATACAATATGTACCATATTATAAAAACTTTTCAGAAAACTAGATGTGATGATAGGTCATGAACTTGAAAATAAACATATCAGCCAAAGTCCTAAAAACTTTGACACTCTTCAGGATTTATTAAACAAGTTCAAGTATTTTAGATTACAATTAAAATCATGTGGACTAAAGAATAAATATTACCAAATAATTCTTTTTATACTCTCTAAGTTAGGTCTTGATTACTTAATATTTATCTCTACTTTTCACATCACTAAAAGTGTTCTAGGAACCATATGGAAAATTACATCTTAAGATGCCTTTTTTACCATCTTGACTTAGGAGCAGGACAAGCTAATACATATTGGAATAATTAATTCCATAAAACATCAAACCCTAATTGTTGTGAATGGGAAAACACATAATTTAAATAAATGGAAGAAGAAGAAGAAGGACCAATAGAAGAATAAAGAATCAACCTATACCAAAACAACCACTGAAACCTCCTCTTCTAATGACAAACCTAAGAATGAGAAGGTTAAGTGTACCTATTGAAATAAAAATGGGTATGAGGATCACAAGTTAATGAATAAATACATTCATCACCTAACTCATCCTCTAGAAAATAACAATATAGGTATTCTTGAGTCTATCTAGCAAAAATCATCAAATCAAGATTTTTATAAGGCAAAAAGAAAAAACAAATAGAAAGAAAATGGCAAGGACATTATAGTGCTAAATTCTACAACCACTTCATGGGTTATTAAATTTGGTACTTCTCACCACATATTCTCTTCACAAGTTGAGTTTTCTTCCTTACATCATTGTATCATTTATTCTATCACTTTGGGTGATGACACTTTAGTAGAAGTTGTAGGGAGACGGTTTGTTGAAGTGTATGGAGGAACATTAAATAATGTTATAAGTGTTCCATCACTTTCAACTAATCTCCTATCAGTGTACCAAATCACTGAAATCAATAAAGGTATAAGGGTATAGTTCTCACTAGATTCAGTTATAATCAAAGAGTTGCATAATTATTCTATAATGGTAGTATGTAGGGTAAACCACCAAGCTATATTATACACCTCACACTTTGCACCTAGTTATTTTTTGATTGCATTGATGACTCATTCAGATGGAATTAGTAAAAATTTTCATGAGTGGTTTGGCCACCTTGACTACCACTATCTATAATAACATAACAAACATTGCATGGTCACAAGATTACCTCGATTCCATTTCTTTCAAGGTCTTTGTGTGAGATTTTCACCCTTGGGAATTATCCTAAAGATAAATTTGACAAATTCAAATCTTGGAAGCATTCAAAATAATTTACGTTAGTACACAATAATTTATATGGGCTTTTTCCCAGTGTATCTTTATCTTGGAAGTATGTCCTTATCTTCACTGATAATTTATTGAGATACATATGAGTTCACTTCCTTAGGTATAAATTTAAAGTTTTCAACAAGTTTTGAGTCTTCAAGTTTCTTAGATAAAAATAATCATATAAATAAATCAAGCTTATTTGAGTAGATAATGGGATTGGTTATATCAATAATAGGTTTGATCACTTTTGCATAGCATAGGGTATTGATTTACAATTAATAGTTCCTTATAATCCTCAACATAATATATTTGTAAAATGCAAAAATAAGACCTTGAAAGAGATGGATAATTGTATGATTCACTCTAAGTCATTGGCACCTCAGTATTGGGATGAAGACATTAATTGTGCTTGATACATTTAGAATGGGGTTGATCACAAATATTTAAAAGGTATAAATCCCTTTGAATCTTGGACAATAAAAAATATTTAGTTGATCACTATAGGTTTTTTTAATCTCTAGATATGGCATACAATTGAAGAATAAATGCAAGGCTATGGAACCTAAGAGTAAGTATTGCATCTTTTTAGGTTATCCATGTGGTGTTAAGGGATACCACCTTCTTTATGTGACCAAAAATGAGTTTATCATGAAGATAAGTGTTCACTTTAATTAGAGTCCCACAAACTCAATACTTGACACTTATCCCACTTCATTAGAATAATTTGGATTTGATTCAGTGGATTTAGATCAGCCTGAGTGTATTACATAGGTTAAGGACACTTTTTATAGTTATGATAAAAAGAGTGGTGATGGGGATTAATCTTTATCCACATCTATCCACACTTTGGAGGATGATGTTTCTCTACATAACTCATCCACTTCTCATCCTAATTGTGCTAGGCAAACAACCTTGAACATAGTTATTGTTGAATGTTTTTAGTCATCATGAAGGAGAAGCATCCATTTTTGGTTCAAGGCTTTAATATTTAAATAATTCATGTAAAGGTTTCAAGGTTTGGTCCAAGTTCAACAAAATGTATAAGTCTCAAAATTAAAATCAATACTTTGATATTTTTTTAAAGTCTAGTCTTTGAATTTTGTGTAAGGTCAATGGTATTCATGTCTTTTATAAATTAGTCAAATAAATTATCACAAACAAAGGTTTCATTAACTTCATGATAAATAGACAAGTCTTTTTATTTTATAAAAATGTTGTGGAGTATAACTAGTTAAAACTTTTATTCAGACAAAAATTCTAGACCAAGCTATGTCACCCTTTTTGCATGAAGAGGAAACATTTCAACACTTAGTCAATCCTTTGAACTTCACCTGAAGCCATATGTCATGTTCCTAATCAACAAATTTTATTCATTTTATTCAAAAGTTTTCTAGTGGGTCTCCACATTAGTAAAGCTCTAGATTATTAGGATGCTTCTGTGTGTTGCAATCCCAAAGACCTGATGCCCTAAAACTATTTGTACAAATTCAAAATCCCCTAGGATAGCAAGTTAATAGGATTATGCCACATGGTGAAATCCCATTATTATAAAACAATGGTGTGGTCTATTCAAAGGATAGTAATATGTCACAAAAAGGTTATATTTAATTCATAAGAAATGGCTAAGTCTTTTTATTTTATAAAATGTTGTATAGAAAAATTAGTTAGAACTTTTATTTTAGACAAAAGTTCCAAACACTAGGCTATGTATCACTTTTCATGTGAAGAGGAAACCTTCCAAAACTTAGATAATCCTTTTAAATTTTACTAGATCCATGCATCATATTTCTACTCATCAAGACAAATCCTTTTTATTCAAAAGTTTCTTGATGGGTCTTTATGTCAGCAAAGCTTTGTGTTAGCATTGTGCTTCCAAATGTCTCAATCCTAATGACCCAGTGTCCCAAAATTATCTACACAAATTCAAAAGACTCTAGTCTAATGCATTAAGGGGATGATGCCACATGGTGAAATCCCATTGTTTTGAAACATTGGGGTGGTATGTGTAAAGTAAATTAGTATGTTAAATTTTTAGGTGATCAAAATAATTCTACATGGTAAATTCTTTCAAAAACATTTGTAAGTATTGCTAAAGGTTTCAGCTCTTGAGTTCCTGAGAAGCGACCACATGACAAATTCTTAGGAGCCCTTGATTCATAACACAATGACATTTCCTAGAGTGTAGAACATCAAGGAAGTGATACCTATAAGGATCCAAGCCAAGATAAAGATAAATTAGGTTTGGGGAGGATAACATGAACAACAACATGAATCTAACAATAAAGAAAATAATGGCACCTGGCATCTGTAGATGAACCCAAGATAAGTATTAAAATAATAATCAATTAAGTTTTTAAATAGGGGCCAAAGTGGAATGTATTAAAAGAATAAAATAATTCCTTAGAATGAGTTTGATGTTGACACATCGATGGAGCCCACCACTAAATAGTTTTTGGCATCCATGTTAACACTGAACAAAACTAGTTTGATGGCTCATTCTTCTAATTTAGCTATCAACTCATTAATAGGTTATGTAACATTGATTCATATAATCAATCTTGGAGTATCTTAGTGTGAAAATCATATCATAACTCTGATCCAATTGGTAGAGTGGGTGAAAGGGTGATACAATTTAGACCTAGTAATCATGAAAATGAGCACATGAAGATCAGAAGCAAGTGCATATAGAAGATAATCTATAGGTTTAAGGGGACATGGTAGGTAGTGACATAGGTGTGGTCATGGTGATCCTAATAATATTCCCACTTCCCCAACCCATTTACCTAATCATCATTAAAATTTATAACTACCCTGATAATTGTTAAGACCAAGTCAAGACCTTGAGCTCTAGTCTTTTTGCCTATAAAAATAGGTAGAACTATCATTATAAAGGAGACACTTTCTAACATAGAAATACATTATAAATTACCCCATGTTTCATCCCTCTACATTGATTTTATGCATTTTTACATATAATATATTTGATTTTGCCTTCTCATATCCCTTTATCTTGTGTGAATTAACAGATTCTTGATCTTATATTACAGAGAAGTTAATTTCTACTTGATTTTTTACCTAGTTCCCTCACCTTTATATAGGAAGATACTCATCTATAGGTTGTAGGTTGTTTGATATTAAGTTCAAGTAGTATTTTTATGTAGAGTGTCTCCCTTCTAATTACTTTCTTGAGTTGCATGCCTCCCTATAAAACACTTATGAAGAAAGGTTTTTATATTTTGATTTGTGCATGTTGTTAACTATTTTATGTTCATTTTGTATGCTTAATTGATTACAGGGTATCATAATATTTTGACATATCACCCCTTTTGATTTTTTTTTCCTTTTATACACTCCTTCTCCCTTTCCTTGTAAGTGTAGTAGCATTAGTATTAGTCTTAGGTGATCCATTACGGGAAGTTGACTTTCTCAAGAGGTTCAATCCAACCATAAGTGACCCTTAACCTTTGGGTGTTTTGATTGTTTCTATTAGGTTAGGATATGTGAAAAACCTCTTCAAAGGTTGTAACTCAATGTGACAATAGTTTATGACATGCCTGATGGGACCTCTAATCAATTTGATTGAGTTAAAAGGGTTAAGATGATAATTTAGTGTTATTCTTAGAAAGATTCAATGTTGAAGACATCAAATAAGCACATAGAAAATTTGAACATTTATGGTCTCTAATAGACCAGTCCCTAAGTATTTCATGCTAGTAACAATAATAACTTCTTCAAAAGGTAATTTAAAATTTGTTAAATTATCTACACCCTACAAAATAAAATTAACTAAAGCATCCTTGTCTCTTCTAAGAATATCTAGATATCTTAGAAAACATCCCTCAAGATCTTAGTTTATGCCTCCTTTTAGTAGATTCCCATGCCCAAGTGTAGGTTACAATAGGGTTATGATTTTAGAATCAATAAGTTTATATACTTATATGAATCCATGCCCAATGGAGTACATAAAGGGTATTGGATTTGTGCTTAGTAGGAAAGTATCCCATATAGGCCACCAAAATGTTGACACACCATATTTTTACTCACCATGAAGGAGAAACATCTAATTTAATTTTAATACTTGAATATTTTAGTAGTTATGTAAAGGTTTTAAGGTTTGGTCCAAATTCAATAAAATGGGTAATTCTGAAAATAAAAATCAATATTTCTCATGTTTTTCTTCGCAAGATTTGTAAAGTTTGATCTTGAAATTTTATGTAAGGGAAATGTTCTTTGTGAATTTTGTAAAGTATTCAAATAAATTATCATGAACAAATTTTATAATTAGTTTTCATAAAATGGCTAATTATATTTATTTTGAAAAAATGGTTTACAATAGAACTAGTCAGAAATTTTATTCTAGACTAAATTTCTAAACACCGGACTATGTCACACCTTATACATGAGGAGAAAACATTCTGACACTTAGTCAATCCTTTAAAATTTGACCAAATCCACATTTCAAATTTATTCTAAGTAGGATAGTAGGTCTCTATATAAAAAAATCTTTGAGTTAGATGATTCTAGGTGTTGTAATCTCAATGACCCAACATCTTAGAACTATCTATACACATCCAAAAACCTTTGGGATAACATACTAATAGGATGATACCACATGTTAAAATACTGATATTCCACAACACTAATGTGGTCTATAAAAATCATAGCATTATGTCAGAACAAAGGTTTTAATGACTTCATGAGAAATGACAATCTTTTTCTTTCAAAAAAATGTTATGTAACAAAACTAGTCAGAACTTTTGTTCTAGACAAAAGTTCTACACACTAGGATATGTCATGTTTTATATACATAGGGAAATCATTACGACACTTATTCAATCCTTTGAACTTTTATCAAAGCCATGTGTCACATTATCACTCAATATAACTTAGCCATTTTTACTCTAAAGTTACTCGAAAGGAATCCACATTAGTAAGGTTATGGGTTAGTACAATGTTTCCATGTGTCACAATCCTAGTGACCTACTATCCTAAAACTATCCATAAAAATTCAAAATCCTTTGGGCTAGTAGGTTGTTAGTATAGTGTCACATTTTTAAATCCCATTATTTCACAACAATAAGTGGTTTATGTAAAACAAATTAGCATGTCAGAGTTTTAGGTGAGTGGAATGATGTCATGTGGAAAAGTATGTTTAAAATGTTTCTAAGTAGTCATAAATGTTTTAGGTCATGAATTCCCAAAAATATGCCACATGGAAACTTCTCAAGATGCCTTGATATAGAAGATCAAGCCATTACCTAGATCATAGAGTGATAAGGAAGTGACACATGGTAGAATCTAAGCCAAGAGAATGATAAATTAGGCCATGGAGGATGACATGAATAATACAACAAATAAAAAAATTCCAAGTGGCATCTAGATATGAACCCATTATAAGTTACCAAATCAAAATAATCGACTAAGTTTTGAAAAAGGGAACAAAGTGTAAGATACCCACAAAATCATAGAAGGACAAAAAATGATCCTGATGTCGACATGTGGCTAGAGATTACCACTAAATATTTTATTAGAATTCACACTAACACTAATCAAAACTAATTTCATGTCTTGTTCCTCTCATTTAGCTATCAAATCATGACCAAGTTATGTAACTACATTGATTTAGAAAATAAATCTTGGAGAAGTTGAGGGTGAAAATAATAGTGTGGTTTATTTCCAACTGGTAGAGTGGGAGAAAGGGTGATAGAATCTAGCCCTAGTCATCATCGAAAAGAGTGCATGTAGATCAAAATAAAGTACACATAGAAGAGAAATCATAGGCTTATGAAGATATGGTAGGTAGTAATATAGGTATGGGAATGTTAATTCAAATTAAAATCACACTTTGATGTATAAATCCACTCATTTTTCTCTATCAATACTTTTCATACCTACAATTATCAATTTATGCATCTAATCTTTTCTTGTTTATCAAATCCATCACTAAATTTTATATGATTATATGGCTTGATCCTATTCACTAAACTTATTTGTAATTATTTCAACTCTACCTTTATAACCTCCATACACCTTTCAGTCATCCATTAATCTCATTCCATTCATCTTATCACTTCATTTCATTCATCCTACACACTAGTCTTCATAATATATGCTCTAGTTTCAAATCTTGTTATATTCCCTTGTAGGCTTGATGGATTTTTGATCTGATCTCATGTTTTGGTTTGCATTATGGGTTAATTTTTTACCAAATCCTAATAGTTCATTCCTTAATTTCATCACTCAACTATACCTTACAATCTTCAAGTTATAACTCTCCACTAATACCTTTTCCCTTTCTTGTCACCTTTCCTTTACTAGTTCTTGTCTCTCCTCTAGTAGCCTTTTTTAAGTATTATAAATTATATGAATAGGATAGGACCATAAATTACTAACTAAAAAAATTATTACATACCCTCTATCCCACTTATCCTTCCTAAAAAATATCAAGATCTAACTCATCATATATGCCACCTTTCTCTCTCATTAGATCTCCTAAACCCATGTTTTATACACAATCATCCTATTATGTACGTAGGAGTATATTAAAGGCCTAAAATAATAATAATATTTTATATAACATATAAAATTAACTAAAAATCAAGTTACAAAGATTTTTTATGGTGTAAAACATTACAAAGTCATTTTAGGTTTCAAAACCCTAATACAGGGTTACCATTGTTACTGTAGGCCCGATAGGAAGAAAATTGTAATTTTAAACTTAAAAAAAATTTATCACAATGTTTTTATATTCCATATACACCTTATTAAACCCTTATATATCTCCTTAATACCTTTGTGGAGTATGTACACAAATTTTTTATATTGATTATGTGTTTATTCTTAATCATCTACATGACTATGTTAGGTTTATTCATAAAGAAGCATGAAAAAATATATAAAAATACACCAAGAACCTTAATATTATGTAAATAAAGCATTAAAAATTTATATATTATTTTAACTACCTTCCATAGGATCATCCTTACTCATATTGCTTACCTAATCCTTTGTTAGAACACAACATATAGGAACATAGGGTCTCAGTTTGATCTCATCAAAAAGTCTTTACCAATATAACAAAAGACAATGTAATAAAATTTAAATTACTGAAAATAAAATATTATAAACATATAATTTTTTTATAAAATATTTTCATATATTATTTTCTTTCATATGACATTTTTACAATCTTTAGATTTGAATATAGAGCATAGAAACATAGGGTATATAATCATTCAGTCATCAAAATGTATAAAATTTATATTTATTGTCTTGAATTTATTAATCTTACATCTTCTATACCATTCAATAATTCATCCTCATACCATATTATACCTACTCTAACTCCTAAATCTCATACTATTCCTCTTTTTACATGCATTGTTTCCTTCTTTCTTGCTAGTTACTTGTATGTAGTTACAAACTAATTGCCTAGTGAAATTACATTTCATTGACTTTGTGTTTTCACATTAAACCACCTTTAGGACTATATTAATAAATATATAACTTTCCCTAACTTTAAATGATGATTTAAATAACACACAACACCATCTATCCATTTAGCCTAGTTGACACTTATTCACATTTTCAAATTGGAGTTTTGGTGGGAAACTCTCCCAAGACTAAGAACATCCAACACAAAGACAACTAATAATTATAAAACACTCCTTAGGTATATATATGAATTATAATATCAAACTAAACTAAAATGATAACACAACACACTTAAATACATTGATTTATCATAGTGCCAAATGATGCCCTGCATCATAATCCCATGGCAAGAAAATATTTGAGCTCTACTCAAATAAACTACTATAATCTTCTTATACTATAAACTACTATAGACTGGTAAACTAATATAATCTTCTTAAACAACTCTCATTTATACATTTATATCATTATATTCATTTTCTCACTCCATTTCATTCATTTCACACACTAGTCTTCATATTATATACTTAGTTTTAAATCTTATTATACTCCCTTGTAGGCTTTATGGTTTTTTACTTTGAGCTCATGTTTTATTTTGAATTATGGTGTCATTAATGACAAAATAATAATAATTCATGACTTCATTCCATCACCCAACTCAGCCTTAAAATATTCAAGTAACAACTCTCCACTAATACCTTATCCCTTTCTTATCACCTTTCCTTTACTAGTTCTTGTCTCTCCTCTAATAGCCTTTTTTTGAATATTTTCAATTATATGGATAGGATAGGACCTTAATTGAATAAATAAACACATTATAAATTACCATATATCCCATTTATCCTTACTAATAAGTATCAATATCTAACTCATTATATAGGCCACCTTTCTCTCTCCTTTTTTATTCAATTAGGTCTCCTGAATCCCTATTATATACATAGTCATCATATTCTATATTTAGGAGTTTTGTACAGGTCTAAAACAATAATAATACTTTAGATAAAATATAAAACTAAATAATAACCAAGTTATAGATATTTTTTATAGTGGAAAACATTACAAAGACATTTTAGGTTTCAAAACCCTAATGTAGGGCTACCACTATTACTATAGACCCACGAGCAAGATACTTGTAATTTCAAACTTCAAAACAACATTATGTATTATGTAACACTTGAAAAAGGTTTTTATATTACATATAAAACTTATTAAACACTTATATTTCTCAATCATACCTCTTTAGATTATGTAATCAAGTTTATGATATTGGCTATGTGTTTGTTCTTAATCATCTACAAGACTGTGTTAGGTTTATTCATAAAGAGTCATGAAAAAATATACATAGCTAAAATGAGAACATTAAGATAATTTAAATAAATCCTTACCAATGTATATATGGTTTCAACTACCTTTCATAGGATCATCCTGACTCATATTTCTTTCTCAGTCCTCTGTTAGAACACATAATACAGGAACATAAGGTCTTTATTTGATCTCCTCATAAAGTCTTTACCATAATAATGAAAGACAATGTAATGAACCTTAAATTCTTGAAAATAAAAGATTATAAACATATATATGTGGAAACAACTCTTTCCATAGAGTATTTGATTTCATATGACATTTTCACAGTCTTTAGTTTTGAACATAAAACATAGAACCATAGGGTGTATAATCATCTAGTCATCAAAATGTAGAAAATTTATATTAATTGTCTTGAAGTTATCAATCTTAAATACTCTATACCATTCAATAATTCATCATAATATAATATTATACCTAATATAAATCCTAAATACCATATCATTTCTCTTTTTAGATGCATCATGTCATGTCCCCATTCTAGGTGACATCGTTTAGCATGCCAGATTTGCCTATCATGGACTCTCATAGGTAGATGGTGGTGATGAGAGAGTAATTTTTGCATTTATTTGTCGATTGGATGGCTCATAATGCTCTCGGAGACATTATATTTATTTATTTGGGGCTAAAAATATTATATTTTTAAAATGCACTTTAATTTTATAAAGTTACTTTTTATAAAGTCACTTTTATTTTATTTTAAAAACAAATACAAAAATGTTTTACAAGATGTATTACGGATAATTCAAGAAGTTTTCGAAAAGTGCATAAATAGACCCCATGGGTCTCTCATTTGGCATCCCAGTCTATTATTGATCATTTGAATCTTCTCAAGCATTTGTAAGGCTTGATAGTCTGCAAATATTTAGCTAAATCCTTGAGAAAGATACCTCTCAAGAGATTGCATAATTGAGGAAGTGGAAGATCTTCTGAAGGGTTACACATTCGAAGTGGTCTTCATCCATTTCATGTTATGCTTCATTGGGCATTCAGGCTCAGTATGAGAGTTGGACAAATTTTGGAGTCTCTTGGTGGAGTGATTTCATCATCAATCTATCTAAAGAACCCCTAGGGACATTATATTCTATTTGCAGTCTGTACAGGTATGACAGGTACCTACAGGACAGTACGGTAGGAGTGGCGGCCTAGTAGACAGTGATTTATACTTGAAACCCTACAGTTCTCTTGGTTGGGTGATTTATTTCTATAATTTGGGAGGCACTCACCTTAGTCTGGGTGCCTATATTCAGGTCCTTATTGGTGCATATCAGTGAAGGAAAAATTAATCTGTACCAGTCTGTATTGTATGGCCGGTTCCTATAAATAGGTACAAATAAATACTGACAAGTGCATGGATAGTAGCCAAGCATCACCTACAGAATAGGTCTTTGGTCAAACAAACAAGTTCCATTTAGTATTTGCATAGTTACACTTATATATTAGGCTTTAGAATATTAATTCTATCCATTTTGTAAGGCTGAAAGTCACCATATATTATAAGGACTGTATCTCTAGGAATAAATATATAATTGATATTTAATCTTTGCACTGAGTCAATTTGTATACATTTACAGAAATATAATTTTGATTGCCAACTATTTGTTAAAATTACCAGGCAATAGTAGTATATTTTTTGATCCCATCAACTATTTGTCGAAAGTCTATAAGGCAATATTAGTCTTTTTGATGATCCTAGCAAGAGTTTGACAAAATTCCCTAAGTGTTATATCAGTGTTTTAGTGGTCCCACTAGTAAGGGTCATTACAGTGGTATCAGAGCCATCATCCTACCATCCTGTCATCAGTTAAATAGTAGATGAGCGAGAGAAATGAAATATTATATCAGAGAACAACAGAGACAACCAAATCCTCAAGCTGAAGGAGGTAAATTGTCAGAAGCATTAAGTGACACCAGAAAATCAGTTCAAATATGGCAGAGGAAGATAGAGATGCAAGAGCTGAAAGGAAATTTGATACCATGCTTGATATGATGTCATGCTTATTAGCAAAAATGGATCAACAAACCACTCAAAATCAAAATCATCAACACATAGCTGAACAAAGTGGAGATAATGAGGAAAGATTTATACATCATGCTAAAAACACTAAAGGATCCGCCTCTAGAACTCTTTTTCCCACCTTTACACCAAGAGAAGAACAGACACATGCTGCTCCAGCTGCTTGTTTTAGAGATGAAGCTAGACATGCCTACTTGGAGTATACCACTCTCCCTCCTGATATTAGAGAAATATGGACATTTGATCAATTTATGAATCAAATAAATAGGAGATGAGGATGGAATGATCACTATGCTCCAAGGAATGACAAGAGATCGACTGATACAGTTACCAGGAACTTGCATGAGGAGTTTGAAAAATAGATCAGTAGCCAGGCAAAAGATTTGGAGAAAGTGGTGAAGGATATTACACTGATGGATAGTAATTATCAAATTGATACGCAAGTTGAGATAGTCATATACATATTTCTTGAGAGTGATATCACACATACTTAGGATGGTTTGTTTACAATAGGTAGTGACTACAGCATAGTGGGTACAAGGGATGATTATGAGGATGGTGAAATACTTGATAGAGATGAGTAGATATTGAGCATTCAGTATTTTGCTGAGAGAGAGAGTATCAGGCATAGTTAAAAGCTTCATCACATGAGGTTGAGGCTGGTGGTACTTCACATGATTTGTCCAGCCAGTTGAAGGTGAGCAAAGACAATATTGTGACTTCATTATCTCATCATGATAGGATGCGAGATATAATAGAGGATCTTTCAAATAGGAGAGTTGATGTAACTAGTATGAATGTTGAAAGCTCATGTTCTCATAGTGTATTCACTTGCATGCTTGAATCTTAATGCAAGAGCCTCTCAGATGGTCTGAGTAGTTTAAGGACTAGTAGAATCAATTTTGTAGACCTTGCTAGATCAGAACATCCAAAATTTATAGGAGCTACCAAAGAGTGGTTAAAAGAAGTAGGAAATATTAACCGTTTACTTTCACAACTTGGGAATTTGATAAAAATTCTAGAAAAAGTTTCACAAATAGGAAAGCAGAGGCATATTCCATATAGTGACTCCCGATTGACATTTTTGTTGCAAGAATCTCTTGGTGGTAATGCCAAGTTGGCCATGGTTTGTGAAATATCTCCAGTAGGCAGTTATAGGAGTGAAACATTGAGCACATCATGATTTGCCTAGCGTGCTAAAGTCATACAAAACAAAGCTATTGTGAATGAGGAAACAAAGAATGATGTCAATTTATTGTAGGATCAAATACGCCAGCTAAAGGATAAGCTGATGAAAATGAAATCAAAAGACAACAATCAACCTACGAACAATGGTGGCTACTCTACCATATGGAATGCTCGTAGAAGTTTAAATCTTCTTAGAATGAGTCTTGCTCCACTGACAATACCACATATGGATACTGACAGTAATGGTTTGGGTGTTATCATAGATTTGATTAGCAGATTACACGGTGTTGTCCTATTGTGTGTCAGTGGCTTGTTCGATAATGGTATGTATGGTGTTGGCAATTTGGGATGTCCACTCTACTTAGGTTCTGATATTTTGAAAGTTTATTTCTCATGGGTTCTTGACTGTGGTAGTTGTGATTTTGGAGTGTGGTTGAGTTGTACTTGCCAATTTGATTATGGATTCCTCTTGATTATATTTTAGAGGCTATTGCAGGAGTTTGCATTGATTGACAGTAGTATAGATCATGACTATATTTGGGATCCAGGTGGGTTGATTGGTTTATTGTTTAGCCACTACTTGGGGATAAGCAATTTCAAGAAGGGTAGACTGGCATGTCCCCATTCTGGCTGGCATCATTTAGCATGCTGGATTTGCCTATCATGGACTCTCATAGGCAGATGGTGGTGATGAGAGAGTCATTTTTGCATTTATTTATTGATTGGATGGCTCATAATGCTCTCAGAGACATTATATTTATTTATTTGGGGCTAAAAATATTATATTTTTAAAATACACTTTTATTTTATAAAGTTACTTTTTATAAAGTCGCTTTTATTTTATTTAAAAAAATACAAAAAGGTTTGACAAGATGTATTATGGATACTTCTAGAAGTTTCTAAAAAGTGCATAAATAGACCCCATGGGTCTCTCATTTGGAATCTCAGTCTATTATTGATCATTTGAATCTTCTCAAGCATTTGTAAGGCTTGATAGTCTGCAAATATTTAACTAAATCCTTGAGAATGATACCTCTCAAGAGATTGCATAACTGAGGAAGTGGAAGATCTTTTGAAGGGTTGCACATTAGAAGTGGTCTTCAGCCATTTCATGTTGAGCTTCATTGGGCATTCAGGCTCAATTCGAGAGTTGGACAAATTTTGGAGTCTCTTGGTGGAGCAATTTCATCATCAATTTATCTAAAGAACCCCCATGGACATTATATTCAATTTGTAGTTTATACAAGTACGATAGGTACCTACAAGATAGTACGATAGGAGTGGTGGCCTAGTAGACAATGATTTATACTTGAAACCCTATGGTGCTCTTGGCTAGGTGATTTATTTCTATAATTTGGGAGGCACTCACCTTAGTCTGGGCACCTATATTCAGGTCCTTGTTGGTGCATATCAGTGAAGGCAGAATTAATTCATACCAGTTCGTACTATACGGCTAGTTCCCATAATAAGGTACAGACAAATTGCTAACAAGTGCATGGATATTAGCCAGGTGTCACCTACAGAACAGATCTTTAGTCAAACAAATAAGTTCCATTTAGTATTTGCATACTTACACTTATATATCAGGCTTTAGAATATTAATTTTGTCCATTTTGTAAGGCTGAAAGTTGCGATATATTATAAGGACTGTATTTCCAGGAATAAATATATAATTGATATTTAATCTTTACACTGAGTCAATTTGTATACATTTATAGCAATATAATTTTGATTGCCAACTATTTGTCAAAAATACCATGGAATAGAAGTATATTTTTTGATCCCATCAACTATTTGATGAAAGTTTATAAGGCAATATTAGTCTTTTTAATGATCCTAGCAAGTATTTGACAAAATTCCCTAAGTGCTATATCAGTGTTTTAGTGGTCCCACTAGTAAGGGTCATTACAGTGGTATCAGAGCCATCATCCTGCCATCTTGTGATTAGTTGAATAGTAGATGAATGAGAGAAATTAGATATGATATCAAAGAATAGTGGAGACAACCAAATCCTCAGGCTAAAGGAGGTACATTATCAGAAGCATTAAGAGACACTGGCAAATCAGTTCAAATATGGCAGAGGAAGATAGAGATGCAAGAGCTGAAAGGAAATTTGATACCATGCTTGATATGATGTCATGCTTATTAGCAAAATTGGATCAGCAAACCACTCAAAATCAAAATCATCAACACATAGCTGAACAAAGTGGAGATAATGAGGAAAGAGCTATACATCATGCTAAAAACACTAGAGGATCTACCTCTAGACCTCTTTTTCCCACCTTTACACCAAGAGAAGAACAACCACATGCTGCTCTAGGTGCTTCTTTTAGACACAAAGCTAGACAGGCCTACTTGGAGTATACCACTCTCCCTCCTGATATGAGAGAAATATGGACATTTGATCAATTCATGAAT
Organism: Torreya grandis; assembly: GCA_037957365.1. Taxonomy (NCBI): domain Eukaryota; kingdom Viridiplantae; phylum Streptophyta; class Pinopsida; order Cupressales; family Taxaceae; genus Torreya; species Torreya grandis. The sequence goes on from JARHVA010005558.1 coordinate 872,518, forward strand.
CAAAGAAATAGGAAAGGAGGACGTAATGATCACTATGCTCCAAGAAATGACAAGAGATCGGCTGATACAGCTACCAAGAACTTGCATGAGGAGTTTGAAAAATAGATCAGTAGCTAAGTAGAAGATTAAGAGAAAGTGGTGAAGGATATTACGCTGATGGATAGTAATTATCAAATTGATATGCAAGTTGAGATAGTCATATACATATTGCTTGAGAGTGATATCACACATACTTAGGATGGTTTGGTTACAACAGGTAGTGACTATAGCATAGTGGGTACAAGGGATGATTATTAGGATGGTGAAATACTTGGTACAGATGAGTATATATTGAGCATTCAAGATTTTGCTGAGAGAGAGTATCATGCACAGTTAGAAGCTTCATCACATGAGATTGAGGCTAGTAGTACTTCACCTGATTTGTCTAGCCAGTTGAAGGTAAACAAAGATAGTATTGTGACTTCATTATCTCATCATGATAAGATGCAAGATATAATAGATGATCTTAAAAATAGGAGAGTTGATGCAACTAGTATGAATGCCAAAAGCTCATGTTCTCATAGTGTGTTCACTTGTGTGCTTGAATCTCAATGAAAGAGCCTCTTAGATGGTCTGAGTAGTTTAAGGACTAGTAGAATCAATTTTGTAGACCTTGCTGGATCAGAACATCAAAAATTGATAGGAGCTATTAGAGAGTGGTTAAAGGAAGTAGGAAATATTAACCATTCACTTTCACAACTTGGGAATTTGATAAATATTCTAGCAGAAGTTTCACAAATAGGAAAGTAGAGGCATATTCCATATAGTGACTCTCGGTTGACATTTTTGTTGCAAGAATATCTTGGTGGGAATGCCAAGTTGGCCATGGTTCATGTAATATCTCCAACAGGCAGTTATAGGAGTGAAACATTGAGCACATCAGGATTTGCCCAGTGTGCTAAAGCCATACAGAACAAAGCTATTGTGAATGAGGAAACAGAGAATGATGTCAATTTATTGTGGGATCAAATATGCCAGCTAAAGGATAAGCTAATGAGAATGAAATCAAAAGATAGTAATCAACCTGTGAACAATGGTGGCTACTCTACCAGATGGAATGCCCGTAGAAGTTTAAATCTTCTCAGAATGAGTCTTGCTCCACTAACACTACCACATATGGATAACAACAATAATGGTTTGGGTTCTATCATAGATTTGATTCGTAGATTGCATAGTGTTATCCTTTTGTGTGTTAGCAGCTTGTTTGATAATGGTATTTATGGTGTTGGTAGTTTGGGATGTCTACTCTACTTGGGTTCTGATATTTTGAGAGTTTGTTTCTCATGGGTTCTTGACTGTGGTAGTTGTGATTTTGGAGTGTGGTTGAGTTGTATTTGCCAGTTTGATTATGGATTCCTCTTGATTATATTTTAGAGGATATTACAGGAGCTTACGTTGATTGACATTAGTATAGATCATGACTACATTTGGGATCCATGTGGGTTGATTGGTTTATTGTCCAGCCATTGCTTGGGGACAAGCAGTTTTAGGAAGGGTGGACTGTCATGTCCCCATTCTAGCTGACATCATTTAGCATGTCAGATTTGCCTATCATGGACTCTCATAGGCAGATGGTGGTGATGAGAGAGTCATTTTTGCATTTATTTGTTGATTGGATGGCTCATAATGCTCTCAGAGACATTAAATTTATTTATTTGGGGCTAAAAATGTTATATTTTTAAAATGCACTTTTATTTTATAAAGTTACTTTTTATAAAGTCACTTTTATTTTATTTTTAAAAAGATACAAAAAGGTTTTACAAGATGTATTATGGATACTTCTAGAAGTTTCTAAAAAGTGCATAAATAGACCCCATGGGTCTCTCATTTGGCATCCTAGTCTATTATTGATCATTCGAATCTTTTCAAGCATTTGTAAGGCTTGATAGTCTACAAATATTCAGCTAAATCCTTGAGAATGATACCTCTCAAGAGATTGCATAACTGAGGAAGTGGAAGATCTTCTAAAGGGTTGCACATTGGAAGTGGTCTTCAACCATTTCATGTTGAGCTTCATTGGGTATTCAGGCTCAGTTTGAGAGTTGGACAAATTTTGGAGTCTCTTGGTGGAGTGATTTCATCATCAATCTATCTGAAGAACCCCCAAGGACATTATATTCTATTTGTTGTTTGTATAGGTATGGTAGGTACTTGTAAGATAGTACGGTAGAAGTGGCAGCCTAGTAGACAATGATTTATACTTGAAACCCTACGATGCTCTTGGTTGGGCAATTTATTTCTCTAATTTGGGAGGCACTCACCTTAGTCTAGGTGCCTATATTTAGGTCCTTGTTGGTGCATATTAGTGAAGGCAGAATTAATCCATACCAGTCTGTATTGTACGACTGGTTCCCGCAACAAGGTATAGACAGCTTGCTAACAAGTGCATGGATAGCAGCCAAGTGTCACCTATAGAATAGGTCTTTGGTCAAACAAACAAGTTCCATTTAGTATTTGCATACTTACACTTATATATCAGGCTTTAGAATATTAATTATGTCTATTTTGTAAGGCTAAAAGTTGCCATATATTATAAGGACTATATTTCTAGGAATAAATATATAATTGATATTTAATCTTTGCGCTGAGTCAATTTGTATACATTTACAGCAATATAATTTTGATTGCCAACTATTTGTCAAAAATACCATGCAATAATAGTATATTTTGTGATCCCATCAACTGTTTGATGAAAGTCTATAAGGTAATATTAGTCTTTTTGATGATCCTAGCAAGTGTTTGACAAAATTCCCTAAGTGCTATATCAGTGTTTTAGTGGTCCCACTAGTAAGGGTCATTACACATCATTTCCTTCTTTCTTGCTAGTTACTTGTATCAAGGTGGTTACAAACTACTTGCCTAATGAAATTACATTTCATTCACATTTTTTTTTTCAAATTAGACCAAATTTAGGACTATATTAAGACACATATAACTTTCCATAAATTTAGACCACCATTTACATGACACACAATACCATCTATCCATATAACCTAGTTGACACTTATTCAAAATTTTAAATTGGAGTTTTGGTGGGAAGCTCTCCCAAGCCTAAGAACATCCAACACAAAAATAATAATTCTAAAAAACTTCTTACGTATCTATAGGAACTATAATATCAAAATAAACTAAAATGATAAAAAACCACACTTAAATATATTGATTTCTTAGAGTGATAAAGGATGTCATACACCACACATGACTCCCTTCCATCATCATCATTAAAATTTGTAACCACCCCGATAGTGGGTAAGACTGATTTAAGACCCAAATCTCTATATTTATTTCCTCTAAAAATAGGTGTAAATATCATTATAAATGGGATGTTTTTTGGCCCAAAAATTCTATATAAATTGGCCCTACCTTGATCCTTATGCCTTTCTTTTATGCCTTTGAATGACTAATAAATTTCATTTTTCCATCTCAAATCCCTATGTCTTGGGAGAATTCATGGATTCTCAATCTTATCGTTTGAATAATTTTATTTATCTTTGATTTTATATCTAGTTCCCTCACCTTTATGTAGGAAGATACTCATCAACAGGTTGTAGGTTGTGCGATATTGAGTTTAGGTAATGTTTGGTTGTGGAGTGTCTCCCTTTTAAGTGCTTTCATGAGTTCCTTACCTCCTTATAAAACACTTATGTAGAAGGGTTATTATATTTTTATTTTTTAATTTGTTAAATATTTAATACTCATTTTCTATACCTAAGCAAGTAGAGTGTATCATAGTATTCTAGTGTATCACCCCTTTTTATTTCAATTTCTTTGTTTTTACACACTCCTCCATTTTACTTGGAAGTTAATTATCATTAGTTTTAGTCTTAGGTGATCCCTTAGGGGAAGTCAACCTTATCTATATATTCACTCAAACCATAGGTGAACCACAAGCTTGGGGTGTTCCCATTATGTCAATTAGGTCAGTAGACATGAAATACCTACTTAAAGGGTGCAGCTCAACATGAAAATAGGTACATGGGTTGGCTATCCTTTAGATGGTAGGTGGACACCTTCATAGTTTCATAGTGAGATGCATTATTTTTATGCCTTTGCCTCATATCCACAAACTTTTTAGGATGCATCAGGTATTATTGAGTGAGATTTTTCCATGGATGAGGACTATAATACCTTAATTATGAATTATAATTGGGATTTGACAGTTATTCCTAAGGGATTATAGATAGTTTGATGTATATGGATATATTAGATTAAGTATGAAAAATATGGGTCTATTGAGAAGTTCAAGTCATGGTTCGTTTCCAAGGCTTTATCTTAGGTTATTAACATCAACTACATAGATAACTGTGAGCCAATCACCAAGATGAAATCCATTATACTCAAACTTATTATTTCTACATCTAATCATTGGGATGTTCATCATATGGACCTGAATGATGCCTTTCTTCATAATGATATTAAGGAGGAGATTTACATGGAGAATCCATCAAGATATATGGAGTATTATTCCCTTATATTTAGACTCTAAAAATTCATCTATGGCCTCAAATAGGACCCTCAAGATTTGTATTTCAATATGGATTCCTTATTTTATTAGGATTCACTACATTCCATTCAGATCTAAACATATATCTCTTTTGAAAGGATGACTCACTCTTGATTTTGGTTCTTTATGTTGATTATATTTTGATCACTAGTATCTCTTATTTATCTATTATAGTAGTGAAATGGGATATTTAGAAAAAAATTTCCATGATAGTCTTGAGATTGTTACATTAATTCCTTGGGATTCATATTTCCTAGTCTGACTTAAGGATTACTCTTATTCAACCTAAGTATGTTGCTTTTGATCGTAACTAAATGATAGGTTGTAAATGTACTTAATTTATTTTATTATAGCTATTTTTGTTTTCAATAGGTGTTATAAGTCTTATATATTCCCTTAAGTTTTTTGAAAGTATTTAAAAGTCTTGAATATGAGTTTTCGAATCATTTTGAAGTTTTCCCACCAAAATAGCTATTTCAAAATTTTGAAATTTAAAATTAGCTTTGAAAGGTGTTTTGAGGTCTTATGATAAGACCAAATGTTTTGAAATGCTTATGAATGGTCCTAGAAGGTAATAATAGGAGTGTTAGTTGTGTTAACATATAATACATGATATAACAATGCAAAATTCAAGGAAGTTGTTTTTATAACTACCCTCCATACATGGAGTTGGTAAGAAATAAGAAGCTATTTGAATGTTTAATATAATATATAAATAGAATTCTTAAATAATATAGTGTGTGTGTATAGTATGGTGTAATAGAGGTATAAATTCAATGAGGTATAAGTATGGAGCCTAAAAAATACAAGAAAATATCAAGAGCTTAATAAAACCATGTCTACCTTTGTCAAACTTTGTATATAGTGTGGAGATAAATGAATAAAAGTGTATTTGAAGAATACACTTGTGAATGAAAATTATTATTGGTATTTGATTCATCTTACATTATGTTTTTTCTAAATTAATAATTGATTTAATGTCATTAATCTCTAGTCTAAAGGTATATTGATTAGTCTAAACAAGTATGAGAACCTTGTTTGTACAATCAAGGAAAAGATAATAAAGTGTCTATTTTAAGATTTATTAAAGATTTTTAATATGTTAAATATATCATAAATAAATTTATTAATCATTATTATGGTGTTAAATTCTCATAAAATATTTAAAATTTTAACTCAAATAATCATATGTTTTGACACAGTCTTGAGACTAGGATCAGAACTCTACAAATCAATTTCTTAGAGACAATTAAGGATTGTTCAAAGTTAAATTTATATTGAAAGATTTAAGTAAAGGTTATAAATATATAAAATGGGTGTTATTATGTTTTAATTTTATTAAAATTCTAAATATCTCATTTAGTAAGGCCTCAATCTACACAGTCCTATAAGAGAACCCAAAATATGTTAACTTTTCTTATTAAATCCCTTTTTGTGACTAATCCAAGATAAATATATATGGAAGAATATAAAAATAGGTGTGATAGACCTTATCCAAATATCAAAATCTTTTTATATTGTCTTAAATTCAATTTAGCCCCTTTTATAGCCTCTCAGACATGTACATGCTTGTCTAAGCCTAGACTAGGGTTTCAAATTAGAATGTAATAACATTTTTGTTTAAACCATCCAAAAATAATAATAAAAGTTTAATTTAAGGTTTTTTTATGGTTTCCTATATAGGATTGATGAGTTTTTAGTTAGTACCTAACTATACTATATGGATTCATGAACTGTGGGTGTGACTAGGCTTAGGGGAGACCTAACTGCTAGTAAGGAGTGTTGACTTTCTAGTCTTTCCTTATGAACTTAAAATTGAAACTTTAGGAGATGTTGAAAAATGTTAAAAGGTATCTAAAATTGTGATTGGTTTTAATGTAGTCTTTTCATATTATTTTTACCATCTATATGTGTGCTTTGGTAGGGTTACTAGAGAAAGAGGCCTAGAGAGAGAAAGTACAAAAGATTGGAAAGTTCTTAGTTATAGATTGTGTCATTAGATTGAATACCAAAAGAGTTAAAATATGAAAGTGGAGGGTCAAATGAGCATTAATAAGAAGTAAATAATCATGGGAACATTATTTAGGTTTTCAATCCTATGAACCTACATCAAAGAGTGAGAGACTAGTTGGAACCAAGGATAACGAGTGGAGTTTTGAGATTTGTGCATAAGGAGAATGGGGTTGGTACTAAAAGAAAGAGATTACAAAAAATACATGGAGTGGATATAGGTATTAAATAGAAATTAGGACTATGCTTGAAAATATTTTAGGATCTTAGTGGAATATAAAGATTAATATGTAAGTAAAGTACCTACAAGAATGAAATAAGATCAAAGTCATAGAAAGGATTAAGTCAAGAATTAGAGCAAAGGTAATGAATAATAAGGTTGTAGGCTTAGGCCCTATATCAAGTGGTATTAGAGTAGGTAATATATTTGTATAGCCCATGTTTTTGAATTTTTAAGGTCTCTATTTGAGTTTTTTAAAGATTGATATGAAGATTGCATAAATCTAAGTTGTAGTAGTATAGTAAGAGAGATAGTTGAAAAATTGTGGTAGAGCATCTTTGAGGAAAAATCTAGTAAAATATAAAGAGAGAGAATAAATATAATACAAGTGAGAGTCATAATTTTAAGGTGAAAAATACCTAGACAAGAGGGTTCCAAGGTGAAAAATACTTGGACAAGAGAAAATGAAGATAGAGAAGGTAAACAAGAAGAATGGCATGGTTGAGTTAGACTACCACAAGGAGAGAAAGAGGAATGAAGACATAAAGATAAAAATGTTATATTTTTAATAAGATATGAGTGATATATCTATAATATATTAGAGAGGATAAATATATTGTTAAAGATCATGCCAGAAGAAGAGAGCCAATGGTATGGCTGGGTTATGAAGAAGAAGAGGGTCAAATGGCCCATAAGGCTACTCATGAAGAAAAAGAGAAAGATCATCATGAGAGAACATGAGAAGAATAATAATTTTTTATGTAGGTATATCAAGGAGGAAATGAAGAATCCCATGATAGATGAATAAGGGGAAGGTGAACAACACCTTATGAATAATGAGATAGTCATTGAGACAAAGCAACCTAGGAAGGAGGAGATTGAGTCAAGCAAGCCTTAATTGTTTAAATATAATGATTTATTATCATTTTTGAATGTATATAAAATAGTGAATAAGGATTACTTACATGTTATTGATTTAAATATTGAAAATATGAAGAATAACAAGCATGAGAATCATGCTTATACTTACATGTTATTGATTTAAATATTGAAAATATGAAGAATAACAAGCATGAGAATCATGTTTATGAGGAAGAAGAGGTTGATTGGACAACCATGTATAGAATATGCCTCATGGAAGGCATAAAATAAGAAATATTGATTCAAGAGGATGAGATTAAGAGGTATGAAGATCAAAATGATGAATTTACATTTTTTGAATTAATAAGAGAGTTTGAGCAAGAGATGATAGGTGGTGATGAGTTTCTAGAGGAGAAACATGACTAGCCATTTGTATATGAGAGTTTGGGTCAATTAAGAAAAGAATCAACAGATTTGAAGCATGCCATCAATGATGAAAAAGAGGACCAAATCTATCCTAGAACAATAGATGAAGTGGACATTAGGTGTGAGATAATGGGGTCTCAAGAGAAGTAAATAGTGATAGATAAGGCAACATATATAATGGAACAACAAGGTATACAAGATAAATACTAGAATGGAATAGTGTTTATATTGATATGAGAAGAAGATAAACTTTAAATACAAGATGACGTATAAAATTTGAGAGAAAAAATTGAGGAAGAGGAGTTTATTTTGGAATCACTGGTGAAATAAGTTGAGGATAAGGTGAAGGATGTCATAAATGAACAAGAGGTAGAATTACAAGATAGAGCAAAGAATATTTCCATTCCAAGGGTCATGTTGCTTCAAAGATAGAAATTTGAAAGTCATATAAGGGAAGAAAATTAGAATAAATCCATGAATTATATCCAAGAAGGTGAAAAAAATTGTTACAAGGAGAATCAAAGTAATTTTTAAGCCAAGGCAATTCAAATTCCATGAATAAGTAAGGCATATAATCATATGTGTTGGTCAATTTTTTTTTTGGAAGAGAAATGCAAGTAGAGAGAAGAAAGGATAAGATAAGGGACTCAAGGATATGAAAGAGAAGCCTAAAGAAACATGGTAGAGGAAAGTATAAGAAAGAAGGGATGCCAAGAACAAGGATATCCTTGAAGATACTAACAATTCCCAAGAAATTTATTGTATAGGTGATAAGAAAAATGTTATAGGTATGGAGATAAAAGAGAATAAGTCACTCCGTGGTAATATGGATAAAAAATCATGGTAGCACAAGGGCTCATGATTGAGAAATAAAGAGAGAAGAATAGCCAAGAGGATAGGTTGATGGAACATGTATAATTGGAGGAGGAAAATATCAGCCCTAAGGATATTAAAACGAGTGAGAGAAAGTTAACATGGATAAATCAAAGAGAGGGTAACCTTTGCCTATGTACACATCCAATAAATAAGCAAATAAATAAATAACAAAGGCTCATAGAAGGAGAGCCATAATTAAGCAAGATAGAACGTAATCAGAAGAATCAAGAATAAGGTAAGAAAGTGGTATAATAAATTGATAATGTTGCATTTGAATTAGTTGAATTTGTGTTTGATGTTAATAAGGTGATAATTTTTAAATTAGGGTTGTGGTATGATTAATCTAAATGGGTCAATGAGATGCCATATCAAGATAAAAAAGAGAAGACTCACCATGAGAAGGTTAAGTGTAATGAAGAGGGAACTAAATAAGATGTAAAGGAGAGTTTTAAGGAATAAAATGGGCGTGATCATCCATTAGAGAATGAGAATGAAGGATAAAACATGATTGAGAATTAGGATTAGCCAAGAGTGAAAAAACCAAGCATGGAAATTAAATAAATAAGTTATGATTTAATATCAAAATTGACTAGGATCAAACATTAGAGGTACAACATGATGGAGTGAATTCATAGATGGAAAATATAGAAGATGAAGTAAACAAGGAGTTTTAATGGGTCTTATACCTCATGGAGATAAAGGATAAGTTGAAAAAGAAGCAAAAAAAGACAAGAAGGAAAAAACTAAGGCATTGGCTAAGGATAAATGAAAAGGAAAAGAGGTGAAACATCAATAGATTCTTAAAGGATCATATGAGAAATAATTGGAAAGCAATGGAAAAGGTAGAAAAATAGCATTTGAGTAGGAGTTCAAATTTACCCACTTGGGGAGTATGATGTAAAGCAACACTAGATGACATAGGTTATAAATGTACTTAATTAATTGTTTTTAACTATTTTGGCTTGTGATGGGTGTTATAAGTCTTATAGAGGCCATTAGGGTGTTTGGGAGTATTTTTAAGTATTTAATTTGATTTTTGGAAAACTTTCAAAGTTTTCCAACCAAAATGGCCATTTTGAAAATCTAAAATTTGAAATTAGCTTTGAAAGTTTTTTTGAGGTCTTATGAGAAAAAAATGTTTTGAAATGATTATGAATGGTCATAAAAGTTCCTAAGACATATTTGAGTTGTCATAACATACAATTCATGATATAACAATGCAAAATTCAAAAAAGTTGTTGTTGTAACTACCCTCCATATGTGAAGTTAGCAAGAAAGAAGAAGTTATTTGCATGTTTAGTATTATAAAAGAATAGAATGCTTAAATAATCTAGTGTGTCCATATGGTAGGTGGAAAAGAAGTATAAATTCAAGGAGATAAAGGTATGGAGTTTGAAAAAGACAAAAAAAGTTCAAGAGGCCAATGTAACCCTATCTACCTTTGTTAAATTATGCATATAATGTGGAGGTCAATAAATAAAATGATGTTTTAACAATATACTCATGAATGGAAATTATTATTGGTATGAGTTTCATATCACATGATTGTTTCTTTAAATTAATAAGTGAGTATTGGTTATTAATCTCTAGGTTAAGGGTATATTTCTTGGTCTAGATAAGTAGGAGAGCCATGTTTTCATAGTCAATGAAAAAACATTAGATTATTTGTTTTGAGATTTATTAAAGAGTTTTAAGGTGTTGAATATATAATATAGACCCTAATTAATCATTTTGATCTATTTTAATTCTTATAATACCTCTTGATGATGTAAACTTTAACTCAGACTTCTATATGCTTTTAATAGTCTTAAGACAAGGCTTAAAAGTATGCAAGTCAGTTTCTTGGAAATAATTAAGGATTATTTAGGTTAAATTTGTAATGTAATAATTAATTCAAGGTCACAGAAACCTCAAGTGGGTCTTAGTTATGATTGAGGTTGATTAAAATTCTAAATAGCTTATTTGGTAAACCCTTGGCCTACACAATCCTATAAGAGAGCCCAAAATAATGTAACTTTGATTTTTAAAGCCCTTTTTATGATTGATCCAGGACAAATAGTTATGGGAGAAATTGAAACTAGGTGGGGAATAAATTATCCAAATATAATAAGCTTTTTAAATTTTCTTAAAGTCATTTTATCCGCTTTGTACCCTCTCAACCTTACACAGGCATATCTAAGCCTAAACTAGGGTTTCAAATTAGAATGTCAAATAAATTTTGTTTAAACCAATTAAAACTCCTAAAACTTTGTAATCCAAGGTTTTTTAATATCCTCTAGAGGATAGAGGAGTTTTTAGGTTAGTACTTGATTGTACTATAATGATTATTGAATTGTGGGTGTGACTAGGCCTAGGAGAGACCTAATTGCTAGTAAGGAGTGTTGTGTTAGTAGTCTTCCATTATGAATCTACAATTTAAAATATATGTGAAGTTGAAAAGGATAAAGGGTATTTAAATTTTGGATTGGTTTGGATGGAGGCTTTTTATATTGTATACACCATCTAGATTTGTGCTTTGGTAGGGCTACTAGAGAAAGAGGCCTAAAGAGAGAAAGTACAAAACATTATAAAGTTGTTGATTACAGATTGTGTCATTAGATTATATTTTCATGTTTTCATAATTTATTTCAAGGTTCAAGCTATCTTGAATTTGTTAATATTGTCATTGAAGGTTCTTGTGAAGGTATGATGACATGTAGGTCTACAAGAATGTTGTTATGAGCAAGGCAATTTGGTAGTGTGTGTTATGACAAGATTATGAGAATAAAAGAATGTAGTGTTAAAGAGATAATTTAAGTGGCTATGAGTATTTTTTTATTGTTTCCATTGTTTACAAATGCTTAGGTAGTAGGTCGTTGAGGTCAAGTGCATAAGTATCCTAAGCCTAGTCATAGCATGAAGAGACCTTGTGATAAGGTATGAGAATGGTGTCGTGGGATATGAGTGCACATAGGCATGAGTGGTTGTATGATGTTTCTTTAGTATGTGACTGAGGTGGACAATACATATAAAGAGGAATGAAGATTAGTTTTAAGGTCTAATATGGTTTTTAGATCAAGGTATAGAGAGTAAAGAGAGAGGGAGAGAGAGAGTGTGGCCTAATAAAGGATCATAATCATATTTAAAAGTGTTTTAGATCATATAATAATTTTTAGAGTTGAGGTATGTTTTTTCAATATTTTTCATGAAGTTTTAAGTTCTAGTTTGAAGGAAAAGGCATGAGAAGTTGTTTAGAGGTCTCTCAAGTGATCATAATGAAGGGTTCTAAACATGAGAAGGATTTTCTTTCACTTATTAGCTCAAAAAACATTTTCATGGGAAAATAATAAGTTAATGGTATATGGTTAAGGTCCATAACTCAAAATTATAAGCATTATATTTTGGATTGAGGGGGTATAATTTATGAATAATTGTTAAGAGTGAAAACTAGTTTAAAACCTCTTAAAACCCTAATGAAGACCCAATGTTGAATATGTTGCTCAAAATTTCTTAAGATGGATTTAATTGATTAGGTAAGCTATTGTATATTGTAGTGGAATTTCCCAAGTACCTGTGGTATTGGTTAGAGAGAGGAGAGAGAAAATGTTGAGGTACAAGATTGTTTTTGAAGAAGTTACTTTAGAATTCAAAATTTGTAGTGGACGTACTAATAAAATGGATGGATAATAAGGTAGATACTCGTATTTAATGTCCATGAATTTTTATGGATAGGTTATAGTCCTCAATTTTGTTAAATCGGTCAGCCAAGTTAGCCAGTCGCTAATAGGCCTAATGGTGCAAATAGTGAAAAACCCATGCAATAGTGAGAAGATGAATTGGAATGTGTTTTCATGATAGAATGATGAAACACAGTGCATGGATATTTTTTTAAATTATTTTAAGACATGTATATCATTCCAATAAATTTTGGAGGTTAGTGAATAAAGTGAAAGTTTGCTCACAAGTTGACCTATCTACTTCAGATAATATAATATGATATAAGGTCATGAAATTGGTCTAAAAGACCAACATTTTGATATTAGACCATACGGTTTTTATGTTTTATGATGTTATAAATATGTCATATAATAGTTTTAATAAATCAATAGTATTTAAATGTGTCTAAACAGATGTTGTAGTTGAAAGTCACCATGGCTGGTCTTTGAGGAAAACTGGAAGTTTTGAGTGAGTGAGTTACAAAGGTGTTCTTGAGTCCTTATCTCCTAAGTGAAAGTGTCTAATTCATATGGTGATGTTTTTGAGGTCATGTATACTTTTTATAATTTATTTATTGTCATGGTTGTATGGCTAGATGATGTGTTATCTTTAGTTTTTTAAAACATACTTTTATATGTGTTCAAAAACCTAATGTGAACAATGCTAATGGAGTGTTTCAAGTGGTGTTAGACCTAAAAAGTGTCATGGTGATTATAAAATGTTGGATAATGCCTATTTTATTTTTTAATTAAAATTTTATGATGTGTATAGAGGTATAGATAGTTTCAAGGGTTATAAGGTAACATATCCTAAAGTAGGCCAAATGGAATTAGGTCTCCATGAGACCTAAAGAAGGATTTTGTCTATTTGAGTTATGAATCACCTAATATAATTATTGTTTATTAATTTTAACATGTCTTAAGGATTATTTTTTGGCCAATATATATGGGCAAGTGTGTGTGGCCTACTAAGTGGTTATGAATAAGGAATGGTATATTTACAAGGCAATTTTAGGCATATTTGAGTAAGTAGAGAGAAAGAAAATGAAATAGAAGATTGAAGAACATAAGGAGATATTTCAGACCATAAAAGGGGTTGAGATAAAATATCATGAATATGTAAAAGGAGTTATGAGTATGAATATCAAGGTCAGATGACCTAATCAATCTTAAAGACACATAGTTGAGTGAAGAGGCCTGGAAGGTAATTTGAGAGGGATAAGAGTGTGAAGAGATCAAAAAGGTGACAATCATATATTATGTGAGGAACATAATGTTCTAAATGTGATCAAATCAATCAAGTGGATGATTTTGTCTAAGTAATTTAGGGGGTTGGTGCCTGCTTGCTAGTGCGTGCTTGCTAAATCCTAGTCAAGTGGGTGTTTGGCTAGTTGGGGTTGGTGTTCCATATGGAGTTGATGCTTCATTTCTTTGTCTTATAAGAATATAGTCCATTTATAGAGATTATTTTGTTTTATTATTATTGAGGGTTTCCCACATATGTGATGTGTTCTTATATTTCATGTTCATATATATTGTATCTTGTGCTTTGATTGATCTACATGTTTGTATAAATGGGTCATAAATGTTAAGTGGAATTGAATGAATATTTTGAAGACTGATTCACCCCCAATCTTAATCATTATGATTACACTAATTATTATTATATCATGGTCCTTTTAATTAGGCCTAACATCTTGATGGTGATTTTAAGAAGCACAAGATGTCTAGCGATCAAGAGGAAATAGACATGTGTGATGAAGTCTACTATGCTAGTGAAGAAGGAGAAACTGAAGTATACCTTGAAGCTAATATCATAAGTGACCTAAATTATTTGAAACATAAAAATAATAAGAAGCATGAGTTGGGATCTATGGTCAAGGATCTCATGAATTATTTAAAAGATGTCAATACAAACTTTGGATCAAAATAAGTTGAGTATGATTAGTTGAAGGTAGAATAAGATTCCTTTAATGTTGAGTATGAGCAGTGCATAGACAAGATGAGAAATTTTGAGAAAGAACAAGTCAAAAAGATAAACATGAAAGTCAACATGAAAAGACCAATTTGACATCCCAATAAAATGAGGAGTGATCAATCAAGAGGTAAGTACAAAAATATTGTCTGCTATAGTTGTCATAATATGGGACACATTTAAATATTCTATTCTAATGAATTTAAAATTCCCTCAAGACTTAACAAGGTATATGAAGATCCTAGATTGAATGAGAAGGATAAAAATTTGGTATTGAAGACAAAAAAGAGTTAGGACTAATCATATTGAGCTCAATAGTCAAGATGGATGAAAGTTGGTTGTGGCATAGAAGGTTAGGTCACCTAAAATTTGACAATATAGTCAAAATAGGCACTAAGAAGTCTGTGAAAAACATGCCTAAGATCAACAAACCTACAAACATACTTTTCAATTCATGTCAACATGGTAATAAGACTAGGAGAAGGTTCAAGTCCAAGGAGTACTCTACTACATTGAGACCCTTAGAGTGAATACACACTGATATCTATAGGCCCAAAAGAATCCAAAGCATTCAAGGAGATAGCTACTTCATGTTACTCATATATTACTACACAAGAATGAATTGGGTAGCATTTTTGAAAGAAAATTCATAATCTCTTGATAATTTCAAGGCATCTAAGGCCTTTGTTGAGAATGAGAAGAATGGGAAAATCAAGTGCCTAAGATCTAACAGAAGAGGAGATTTTTGGTCCAATGAGTTTGATGACTTTTATGAGGTCTATGGTATAACAAGACAATTCTCAGCACCTAGGACACCTTAGTAGAATGGGGTAGTGGAAAGAAAGAATATGATAGTCCAAAAAATGGTAAGAACTATGATAAATGAGTTTATACTATATGATGGGTACTAGAGAGATGTAGTTAGTAATACAATATACATCTTGAATAGATTATAGATAAGGAAAAATGTCAAGACCCCTTATGAGTTATGGAAAGACATACCTACTAATATGGAATAATTTAAAGTGTTTGGAAGTAAATATTTCATCAAAATAGATTAGGAAGACTTAGGTAAGTTTGATTCTAGGTTTGATGAAGGTATACTATTGGGTTATTCATTAGTAATCTTAGCCTATAGATGTTATAACAAGAGGTTATATAAGATAGTGGAAATCACCAATGTGAATATTGATGAGACAAGGAAATCACACTCACAATCAAAGGATACACTAGAGAATTTGGATTTTAGGAATGAAAAAGAACCTATAGAGGTTGATGAGGAAAAATAAGAAGTTGAGGAAAGACAAGATTCAAAAGGACCATCAATAAATATCCAAAGAGATCATCCTAAATTAGAAATCATAGACAATAAGGATGCATGTATGAAAACATGGAGAATATTTATAAGTAATATAAATCAAGAGAATGTTGCTTTATTATCCAATATTTAACTGAAGAACATTATATAATTAATCAAACATAAGTTTTGTATAAGTGATATGAATGAGGATTTATAGCAAATAGAGAAGAAAGAGAATTGAGAACTAATTCCTAGGACTAAAAAAAAGAATGACATTAACACAAAATGGGTGTTTAGAAATAAATTTGATGGAGATGGAGAAGTCACTAGGAACAAGGCTAGATTGGTATGCAATGGATATGCACAAGTTAAAGGGATAAACTTTGAGGAGACCTTTGCCCAATGGAAAGATTAGAGGCCATTAGATTAATTATAGCATATGCAGGGTTTAAGGTATACAAAATGGATGTCAAATATACCTTTATGAATGGGAACATCGAAGAGGAGGTATACATAGATCAACCTGAGGGGTTCTCACTATCCAATGAGAAAGAATATTTTTTTAGATTGAAAAAGGCTCTTTATGGTCTAAATTAAGTTCCTAATGCTTGGTATTCTAGGTTGGATAAGTATTTTTAGGATCACGGATTTACAAGAGGAGTTACATATAGTAATCTATACATAAAGATAAAAGATGACCATCAGTTGATATTTGTTGTTTATGTGGATTACATCATATTTGGTGGAAATAAGGAGAACATGACTAAGGAATTTTAAAATATGACGAAAAAAGAGTTTGAGATGTCCTTTCTAGGATAACTATCATTCTTTGTTTGGTTACAAATCACTCAATTTGAAAAAGGTATATTCATCTCACAAGCCAAGTATATAAGAGAGATGTTGAATAAGTTTGAGATGGAAAATTACAAGGAAGTTAGTACACCTATGATCATAGGTTGGAAGTTGAGAAAGGAATATGAGTCTCCAAAGGTCAATTAAACATCATATAGGTCAATGATTATAAGTTTGTTATACACCACTACCTATAGAACTAACATCATGCAAGTAGCACGTCTTATGGGAAGGTTTCAAGAAGATCTAAAGGAAAATAATTTGCAAGTAGTTAAAAGGATACTCAGGTATCTGAAGGGGACAATAGATTTTGGGTTGTGATATCCAAATAGAAAGGACTTGATTTCGATAGCCTATATAAATGTAGATTGGTTAGGAAGTATAGATGATAGGAAGAGTACTAGTGGAGGATATTTCTTCTTAGGTTGGTGCCTAGTTTCATGGATAAACATGAAGCATCCATCAATAACATTATCCACTTGTGAGGGTAAATACATTACATCATCTTCATGTTGCACTTAGGTCTTATGGATGAGGCAAACCTTAAAATACTACAAGGTGGAGTATGATGATCCTAGCCCTATCTATTCTGACAATACAAGTGACATAAGCATATAAAAGAAACCTATCATGCACTTAAGGACTAAGCATATTAATATCAATTATAATTTATTAAGAGAGAAGGTAAGTGCTTTTCTTTTTTGAAATTAAATATATTTCTACATAGGACTAGATTTCAGACATTTTGACCAAACTAATTCTAAAAGTAACATTTAAACACCTAAGACAATAATTGGGTATAGTTCTTGGTGTTGTGCAGAATAATTACCCAATGATTACAAGATTCACCAGTCTAATTAAACATTAATTATCAACCTTGGGTGTTTAATCTTTTCAAGAGTGTTGACACTATATATGCATTAGTGATTCATAAAACAACTCACTTTTTTAGTTACAATACAATGAATGTATGATAGATTTACTAGATAGATATATTACAAAATTGATGTGATAGAATTATTTAACTATTCCATACTTATGTATCACACATGCATCACACTTATATAATCAAAATTAATAGTAAAATCAACTTACACAACACACTAATAATTAAAGAGGGTTAGGATCTTCATAGTAGCTCATTTTGAGGGTCCCCTTCCTCATTCAGAACTGAGCTCTAATCATTTCTAAGAGAATTCACAAAATTCTTACAAATTCAACTTTCTCATTAGTCAATTCTAGATATAAAATATATAGTTAGAACTTCTACTATTATTTCCTCAAAATTATCTAACTCCTAATCTAATCTAGGTTCTACCTTTAAATAAAAAGGTAGTTTATTAACTCTTAACCAAAAACACCAAACTAGGAAAGAATACAAATACTTAGAAACTAAACCAGTCAACGTTTAAGTAGTTAGTAACTGAAGTTACTTATTTTAGGTTTGATTGGGTTAGAGATAAGGCATATTTTTTCTATTTTATTTCCTTTTATCTTTTCTCATTATCCTTGTCTTTACCATTCTTGGTAGCACATCTAATCTCTCTTTGCATATAGGGAATCCATATAACAATTATGACTCTTCTCAATCATTCATTTGGCTTCCCAAGATAGCTGGATGTGTCTACAAGATCTAAATAATGACTCTACTTTGCATAGTTTTTGTAGGTACTCTTCAGTAGTTATAAGAAACTTTTAGGTGAGACCTTAAGTTGTTGTAGGCATTCTATAATGGTTGTAGGAAACATGTAGGTGGAGCCTACATTTGTTATGAGCACTCTACAGTGGCTATTGGCAATCTATACGTGAACCCTATAATTTATATGGGTATTCTAAAATGGTTGTAGGCAATATATACGTGAATCCTATAGTTTTTGTATGCTCTCTACAGTGGCTACATGCAAATTGTAGGTGAATCTTATAGTTTTTATATGCTCTCTACAGTGGCTACATGGAAATTGTAGGTGAAGCCCATAGTTTCTATGGGTAGCCTATAAAAGCTATGTCTTTAACAAGAATTTGAAGCTTTATATGACCCTTAAAATGCTTGTTAGATAAAGTCACACCAATATAATTCAATCAAGGAAAAGCATCAATAATTCATAGCATAACACACACACACACACACTTATATATATATATATATATATATATATATATATATATATATATATATATATATATATTAATGAACATACAAAATAATAACTTCATTCATTCATTTGCATTAGTGATATATAGTTATGAGATTTACATGGAAAAGGACATAGACTAATCATGGATGAGAATCTAATAGTAATCAATTGGTGGCCTCATCACACCCACCTACTTAATCTCTTACTCGACCTTTAGAAAGCCTTAGTTTTATTCTAAAACCATAAAATTTTCTAAAGTCTAAGGTCTCAAGCTAGCCTACCCCTTCAAATATGTAAAAAACTTTAGCATTCTCAATGTCACTCCATGTTTTCTTCTCTTTCTCCCTATTTGCTAGAACATTTCCCTCCTAGTTAGGAATTGGGAACCATAATATAGGGGGTTAAAACATCAAACCCAACCATTATACTCTTCACTTTCTAACAATTTAAATATACAAATATACCCTATGGATGGCCTCCCTAAGGTTTTGAGGGGAGTATGGTTGTTTTATTTTCAAGGCATCTGAGAGCTCTACCCATCTATGAGAACAAGCAAGAAAATTTTTCCTGCAATCTCCTTCCATAAGACCCAAATAATGGTTCTAAACTTCTACCTACTTTCTGGCAACCCATTCCCAATGAGTGTCTTTATTCGTAAAGGAGATCCATTCATCTATCATATCATTTGAATCCCTTGCTTCACTTCTAATCATTAGGGTAGCTTCTTTTTCTTTTGTTTGATATCCTTCCATTTGTTTTCCTCTTCTAATTTAGTTCAAAACATATGAAGAAAAGGCATTTAAAAGAACATCCCAAAAATAGATGTTTCGATTCCATTCTATATCACTAGGAACAACATATTGGTTAATTTATAATTCACTTAGTTGGGATTGAAGATTAGGATCAACATGTCTACACTCTTGAAATAAATATTTTGGGTCATATACCATATAATATTGATCACTATAAATCCTATCATACCTGAATTTCAACCATTTTTCTTCTAGGTACATGACTTATACCCTAGAAGGTGGTCTACACTCCGTTAGCATTTTAGTAGTTTCATGCAATTTGCCAATATTTTATTTTAGATAATTGATCCTAATATTAATAAATTCTAATTTTTCTTGTAATTCATCATGTTGTTCTTTTGATTCAACATAACCCTTCAATATATGCACCAATTCTTTATGGTAAGATTCATTATTACTAAATTTTTCCTTCAAAATATCATCAATCTCTACTAGAGTAGTGGCTGACAAATACACGTGAATGACTTCTTCTATATTAGGTGTTGATGTAGTGGGTAAGGGAGGAGGAAATCTTTGACAAATGAGTACCAAATCTAGAGAATCCTCTAATGCAGGGGCTTTTGTGACCAAGGTGGATAAGGATACTATAGGTTCCACCATGAATGTAGCTACATGTTCTTCCACTATCTTCTCTTTATCCCTAGAGGGGTCTACAAAATCTGCTACTCCTAGAAGCATTTCAATGCCTCATTTTCCTTTTAGTTATGTTAAGTTATTTTTGAGTCGATATATTTCCTCCATAGCTTGTTCTAATGTTTGGAACTCTTAAACTTAAGAATTTTTTTCTTGTTCTCTTCCTTTTTCCATAACCTTTTCTTTAATCAATTATTCTTCTCCTTTTTCCATAACCTTTCTCAATTCCTCCTCTGTGTATCCATTTTTTTGAGGAGATTAATGTCCTCCTCAGTTAATCTAGATGGAAGACATGACCATTCTTCTTCTTCTACTTTAGTAGATCCTTCATTAGTAGACCGTTCTTCTTTTTCAAATCCTTGGTTCTTCATCATCACTAATATCTATGGTTAAGTAAGATGAAGAGGTATTTTGTTTCTTCATCCCTTGAGATATCCTAAAATGAGGTCTCCTTATTTTTGAAACCATGAGTTTCTTCCCATTATATTTCATTTTCTTTATAGGAGGGGTGACTAATGAAATTTTTTATTCTTGTGCATTAGTTGACAAGGGAACTTCTTCTTGTCTAGCAGGAGTTAGTGTGGAGGAATCAACCTGAGGTAACAACATAATTGGAGAAGGGCCATGATGATATGGGCTTTCCTCCTCTATGTCAGAAGGGGATAAGACCAATCTTCTCCTTTTCCTCTTTCCCATAGCAGTCCCAGATGGACCTTTAGTGGCTACAAGATGACCAAAAACACTAGTGCCCACAACATCTTGTTGAATAGTTTTTTGGGGCTGCTCCTTAGGAGATTCCCTCTCATTAGTGCCCTCTTCTTCCTGGGGTGAAATATTTTCTAGGGCCAAAAATTGTTCCCAAGTGAGGTCAGGTTTGATAGAAGCTATTCATTGTTTAATTATGAGCCATATGAGGCAGTGGTGAGATAGGATTATTTTAGTGCCTTTTTTGATATTCTTTAGACATTATTTTCAAGATATTCCATAAGAAATTAGGAACATTAATGACTCTATTGTGTCTTAAATGATTTAAAAATTTGACTAGAGAGTGTAAATGAGAGAATACCTTCCATCACAATTCATGTACCTGATAATATATGTTTCTATTTCTCTCCATTCTACATGTAGACTAGGTCTTTACACACCTCCCTTCTTTAATACCAATCTTTCATCTTCCTAGTAAAAATACTCCCTACCCTCTTGGCCATTGGGTCTATCTTGCCAATTTTCCCCCATGCTTGGTAGCCTAGTTGCTTGGCTCACTAAAGTCTTAGTAACTAGAAATATGATGCCACATACAGTGGATTGGTTTTCACCAAAATAACTTGAAAATGGCCTCGCAAGAGGTTCTAAAAAATGATACAACCATTCAAAATAGGTAGTCCAACCAAATCTATGGAAGACATCTAAACTAGTTTGGTCTCTCTGTAAGATCTTAGGGTCTGAAGGCTCTCTCCACAAGATTTACCATCCCATTTTAACTTCCCTCTTAGTCCCTTTAATCAATAGTCAACTGCACACTCTTTGGACTTATGAAAATCTACCTACAATAGGTTTTGGGTCTAAAATGGAAAAATATGGGGTTCATAGGTTGTAGAGTTTGGTTCACAAATGGTGAGTGTGAGGTTGTAGGGTTATTGTGGAACATGAGGTTTAACCTATAGCATCTCCCCCCATTTTATTTATTACATATCTTTAGGTGACGTGGATAGAATAGGAAGTATAGGATGAGATAGGTCATTATGAAGAATAGTACAAGTTTAGTGGTGAGGTGATAGACTTTCTAATGAATGATTAAAGCCATAATTAAATATGATTTATTAATAATATATGTCTAGATTAGAATAATGAATGACATTTTCAATGATGAAAAATATGGCATACCTTATAATAATGATGTTTTAGATGTGACACTTGGGTAGTCATACATGTGTTGACATACAAATATTTGCATGGAAATGATTACAATGCAATGATTAGGTTGGTATTTGGAGCCAGAGTGAAGTGAACCCTTTGTGAAGTGATTGGGACATCACTAGTTGGTAGAAATTAATGATGACTATAGTGCATGTGCATGTCATGTAGGATAAGTTTCATGGAACAAGGGTCTTAGACTTGGAGTATAAATGATTGATATCATGCCATAAGGTGGTAGTCAAAATGTTGAGTGCTCCAAGTGATGATTGGAAGATCCTGAGTAGGTAGCTAAGGGAAATACTATCTAGTGACCTTCATTTGGATGAAATAGTTGATAGGAGTCTAGATGTTGTGTATGCTTTAAAGGTTTTGTTCTTGGGTTTGGATGTATTAATTAGTAGGGTCTTTAACATGGAACCTGAATTATAAATGAATCGTGAGTGTCCTTATAGGCAAAAATTATGGTCTAAAACATTTCCTCATGGAAAGGGAAGTTATATGATTTGTTGTGCCTCAGTAGCTTGATATTTAGGGATAAATTTAGGTAATATATATGATATGTACTACCCTAATCTTCTTGCATTCATCCATGAGGTTATCTGATGACTTTCATGCAATGCCCAAAAGTTAATAGCCAAGCCATCAATGAGAGATATAGGAGGATCTATCCTATATGCTCTGTAGAAAGGTAAAAATAGGAATGAGAGGGTATCTGTAGTAGCTATAGAGGTGTATGTAGAAAGCTAAAAAGTGATAGCCAAATATGTAGAAGGTGCACATAGTAACTTCAAGAATGCTTATAGAAATTTTAATAAACCTATGTGAATAATTAATATTTGAGGGATTGCCATTTCTCTGCTTCCATCTTCATGTTCCTATTTTTAGTTATTTTTGTTTTTACCCCTAAATAGCTAGTAAGCTAGTTTTTTATTTAAGCCTTTTTTTATAGATCTAGGTAGCTAGCATGCTGGTTTTCTACCCAAAAACTACCAATAATGCCCAAAAATGGGTTTTCATTATTGGATTTTTTTTGACTCTAACTACTATTTTTAGTAAAATATTTATGTTGTGGTCCCGGTTAAGTCACATGGAAATGTGACTTGTCAAGGACTAGTGGAAGGTCTCATTCATCATGCTAGAGGAGGGAAATGATGTATTCCTCTCCTTCTTCAACTGAGTGTGGATTGGTGCTCTCATTATCTAGTGGGGCAACCTACCTAACTAGGAAATCATTGTATCTATCTTGTAACTACTACTATATATGACTAGTTAATGCTTTTTTAGTAAGTGTATTTTTATAGAACTTGAGCCTATGGCTGTTGATCAGTAGATGAAATCTTACTGGATCAATGGTTTGTAGTTAAGCTATTCCATTGTAAAAAACATGCTCAATCTCAAAAAGACCAAGCCATCTAGTCTAGATTTTACCTATGTGGTCTTTATATTTGGAGTAAAAAAGAAAAACCCAATCTTTGATATGGAATTGCCTAGTCTTAATGTGTTTATCATGCCATCCAATCCATTATTACTATATAAGTTCTATGATCTACAATTCCTATTGTCTATATTCATCTAAGGTATTCAACTACAAAAGCCTTTCTTTTTGGGCTTTAGATATATCCATCCCAAGTTTTAGTCCTATCCATAAGGTCTTGTGCTCAACTTTGATGGGAAAGACAAGTTTCTTTCCATAGACCAACTCATATGGAGTGAAACTTGTAGTGGTCTTCCATCTGATTTTGTAAGCCCACATAGATTTAGGAAGCCTAGCCTTCCAATCCTTATGGTAGAGACTAACAGTCTTCATCAAAATATTTTCTAACTCATTGTTGGTGACTTTCACCTATCCATTGGACTATGGATGATATGAAGTTGATTTCTTATACCTAATCTCATGTGGTTACACTAAGGTAGTAATTAAATTAGTAAGCAATTAGGGTCTTTGATCAGTGACTATTTCACATGGCACACCATATCGAGTAAATATTTCTTTATAAAATAAAGCTACCACCTTATCATTCCTAGAATGTGTAAGAGCCTTGACTTCCACCCATCTAGTGACATAGTCAATACAACAAGGATGTACTCTTTGTTGTGGATTTGGGATCAAAAGGTTCTAAAAAGTCTAGGCCCAACTTTTCAAATGTTTCAAGCACCATCTGAGGCTGTAAAGACATTTCATCTGAACATGTGGTTCTCCCAATATGTTGAAATTTATAACAATGTGTCATATATATTATTAAATATTTATGGAGTGAGGGCCAATAATATCCTATATTCAAAATTTTGACTATTATACACTTTGTTGCAAAGTGTCCTCTGTAGGTTTTATCATGGCAGGCTTTGAGGATATCTAAAACTTTATATTCTCTGAGACATCTTTTTATGATAGAGTTAGGCCCAATATATAAAAGGAATCCAAACAACCATGAATATCTAACACTTTTGTGAATCAATGCTCTCTTTTATTTAGGGAGGAAGTGTTGTGGAAGTAACCCTATGGCAAGGTAGTTATTAATATTAGCATACTAGGGTGTGGTAAGGGTGAGAGAGAATAGGTGCTCATCTAGAAATGAGTCATCCACTATGGTATCCTCTTCAAGGGTTTTCAAGCATGATACAAATTTAGCCACTATATTGTCCTTGCTAGGCTTATCAACAATGGTGATATCAAATTCCTATAATAGGAGCAACCATCTTATCACCCTGGCTAGAACAACTAGTTTGTTCATAAGGTATCGAATGGATGCATGGTCTATATGAACAAAGACCTAAGACCCTATAATGTAGTGATGAAAATTGTTGATATCATAAACTACCACTAAGAACTCTTTTTAGTAACTATGTAATTTAATTCTACTACCTGTAGGTTTTATATTATAAAATAGATGACATAACTAAGTGCTTTCTATTTTTGGCTGAGCATAGCTTTAAGGGTAGTATTTAAAGAATCTATGTGAAGGTGGAAGGGAAGATTCAAATTATGACCATGCAGAATAGGGGTGGTGGTCAGTATTTCCTTTAATTGCTTAAAGTCTATATCATAAGTAGGAGTCTAGATAAATTCAACAACTTTAGCTAGAAGGGTGAATAATGGTTTTTCTACTTTACTAAAATTGTTGATGAATCTCTTGTAGTAACTAGCATGGCCTAAAAAAATTCTAACATCTTTTTATTTATGAAGAATAGGCATGTTTTGATGATGCTTATTTTTTCAAGGTCAACATTAATTCCTATCGTAGATACGTGGTGGCCTAAGACAATACCTTCTATCATAATCATGTAGCATTTCTTATGGCTAAGACATAGATGGTGCTCCTAATAACATTACATCAGTTTGTATAGGTTGTTGAGGAATTCATCAAATGTCTCTCCATAGACAGTGAATTCATCCATATATATTTCAACACATTTATTGGCCATATCTACAAAGATACACATAATAGCCCTTTGGAATGTAGTCAGAGTGTTACATGGCCCAAAGGGTAATACATCATAAGCATAAGTACCCTAGGGGAAAGTAAAGTTGATCTTTTCTTGGTATTCAGGATAAATTCTAATCTAGTTGTAACCACTGAAGCCATCAAAAAAAGCAAAATATTTCTTCCATGTTAGTGTGTCCAACACTTCATTAATGAAGGGTAGAGGAAAGTGATCCTTCCTGGCTATTGTGTTGAGTTTCCTGTAATCGATGCATACATGCCATTCTGTATTTTTCTTTGGAATAATTACCAAAGGTGACACCCATTCATTGTTAGAGATAGGATATATAAATATAACAATCAAATTTTTTTGTAATTCTCTTTTGATGATTTCTCAAAGAGCTAGATTCATCCTACGCTGTGACTATCTAATTATTTGGCACTCTTATTTGATGTAAATATGATGTATGCATATTTTAGGGATGATTCCTTACATATGATCATAATCTCGATGAAAAATCACATTGGTTAGAATGTAATATGCTAACTAGGTGCTTTTCCTCATTTAATTCCAACTTGCTATTAATAAGCAATGTTTTCCGTGGAGAGATTTCAATTTGCTATGAGAGTGCTTTAATTATTTCCATATTTCTAATAGAGCTAGTTTGGATATAGATATTATGTAGTAGCTAGTGTAATGTTTCCTATATAGATACATTATAATTATCCAATTCCAAAAAACTAGAAAATGGGCACTCAATACTTTGCAAGTGGTTGAGATATGTAGAAGAAGTTTGGTAATTATGCTAAAAAATATTGGAGAGAATGGTATCTTCTTCTTGATCAACCAATGTGGATGCATGGTCTATGGTCAATACATGAATCAAGGAAGGTTGATCTACCTCCTCTTCTTCATCCCATAATGTAGGCTCTAGTAAAAAAACTGGCTATGCTAGGGGATAAATAACCAACTACTTAGTGTGGTATCCATTGGATATCATCATGTTACCTATTCTATAACTTTTGAAGGCATCTATTTTGGCAAGCCAATGTCATCCATAGATAAGGGGGTATCCACCAAAATTAGACTCAAGTTATAACATAATGAAATTTGTAGGATACTCCCAAGAATCTATAGTAATGACAAGATCATCAATGATTCCCTCTAGTCTAACTATAGATATATCAACCATTTACAACATTATAGATGTGGGATAAATATTATTTAGTTGTAGTTTGTGCATAGTTTTGATTGTCATTATAGTTATTATATCCCTTAGGTCGATCAATGTGTTAGACAACTACTAGTCATGGAGCTAGACTATTATTACTAGGCATCCAGGATCTAAATACTTCTTTGGTAGGGTATTCCCTAGCATGATGACTGCTAGTTCACATGCATAGTACTAGTATCTTTTTTCTTCCTTCCTAGTTTTTATAGATAGAGGTCTCTAATAGCTTTATAATATATTGATACATATTTGATGGCTTAGAATAGAGGGATTTTGTTTTAAAGGTTCTTAATCTATCCCATGAAATCAAACTCAAGTTCAATTATATGGTGTTAAAGGCTGAGATGTTCTAGAAATGGTGGGGTTTATGCATTAATAACTTTATGTGCTAGTTCAAAGAGTTCTTGAGGTGATGGTGGTGGGTTAGAATGTTATTCTAGGGTTTCATCATATGACTCCCTTATTATGGGTGGTGTTGGGGGTGGTAAAACCTTCACTGAATGGAGGTGAACTTCACTAATGTTCATTGCATATGCCAGGTACTAAACAAGCTCAGTACTAAATGTGGATTGTACTGGCTTATTTGCAAGATTATATATAGGTTGGATAGGTATCTAGTTAGGCTTAGGTGTAGCCTCTGTATTGGGAATAAGAGTAGGAGGTTATTGTTGTTGTGGAGGACATCCTCTTAGAGAGATACCCCATGGTTGGTCAGGTCTCTAGGGATGTTGCCACTAGTTTGTGAAGGGTGGGCCTTGGTGTGGTTACCAGACTTGCATCCAAGATGGGGATACATTTTGTAGAGGCTGCCAAGAGGTGGTGGGGTAGCTTTCATAAGGTGGCTACCATCTATAATTAGGAGGTGAAATGTTCATCCAAGGGCTAGTCTAATTAGGAGTAGCATTTACAAATTGTGAATTAAAGGAGGTAGAATTTGAAAAAGGTGGATTTTATCCCATACCTTGATAAGGTGGTCATTAAACCCATGGCCTTCTTTGTGAAACATAGAAAACTTGATCACCATTTTCTCCTATAGCATGTATCTCTACTATTTTTGGTTCTTTATCTGTTATGTGAGCTACTTTAGCCTAAACCTCATGACATCTACAATCTGCATATTTCTTCTTACAGTCTAAATAGTAAATGGTCAAGGCTTGAGCCAAAGCTATTTGATTTTATCTTGAGTACAGGTTATCTAGTTGGGAGGCTAAATGACTAATGATATCCTATTTAATATTTTTTAATAGGTTACTAACCTCAATTTTTGATAGGCCTTTCGTTGTTGCTAATGGGAGCTTGTTACCCCTGACTTTATTTATGGTAGATATAGAATAATTCTTACTCAACTCTTTGATATCTAAAAATGGTAGGTGAGAAATATCCCCTCCACTCATTAGGTCCAAGGCTTCTAGACAATATTCTTTGAATATTTTCAAGAAGATGAGTTTCAAATGTTCTTCTCCAAGTAAACTTTGCTTGAATTTTTGTACACTGAACATGAACTATTCAACATAATCCTCTAAGGATTCATCCCCCTCCTAAGTCATTATGAAGATGTCATTTCTTCTATAACTTTTTGCTCTTCCATATTCTTGATACTTGGCAAAAATTTTCTTTTTTATGTCCTCCCAAGTGTAGACTGAATTACTACCCAGTCCGATAAACCAAGAAAGTGTTGAGTCTTTGAGAGTAGCTAGAAAAAGTTTCAATTTTTGTGTATCCTGCCTATAATCATAGCTTCTATAGAGGATATAAAATTCAAACAAGAATGTGATTGGGTCTTCTGATAATGTACCTCTAAAATTGGGCAAGGTTGTGGGTGTGATGTTTTTCATTTGTGTTACACCTATTGCATCTAGATAGGAAATTCAAAAGTAACTATGTCTGGAATCCCATTGTCTTCCACAAAGTCTCCTTCTCTGATCATGATGGATTTTCTTGTGATATGGATACCAAAAGTACTCAAAATATTATCCTCAAACTTTATTTTAATTCCTTGGTTAGCATGATAATAAACATTTATCTGTTGATCCTCAATATTTTTATTGGATGAATGGTCTAAAGATTCTATGGAGCTTTATTTGATTTGATCAAGAAAGCCTTGATGAAATGTTGTAAATATGTTATTTTATGGAGTTTCTAGTTCATGTAGTTCTTCTCCTTCATTCATTCTTACAAGCTTAGCTAATACTTATTATACTTTTGTTTCCTTTTTTATAGCCAATAGTGCTTCTTCTGTAAGCTACCTCCTTTGGTTTGTAGTGTTCTCTTCTTCAAGAGCCTTCCAACTTATGGTATATTCTTCAACATGGTTCTTAGTTTCTATCGGTATTTATGGTTCTTTCCCAACAGTAACTTGTGGCTTGTTTGAAAGGAATCTCCCTTGAGAATCTCTTTCTCTCTACATAAATATTATGTCAGTCCTTCAACTGTCTTGTCCTTTCCTGCATAGAGTTAGTTGTTTTTCATTTTCATGTGTTTCAAAAGGGGTTTTTTTAGACTTTTTTTAAAAATAATGTAAAATAAAAGAATGTTGAAATCAAAACAACAAAAATATGAAATCTTACTTGTAGAAAGTAATAAAAATTAACTACTGAAAGAAGGAAATTTTATTTTAGAAAGTAGGAGAATTTATTCCAAAAAGTAGGAAAATTTATTCTAGAAATCAAGAAAATTTATTCTAGAAAGTAAGAAAATTTAAAGCACACTTTACCAAAAATAAATCACTTTTGTAGGAAATAAGTTCTAGAAACAAGAGGTAAGTAACTTATGCACTGTTTACTTCTAAAACATTAGACATCTAGCATAAGACACCATAGTTCCCTCACTCAACTTACCCAATTGGAACTATATGTCCAGGAACTTAGAAATCTGGCATAAGACACCATAGTGTCCTCACTCGACTTCCCTGATTGGGTAGAATAGTGTATTAACCAAAAATAAATTTTTAATGATTGATTTTAGAAAAAATAATTGACACACTCCTCGACAATAGAGTCAAAATGTTATGTAGACTAATTACCCAATGATTACTATATTCACTAGTCTGATTAAACATTAATTGTCAACCCTAGGTGTGTAATATTTTCAAGAGTATCGACACTTTATATGTATTACTGATTAAAAAATCAACTTGTTTTTCCTCTTGTAGTATAATAAATTTATGATGAATTTATCAGATAGATATATTATGAATATTCTATGACAAAATTATAGAACTATTCTACACTTATGTATCACACATGCATCACACTTATATAATCAAACTTAATAGTAAAATCAACTTACACAACACACTAATAATTGAGGGTTAAGATATTCATAGCAACTCATTCCAAGGGGGGCCTTTCTCATTCAGAATTGAGCTCCAATCCTTTTGTGAGAGAATTCACAAAATTCTTATAAATTCAACTTTCTCGTCACTCAATTCTAGATACAAAGGATATAGTAAAAACTTTTGTTATTATTTCCTCAAATTTGTCTAACTCCTAATTTGATCTAGGTTCTACCTTTAAATACAAAAGGTAGTTTATTAGCTCTTAACCCAAAACACCAAACTAGGAAAGAATACAAATACATATAAACTACCCTAGTCAACCTTCAAGTAGTAAGTAACTAAAGTTACTTGTTTTAGGTTTGACTGGGTTATAGATAAGGCATACTATTTTGATATTTTATTTCCTTTTGTCTTATCTCATTATCCTTGTCTTTACCATCCTTGGTAGCACATCCAATCTCTCCTTGCATATAGGGAATGCATACAATAATTATGACTCTTTCCAATCATTCATTTGGATTCCCAAGACAGCTAGACATGTCTACAAGGTCTCCTCAATAATGACTCTACTTTACATAATTGTTGTAGGCACTCTTTAGTAGCTACAAGTAACTTGTAGGTGAAACCTTCATTTGCCATGGGCATTCTAAAATGGCTTTAGGAAACCTATAATTTGATCCTAAAATTTCTATGAGCACTCTATAGTTATTGCAGGCAATCTATAGGTGAAGCTTACAGTTTCTATGGATATTCTATTGTGGCTATAGGTAATCTTTAGGTGAATCCTATAGTTTTTGTGGGAAACCTATAGGTGAAGCCCACAGTTGTTATGTGTAGCTTCTAGAAGCTATGTCTTTAGAAATAATTTTTAGCTTTACATGACCCTTCAAATGCTTGTTAGATAAAGTCACACCAATATAATTCAATCAAGGAAAAGCATCAATAATTCATCACACACACACACACACACACACACACACACACACACACACACACACACACACACACACACACACACACACACACACACACACACACACACACACACACACACACACACACACACATTAATGAACATACAAAATCATAAATTCAATCATTTGCATTAGTGACATATAGTTATGATATTTACATTGAAAATAACATAAACTAAGCATGGATGAGGGTATAATAGTAAGCAATTGGTGGCCTCATCACTTGGCTCTAGTAGTCACTAAGGAAGTCAAGTGCTTAAGAAGAGATAATCAAGTGGTTCATTAGATCCAAGTGTAGGTGAGTAGTGATGAGAAGGTATGCATGCATATATTGGGAACATGTTTGTATGATTACTCATAAACTCATAGTACTATATGTTGAGTGTTTTTTTATAAGGAGTGTCATCCAAAGATTTGCAGACTTTACCTTATCATTTATATCAAAGTAGGAGAAAGTTTAGAATGAGGGAGAAGTTGCTTGTTGAGAAACATTTTTGAGAGTGGTTACCATAAATGATAAATGGGGAGTTTGATGACATGTTGATTTCATTGATTTCAAGGTTTGGGTTAGCTTTAAGTATTCAGTATTGTCATTGAAGGTTCTTGTGAAGGTATGATGATAAGTAGGTCTACAAGAATGTTGTTGTGATCAAGGTTAGTTGGTAGTTTGTGTTATGAAAAGTTTATGATAAATAAAGGTATGTAGTGTGAAAGAGATTATTGTAGTGGTTATGAGTGTTGTTATCTTGTTACCACTATTGATAAATGCATAGATAGTAGGTCATTGAGGTCAAGTGCTTAATTAGCCTAAGCCTAGTCATGGAATAAAGAGATCTTGTGAGAAGGTATGAACATGGTGGCTTATTTAGATCAGTGCACATAGGCATGAGTGGTTTTATGAGGTTTTTTGAGTATGTGAGTGAGGTGGAGAGTACCTAGAAAGAGGCATGAAGGTCAATTTTAAGGCCTAATGTGGTTTTTAGATCAAGGTCTAGAGAGAAAAGAGAGAGAGCGGCCTAATGAAGGGTCATAATATTATTTTAAAGTATTTGAGCTCATATAAGCATTTTTAGAGGTGATTTATGTTTTTTAAATATTTTTTCATGAAGTTTGAGGTTCTAGCTTGAAGGAAAGGGCATGGAATGTTGTTTGGAGGTCTCTCTAGTGCTTAGAATGAAGGGTTCTCAATTTGAGAAGAATTTTCTTGTTCTCATTATCTCATAAAACCTTTGCATGGGAACCTAATTAGTTCATGGTATATGTGTAAGTATCCTATTTCAAACTCTAGGGATTGGTTTTTTAATCTAGGGGCTATGTTTTATGAATGATCATTAAGAGTGGAAACTAATTTACACCCTCTTATAACCCTAATGAAGATCCAATGTTGAATATATTGCTCAAAAGTTCTCAAGATGGATTTAATTTCTTATGTATGCTATTATATCATGTGTTGGATTCTCTTAGGTACCTCTAGGTGTTATTGGTTAGAGAGAGGAGAGAGAAAATGTTGAGTTATAGGCTTATTTATGAAGAAAATATTATATAAGTCAAAAGTTTCATTATATATAGTAATAAAATGGATGGAGGAAGGAGGTAGACACTAATGTTTCATGTAAATTTAGGTTTATATACATATTCTATTCCCCAGGTATGATAAACCAGTCATCCAAGTTAGTCAGTCGTTAATAGGCCTAATAGCGCAAATAACGAAAAACCTAGGCAGTTGTGAGAAGATGAATTAGAATGTGTTTTCATGATAGATTGATGAAAAAAATTATATGGAGATGTTTTTCAGTAATTTTAATTCATTTATATGCTTTCAATAAGTTTTGGAGGTCAATGAATATTGTGAAAGGTTGATCACAAGTTGACTCGTCAAGTCATGAGATTGGTTTGAAAGATAAATATTTTGATATTTGACCATATGAGTTTTATATTTGAGGATATTATAAATATGTCATATAATATTTTTAATGAATTATTAATATTTTAATTTTTCTAAATATATTTTGGATTTTAAAGTCACATGACTAGTCTTTGAGGAAAACTAGGAGTTACGAGTGAGTGAGTTGAAAAGGTGTTCTTGAATCCTTATATCTTGAGTGAAAGTATATAATGTATATGGTGATATTTTTTATATCATGTAGATTATGTATAAGTTATTTATTATCATGGTTTTGTGGCTAAATGATGTGTTATCTTTAGTTTTTCAAGAAAAACATTTTTGTGTTCAAAGCCCTAATGTGAACAGTGCTAATGGAGTGTTTCAAGTGGTGGTTTGACTAAAAAGTGCCATGGTGTTTAGAGGATTTTGTCTAAGGCCTATTTAATTTTAGTATGAAATTTTGTGCTATCTATATAGGTATATAATTTTCCAAGGGTTCATAAGGTAATATATCCAAAGGTAGGCTTAATGGAATTAGGTCTCCATGAGACCTGAAAAAGTATCTAGTCTATTTGAGTTATGGATGACCTAATGTAATGAATTTTTATTAATTTTAACATGTCATAAGGCCTATTATGTATCCAATCTAAATGGGAAAGTGTGTGTGGAAAACTAAGTGGCATATGAACAAGGAATGGTATATATACAAGGTAATTTTAGGCTTATTTGAGTAAGTAGAGAGAAAGTAAATGAAATAAAAGATTAAATAACATAAGGAGGTATTATATACCATCAAAGGGGTGTATATAAAATATCATGACTATATAATATGAGTTATTATTATGAAGGTAAAGGTCATATGACTTAATCACTCTTGAAGAGACCTAGTTGAGTGAAGAGGCCTAGAAGGTAGTTTGAGAGGGATAAGAGTGTGAAGATGTAAAGAAGGTGATCATCATTTGTTATGTGAGAAACATAGTGTTCTGAAGGTGATCAAATAAATTAGGTGGCTGATTTGGTGCTGAGTCATCTAGGGGTTTAGTGCCTCCTTGTAAGTGGGTACTTGTTAAAGCCTAGTTAAGTGGGTGCTTGACTAGTTGGGATTGGTTCTCTACATGGATTTTGTGCTTCATTAAATTTGGTTTTTGTCTTATAGGACTATAGTCCATTTTTAGATATCATTAAGTTTTATTCCCCTTGAGGTTCCTCACATATGTGATGTGTTCTTGTATTTCATGTTCTTATGTATAGTTGCATGTACTTTGATTGGTCTACATGTTTGTATGAATGGCTCAAGAATGTTGAGTGGAATTGATTTAATATTTTAAAGACTAATTCACCCCCCGCCACTTAGCCATTATGATTATAATATATTGAATATTAATAGAGTTAAAATATGTTGGTAGTGGGTCACATGAGCCTTAGTGAGAAGTCAAGAACCATGATAGCATGATTTAGGTTTTGAATCCTATGAACCTACATTAAAGAGTGAGAGAAAATTTAGAACCAAGGATGGATGACATAGTTTTGAGATTTGTGTTAAGGAGGATGGTGTTGGTAATGAGATAAAGATATAATGTATAATAAATGGAGTTAAGATATGTATTTAAGACCAATGAAGACTATGGATGAAAAGAGGCTAGGAGCATATTGGAAAATAAAGATTGAAAAAGAGATTTTAATATGAAAATAAGGTACCCAAAAGAATGAAACAATATTAGAGTCATAGAAAGGACTAAGTCAATAATCAAATCCAAGGTAATTAATAATAAGATTGTAGTATTAGGCCCTCAATCAAGTATGCTATCATACCTATTAACTCATGTGTAGGATATGTATTTACATGGATTCATAGAATCAATCTTAGAGCAAATTAATGTGAAAATCATAACATGACTCATATCTAACTAGTAGTGTAGGGGAGAGGGTGATATAATCTATCTATATTCATCATGGAAATGATTGCATGTAGATTAGAATAAAGTACACACTAAAGATAAGTTGTATGCTTTAGGGGATGTGGCAGGCAGTCAAGTAAGTATGGCCATTGTGATCCTAAGGATATTCCCACTTCCTTGACCCCCTTCCATGATCATCATTAAAATCGGTAGCCACCATAATAGTGAGTAAGATTGATTCAAGACCTTGAGCTTTGTATTAATTACCTCTAAAAATAGTTATAACAATCGTTATAAAGGGGACCCCTTTTAACACATAAATACTACATAAATTGGCCCATCTTTGATCGATATACCTTGATTTTATGCATTTGAAATAATAATAGAATTTATTTTTCCATCTTATATCCATGTATCTTGTGTGAGTTCATGAATTCTCAATCTTATATTGTGAATAATTTTATTTTTCCTTGGTTTTCTATCCATTTCCCTTACCTTTACATAGTAATATACTCATATGTAGGCCGTAACTTGTGTGATATTGAGTTTAGGTAGTGTTTGGATATTGAGTGTCTCCCTTCTAAGCGATTTCATGAATTCTTTTCATATCTAAAAAATATGTATGTATAAGTATTATTATATTATGATTTATGCATGTTTTTGACTCTTTTATGTCCATTATGTATGCCTAAGTGAGTAAAGGTATCATAATATTTTGGTGTATCACCCATTTGTTTTAGTTTCTTTGATTTTAACCACTTTATCCCTTTTATTTACAAGTGTAGTAAAATTATTTTTAGTCTTATGTGATCCATTAGGTGAAACTAACCTTCTATGGAGGTTTTCTCCAACCATAGGTGACCCATAGCCTTTGGGTACTCCTATTGTGTTGATTGGGTGAGTACACATTGAACACCTCCTCAAGAGGTGAAACTAAACATGATAATATGTACATGGGTTGTGTATCCTTTATAATTCAGGTGGACACATTCAAATTTTCATAGTGGGCCACATTATTTTTATGCATATAACTCATATTGATAAATGTTTTAGGAGGCATTAGGTATTTTTGAGTGGGATTTTTCCATGCATGAGGATTATAACTCCTTAATCAGGAATCATACTTGGGTTTTGAAAAATTTCTTACTATAAGAAATATAGTTAGATTTAGATGGATATATCAAACTAAGTATGCAATAGATGGGTCCATTAACAAGTTCAAGGCATGGTTGGTTTCCAAGGGTTTATATCAGGTGCTTGGCATCAAATACATAGATACCTTTACACCAATCAATAAAATGAACTTTGTTATATACACATTTGTTATTTATACATCTAATAATTTGGATGTTCATCATATGGACATGAAGAATGACTTTATTCATGTTGATCTTGATGAGGATATTTACATGGAGTAAACATATGGATTTATTAAGGATTATTCCCTTGTATGTAGACTCTGAGAATCCATCTATGGCATCAAACAAGACCCTCAATTTGGTATGCCAAGATGGATTCATTACTTGTTTCAATAGGATTCACTAGATTTCATTAAAATATTAATGAATATCTCTTATCAAAGCATGATTTGATCTTGATTTTGGTTCTTTATGTTGATGATATTTTGATCACTAGTATCTCTTCTTCAAAGATTACAGTAATGAAAACAACTCTTCAAGATAGACTTGGGATTTTTACACTACTTATTTGGGATATATATTTATTAGTCTTACTTAGGGATTACTCTTATTTATCCTAAGTATGTTCTCAATCCACTTGCTTAGTTTCATGTGGATTATCATATTCAAACTCTGACCCCTTTTCTATCTAGATTCAAGCTTGGGGTAGATTGTACTTCAACTTTGGTTGATACTACCCTAAATTGAAAATTGGTGGGAATAATTATTTACTTGGCACACACTTGATCTAAGATATCATATTTAGATGACCTGATCTCCAAATTCATATAAGATCCCCATGAGCTACATTGAAAAGTAGTTAAGATGATCTTGAACTATATTCAAGGCACACATTGATTTGGTATTCACTATAGATCCAACATTTACATCAAATTTATTATCTATGCTGACTTATACTGGGATTCATATTTATAATTGCAAGTCCACTTTAGGTTATAGTTTATCCTTTTTTAGGTATTTTAGTTGGTCAATAAAGAATCAAAATGCTATTACTTTATCATTTACTGAGATAGATTGTATAAAATGTTAATGTTACCATTTATTCCATCTTGCTTTAAGGGATTATCATAGATTTTAGTATCTAGTTTAGATGACCTGCCATCAACTATTGTGATAACAAGAGTACTATTTAGATTTGTAGGAATTTGGTCTAGTAAAAATGGACCAAACATAGTGATTCACATGCATTTCATCATTGAGATCATTTATGGGGACATAATTGATATGAGATATTATTAGAAAATAGATAATATTTTAAACATATTTACCAAAAATTTTCACTAATGATAAGTATATTCACTTGTGGGATCTTCTTAAGGTTTAAGATATTGTTACATCATCTTTGTTGGGGGTGGACCTTCTAGACTTTATTTTTCTATATCTCTTTTGGGGGGAAGATTTTTCCTTTGGGTTTTCTCCTTTTATCCACTTTATGACATATTGATTATTACATGTGTACCTAATCATCTCTGTAGGAGGACTTAATATTAGTTTAGAGTAAGTTTAAGCATTTTAGTGTGCTGCACATATGCATGCTACTTGTGTAATGATACAAATTATGCTTTGAGAAAGAAATTAAATAGGGGTAATGGTAAATGATTTAGCATTAGAGTAATATTATTTTGAATCAAAATATTCATAATATATTTAACAAGTGGAATGGTAATGAATTATCATTAGAGCAAGATTATTTTACATCAAATTATTCAGAAGATTGTAATAAAAAAATCCACTAGTAAATAATACTATGTATCTATGTCAAGATTTGGGGATTTAGATATGTATACTTATTCAACATGGATTCCCTCACCCCCAAATATCACAAAAAATAGACTTGGGTTCAAGGGGGGTGTGGCTTTAAGTGGTGGGGCATAGATCCCTAGCCCTACAAGCTACTTTTAAGCAATGCCAAAACATGTATGCACTACCTAAATCAGACCAAAGAAAATTTGAATCAAATACAATGAATAGTTAAACATCAAATTCTTATGAAAATTTGGAACCCTAAGCTATCTACAAGGTACCTATTTATCTAACACTGGTCTTTCTAGGCTATTACATTAAAACTTGTGACTTTGTGACTGTTAAGCTAAAGTTATTCACTACCCAAGAATAAAATATAAGGCTTGCTCATCTTTCCAATGTTAAGGAACAATTCCACTATCATGATCTATATTGATACCTTTTTAATTTGGAAAAATTAGACCTCATTATTTTGTTTAAGAAAATTATTAATTAAAGCATAATGCTTAGTCTAATAGTAAATCAGTAATTTGATGACTTTTTTAAGAAAATTTAGTCTTAGTTTAAAAAGGATGTGGTGTTCATTAAATAAATAGCTTAAAATCACATGGATTCAAAAATCATAACATTAGAAACTAAAAAAAAATTACAATAATATAGAATTATGAGGTCCTGAGTGCCCCTCACACTTGAATCACTAAGTTTTATTATACATACATTTCCCCATCTTTATAAATAATCACTAATTCCAAGATTCTATTTTTTTTACCTAGTACATCTCTTTCTTATTTTGGTTTTTTATGAAAATAATGTTGGTGTTTTTATGTAAATATTCCCTATTAGTTACTTATAGAAGATGATCACTCAATTTTCATAGTAAATAAAGCATTGGAAAATAAAATTTATGAATATATTTCTCAGTGTTCAAACTATTTAGTAAATAATCATGCCAAAAAAAAATAGAGTAATAAGAAACTTTTATATGCATACTTACATTGTTATACTATTGCTTCAAGGTTTCCTACTTTAAATCATGCATCTCATTAGTAATGAGAAGGACCAATAAGTCATTTTCAATAGAAGGAACCAATTTATTTGTTACTAATGTAGATCAAATTCTAAAAATGAACAAATAAACAAAGTCAAACCTATCATCCATTCAGATAACACTATAAATATTTCAAGACAAGTATCATATTTTGAAGGAGGTGACAGTTCTAATCTAGGATAATATGTTCCCCAACTGCTATCCTCAACATTTGATGTTGATGTGGCATATATATTTAGGTCTTTTGTTAGTAAACCTTCAAAAGTGGTTCCGCTTTCACATGTTTTGATATAAATCACCTAGTAATCCAAACAAAAATATGAGTGATTCCTTAAACATATTACATTACAAATTTGATTGTGATGAATTTGAATCCAACCAAAGACTATAAAGTTATTTAGTAGATGAAAGGAAGCACCAATATTAAAACCTTTATTGCATTTACTCACTATTTATTTATAGGTGCTAGCATCATATTTCTTTTTTAAGATTTGTACAAAATCACATGCTTAGAGATAAGGTGGAAGATGCATCCCTAAAACTAGTTATATTAACCATATCAAGAAGATATAGAAGCATGTATCATCCAAGTAAGCATATAGAAGAAGAATGTCAAGAAAAAGTGAAAGTATTATAACTCTTACCAATAGAAATTGATATATGATAGCTTTTACCACAATCCAAAAATTAGTAGATCACAATACGATTGGAATCCCTTTCATGTTAAATAACCTCTTTACAAAGAAATTATTTAGAATAAATCAAAATATAAATCTATAACAAGAGGAGTCATGACTAATTACACAAAATATGTCATGATGAATTACATAACAAAAATATGTAGTTATATAACACTGCCTTGCCTATATTCCATCCACTACAACAACAATAAACTTGGATATGATTTTCACCATAGAAACATCTACTAGCTTAAGGAATCTTGAAAATTTGAATTTCTATGAAACTATGTTAAAAATTAAATCTACCCTAATCACAAAGGACTACACTAACATCAAATATAAATCATGTTTTAGTTTTGATGAAATTTCAATGCTTACCAAGAACTCTAGCCCCTCCATGATCAGATTAATAGATGAAATATGATCATCAGGACCACTGGTAATAACCTTTCCACTTACACCCTATAACAAAATTTTATTCCCAAGAATAATGGTAAATAAATTTTCAATGGTGACATTCTCACCTATGTAGCCCTTCACAACATGAGCAAGTCTTACACAATGTGAAGAAACAAGAAAAAGTTAATCCATTGAAATCTAGGTGATAAAAAACTAGATGCTATCACAACTTCATTAAGTCAATGTGAAAAAATTGTGAATAAACAATAAAATAGCTCTCTCATATAAAAAAAATCCCCCTCTACTATCCCTTCATACCAATAAGGCCAATAAGACATAATTACAACAACATATTGCTAATTATACCATGCAATATGGAATCTTCACCCAATTTTCTAACCCATGGTGGGTTTATATGGGAAAAGATTATTTATAAAAGTTCTTATGGAATCATTAAGATGAATACTTTTCTCACCTTTGGAACACTTGCATAGACATTAAATCCTTAAGGATGACTAATGATATTACCTTGCCTAGGATTTTCTCCATTCTCTACCATGTCATAATACATAAACACCACAATGTTCTCCTCTTTCAACCCTCCTCTTTTTAGAACTTGGTAGGCATGGCAAAAATCAGCCTGCATACTCCAATTATGGAATTACTTCACCCCAATTAGCAAAATTATAAACATATAAAGTAACTATGTTTAACAACTAAATGGGTATAATAAACAATGAACCTTATTATGAATATAGAAAAAACTAATTCAAAAAAATTCAAAATGGAATAAAATTAAATGGGGATGATAAATAAGTGCCCTGATTATGAATTGGAAAAAACTAAAGTCCAGGTTGATCAAAATAGAAGACAAATTGATGGGTAGATCCAACAAAAGAGATGACTACAAATCAAGAAAAAACTAAATTTGGCATAAATCAAATAAAAAATACCTAGATGGAAATGATAAAGAACAGACTTGATTATGTATTAGAGAAAACTAAATTCATCATAAAATCAAAATAGGAAATGAAATGGGTAGGTTGAGAAAAATCCAATTCAGCATATTTCAAAGCAAAAAAAAATTAAATGGTTAGGAATATGAAAAAATCGAATTGAGGCCTAATACAAACCCTATTCATCATAGTCCAACATACAAAAAAAAATGAAATGATTTAAATTAAGAAAAAGAATGAAATGGTTTTAAATTAAGAAAATCCCCATTTCAGTATACATCAAATAAAAACAATAGAATGTGGGGTATAAAAATGAGACCTAATTATGACTTAGAATAAATTAAATTCATCATAAATCAAAATTGAAATGAGTAGGTTAAAAATAAAAATATTCATTGATTGACAAAAACCCAATTTGGCATAATCCAAAATTTAAAATAATTATATGATAGTAACATAAAGAGAACAAATTTAGACTTAACACAAATCCTATTCAACATAAAACCAAAAGAGAAAATAATTAAATTAAATGGGACCAGTTAAAATAATACCTAGATTATAATTATGAATTAATACAAACCCAACTCAATACAAATTAAATGGAATAAAGGAAATGAAAAAGGAAATGGTAGGCATGGTTGTAGCAGAGATCTGATTAATATTTCACACAAACCAAATCAAAATAGAGAATAAACATCAACATGATTGTAGTCTAATTAGTGTAGAGTTGTTATGTTATCCATCAAAGTACAAAACCCAATAAATAAAAAGATATGATACTAGATTCATGTCCTAGACAAAATTGATGGAAAAATACCTAAGGTCCATGATACTAAATCAAATAAGTCAATTATACCTACATATGATACTAATAGATCCCAAAAGACTCTAGAAAGATCAAGATTTTATCCTTCAATCAAAAATATAAAGAACAATTAAATGGGTTGGATGATAAAATACATGAGTCCTAACCATGAATCACTTCAAACCCAATTCAAAGCATAGAAAAAAATAAAGGGTAAGCATAAAGGCCTGATTAAAACTTAACACAGACCAAATTCAACATAAATCAAAATAGAGAACAGTGAAATGGGTCAGATTGAGACAATACCAAAACTCTATCTATGAATTAAAGCAAACCCAATTTGAAACACACTTAAACCATATAAAATAATATATACAAAGGGTAGGAATAGATGAATAAGAAACCTGATGCCTATAATTATAATACCTAGAAGATCAAACAACTAAAATAGCCCACCTTGTACCTATCTTGTAATCTTCATCACCAATATCAACATCTATGGCAAATTTTATTATATACTTCTAGTTACTTCTACCACTCTCTGCAATACCTAAATTCAATACCAACAATAATACACTACATAGGTGACATAATCCAATTTACTTGAAGGATTCCATTACAAAATTAGATACTACAATTTGATAGCTGCCCAAAATCTATAAAATCTAAA
Organism: Torreya grandis; assembly: GCA_037957365.1. Taxonomy (NCBI): domain Eukaryota; kingdom Viridiplantae; phylum Streptophyta; class Pinopsida; order Cupressales; family Taxaceae; genus Torreya; species Torreya grandis. The sequence goes on from JARHVA010005558.1 coordinate 914,961, forward strand.
GTAGAGTTGACCCTATATTAGATTTGTCAGATGTGGATCTCTCATAAAGATAAAATGTATATGATGAGCAATTGATGCAAAGGTGAGAGGGAAAATAATGAAAATATGCTTAGTATGGTATAATAATCAAGCCACTTTAGGGACTATTAAACAAAAAATATAAAATCTCAAAACCACCATATGATTAATAAACATTTATACATTTAGAATCCCCTATAGGAATATTGATCCATAACCATATATCGTAGAGAAAAAATGTTAAAATATAGAATGAGAATAAATCCACTTCAAAAACTATAAAAAATAATAAAATATAGATTTTGACATATGGCTAGTAAATAATTATATAGTTATACCCCCAGAGGATGGCTAATCTATAGCTTAGTGTATAAATGATTATAAAAGTAAGAGATTTAAACACTATTTGTAGAAATGAATTGGCAGACCAAAAACCAATACAGGAAACCAAATCCACAAAACTCATATGGCAAAAATGATCTCCAAAACCCTATAATCCACCTTCTTATTCAAATAAATATAAGGAAAAAGAAATAAAAAAATGTAATTACTTGAAATTACAGGTTGAAGAATTATGAATAGTAAAAGCATAAAAATTAGGTCAAGTAGACACTTTTTGGAAAGCTTCACCGAGTGGAAAGATTCTAGAGTTCCATAGTAAAATAGTTTTAGCATCTATAAAACCTACATGTTACTATCCACACATTTTTATTTATACATATATGAATGTCTTGATGGCCACCACATCCTCTACTCTATTGATTCTCTACCCCTAAAACCAATAAACATCTACCACATTTAGAATGACACTAACATCTAGGATGGAGATATGAGCCTGCAAGTGAATCACCTTTCCCATCATTTAAAACCCACCACCACTACAAATGTTATCATGAATTCCAAGAATAACATATAAATTCCATAGCCAATTAATATTTACTAGATAATATTTTATTCAATAGCCCTATTTAAATACCATGCAAGTTACTCTGCAAAACTTTGGAAAATTTTCTAACTGTAAAAAACAACCCATTTTGATTGATTGGAAGATCAAGGAATAATAGAGAGTTAAAGGGAGAGGTTTCAAGAGTTTCACACTATTCATCTTGGAGCATGTAATTTCAACCTACCTTGACTATTTTTTTATGTGTGTTTTTTCTCTCTGCTTGTTACAAATTTGTATTTGTATTGGCATGGGTCCCCTCTTGACAAACCTTTGGTTATAGCTTACATCCTTGATAGTTTCCCCTCTAGATTGTACTATTTGATTGTAGCTCTTGGCTATGGCTTACATTCTTGATAGTATTTCTATCCCATTCTTTTTACTATGTCATACCTAGGGCTTCTATTTTTTATTTCAACTTGGGCATAGATAGTAATTTTTCATGCTTTGATATTATGAGATATGTTTTTTATGATATATTTATTTTATGTGCTTTAATATATTTATTTGTTTTTTCCTTCAAAAAATCTTTGATGTAACCCACTTTTTATTTCTAATATGTAATTTAACTTTATCCAAAAAAAAAAAAAAAACTACTCCTAATTGCATTTGCCCTTACCCTTGCCTTTGACATGTTCTTCAAAATTTAGTTTGACATTAGTGGATATGCCTATCTATGTTTGGGTCCATTGAAAATTATCTTACATGGATCTTAATTATGGGACTTATAATTTTTGTCTTAAATGTATAAATTTTTAAGGATGTTTTTATATGATATTCAATAAAATTATGCATCTTTTATTATAACTGAAGTACCATTTTTCCCAAGAAAAGAAGAAATTTTTGATAATACATGTAGAGTGAAATTAGATTTTTTTTGGTGTATTTTGTATCTAAAATACAATAAATAAATAAAATTCAAAGGACAAAGCAAAATCTAAAGCCATTTTGTCTCAAGTTCCACTACACAGTTTTTCTTACAATGTTTAGATGTCTGTAATCTTTTACTTTTCTCCTAGTATTTATGCCGTCTTAGATATCCACAATGCATATGGTTATTTTCATCAAATAATGATGGAAATGTCTTTATTTAGTTTATATTAGGTACATTCTACATTAATGTGTTTTTTATTGTACTAAGAGATGGTAGTTACTCTTTTAAATGAGAAAACAATCTTGCCAGATCAAGACTATTTAGAGGCTAACCAAGCTAGAAAAAGATTACCAAATGCCTTTCAAGAATCATTAAATAATTCATTTGAGAATATATTGATATCCTCATTTCCATAAATTTTAGAGGCAATGGTAAGAGAATTGGTTGATATCGATATTTTTTACTTGAAGTAAAGAGGTTGTATAATAACAAGTATGTTGTTAAATGTTTCTTGGAAATTTAATATTTTTGTAAAAAATATGGTTTTTCAAATTAAGTGTTGAGAAAATAAATATTTATGTTTTCCCTAATATTTCCATTGTGATTTTTTCTTAAATTATACAACTTATAAATGAAAATAAGACGTAAATTGTAAAAATAAATTGATGTCAATGTTTCTATTTACTTCAATCTCTAAGTGTTGTCTAATGAACAAAATCACTTGATATTGGGTGTGTTTGTGGATTATTTTTCCAAGAATAAAAATAATTTTATTATGTTAACTAGACCATGCCTTAAATTAATGGAATTAGATATACCATATATGATATAATTTTTAGCTCAGAACAACCATCATTATATTTTTTTGTAGTAGCATTTTAATTATTAACTCACCATAAATGTTATATTTATTAGTTGTAAAATTAAAAATATTTTCCCACCTATATCCTTTTCATTTAATTTTATTTCATTCTTTCAGATTTTATTGAGTATTTGTGTTTTGGGGTTCCTTAAGGGAATCCACCTAAGTAATAACGTTGGTGTTCTTGTATATGATGTATTTAATCTAATCTCTCTATATGTTTTGTTGTTAGAAACCTTTAAATCCGAACAAGGCTATGGGAATAGGGCACCAACATGGAGGACCTTAAAAGGACTAGAGCTTTCCTATATATGTCTGATCTACATGGTTATTGAACGTATATATGTTCTATATTTTAATAAAAAATTAGTATTAGTCAATAAAAACATTCAACACTTAAATCAGTTGAATGCAAGAGGGAGGGAGGCTAGACTTTCTTTCTCTACATTGAGATTGAATACCATATTGACAATGGAGATAGGTTATGTTGCCTTTGAGCTCTCTTAGAGTTGGAGGTGTACATTTTATTTTCAGGTGTCTTATCTCCTATTAGATTTGAGGGAGATATTATTTCTTGTATTTATATTTAAGAGGAATACTCGTTTCTTTATTAGCTATCCCCTTTGAAGGTGCTTGGCTCTTTACCTCCAGGAAGAAGACACTTTTAGATGCTAGGATTTTTAAGGGAATTTGAGGACTCCAAATTAATTGCCTCTTTTCAATGCATATTGGATCACTTTATTATACCTTGACCCATGAAATTTTACATGTTTATTACCTCCTTTCTCCAATTTAAAACTAAAAACAAAAGGGGATCTTATCTTCATATCTGTAAGTCCTAAATAAGCCTCAGATAGCATCTTCTTATCGACCTAATACATCAGTTTTGTTGGATAATCTATTTAAGGGTTGTTATTATTTTATCAATTCTAGTTAATTATTTTTTTTAGGAATAATAATGCATTACTTTCACAAGGGTTTCTTTTTAATTTTTGATTTAAATTAAAAGTGGTATTCATACTCACAATTGAACAATTAAGGTCTTTGTGTGCTTACAAGGCTAAAGAGTCTAACCATGCAATGGGGAAAAGTCTAGGAATGAATTTATAATTGTTGGAGACTATGAACAATTTTCTAACCATAGGCATGATGATTTTGAATATGTAAGAGATCTTACCAACCACCCACTTGAAGATATCAATTATACAATGGATATAAAAATTACAATAAAACCTAATAGGGATTTACAACATGTACATGGAGTAAAAGTTTGGTTGGTCAAATTGTGAAACCTAATTCATATATTGCATCTAGGCTTAGATATGGGTATCCTAATGAGACATATTATTTCCCCAAATGCAACTTATAACTTCAAAATTGGCAATGACTATGAAGTGATAGCATATAACATGACGCGAAGTCTTGTTCTTCTTTTCCTGATTGTATGGAATGCATCTTGCATATGAAATTAAATATTTGTGCAAGGTAAGTCTTATTATGATGGAATTTGAAGGGTTATTTTTAGCACATGCCACAAAATCCTTGATTTTCCACTAGTCCTAAAGTTTACACTATTTGCCTAAATGTATCAATAATTCCATGGTAATGAGCAAGTGATTTGATTAATTAGGCATATAGTCTGTGAAGCATCAAATCCATATTTTATTCCTAAAGATAATTTGAAAAATTTCATTGTAAACATATTATTGTAAACATTTACAAGAAGAATTATTATGTTAGTAATCTACTTTAGCTACCAACGCAACTAAACTGCCCCGTAGGAACTTGGAACATTGTGCCCCTTATTATCTTTCAACTTTAGTATTTATATCTTCATTTTTACATAGTTACACTTATATTATTTTAATATTTTTATTTTTATAAAATAAGTTGTAATTGAAAAGGATAACCCTTTGTGTATGTGTAAAGGGTTATTAAAATTATTTTAATAAAATAATAATATGGTGAAATATGGAGAGAAAGAAGAAGTGTAGGAGGAAGAAAAAACCAAAAACCCTAACTTTTACAGTGGATCTTGGCTATTGTTAATCGAAAGTAGGTCAGAGGATATCAAAAAATGGTATTAATATGATTAAGAAATGGATTGGTTTTACAATATACACATGAGCAAAGGAGGTGGAAGTGTAAAATCAAATAGAGACTTGGGAGGTTCTAGAAGGTGTAGACAATGCTCTATTGTCTCAACATTTTGAAAACTTGGATGTTAGGAAAAAATCTCCAAATCTCAAAACTAAAAAAATTGAGGAGGATAATGAGGTTTTGGCTCTGCTTGACTCTGGTGGTTTAGATTCTAAAGTACATGAGGTTTTAAATATTGGTAAAGATAAAGAGCTCACTTGGGAATCCATAGAAATCATGTAAGCTATTTTACATTCTTAGGAAAGGGCATTCATAGGCAAATTTGCTAAGAAATGGCCAGCCATAGGAGAAATTGAAACATGGGTGGAAGAATATTGGGGTAAGGATTTGGAACTAAAATTTATGCCAAAATTTTTTCTCATTATAATTTTTTCTAGAAGATAATGTAAAGATAAAACTCTTAATAAAACCTTTTATGATTTACATGGAGTTGATAAATGGATCTAGCCTTAGAAGCCCAAATTTGATGCAATTTTTGAATAACCAGGTAGATACCCCACCTAGGTTAGATTTTAAAGTCTCCCGATGGAATATTGGAGTTGTGAATGTTTAATGGATTTGAAAAATTTATTGGGATCCTTTTTATAAGTATATATAAAAATAGAGGAAGGTTGTATAGCAACTTATGCTAGGATTCAAGTTCTAACTGATTTAAAGGAAGAGGTTTCAAAAAAATTCTTATAAACTCTCAAGGGAGATTCTGGAGTCAATTTGTTGATTTTGAAAACATCCCTTTTTGTTGTTTTAAATGTAGAGGTACTTGACATACTCAAAAATTTTGTATAGAAAGAAAAATAGCTTCTAGGTCATCCAAGGAAGATTTTTACTAGAGTTGGACACTAATTTCATCTTCCTCAATGGCTTTTTGCTTATGTAATGTTGGAAATTTTTTATCCACCCAAAAAAGGAATGTGGAGGAAGACAATAGGCAAATTTTTTTAGCAGAGGATTAATTTGACAAAAAATTTCCTTCACTCCAAGGGCACATGATAATTCATCATCATCTCCCAAATATCCTCATCTTGTTAACAATAAATCTTCAAAAAATAATGGTGTTGATATTACTAAAATGGAAGCCTTATTAGATAAGCTAGGTAAGCTTGATTCACTCTCCTAATACTATGATTAAAGGATGTGATTTAATTATTGGGTAGTCCCAAACTATCAATAATTTTATCCATCACTCTGATCATAGTATGTAGAAAGGTAATATACATCCAAAAATCATTTAAAATATGTGAGAATATAATCCTAAGATTGAGGCTCTAATTAATGATTCAGAGGTTGATGAATCTGAATTAGAAGAAGAATTGAATTTTAGAGAATGTTTATCTATCTCACAAATTCAAAGTTTAATTATAAAACCAAATTTTGGTCAATACAAAAGAAGAGGAAGGAACAATAAATAAGAGCTTACTATTGGGGAGGTTTTTATCGGCAAACAAGGTACTCATTCCAATTATTTTGGTCCTGAAAAGTAGGAGGTGGAAGTCACCCCTTGGGGATTATGAAAATATTATAATATAATGTTATGGTACTTAACTCCCCTAATAAATATGTTTTTTCAAACATCTATTTTCAATATAATGCCCTGATGTTTTCTTGATTCAAGAAACCAAGTTAAGCTTAGAGGATGCTGCAAATATGATGAGATTCGGCTAGAAAAGTTGGAACAACTATTTTATGGAAGTTTTTGGGACTTCAAGAGGTTTGGAACTTATTTGGGCTCTATAAAAATTTTGGGTGGACATCATTGAAATGGGTATTCAAAGGATTTTTTTCAAAAGATCTTGTTTTAGGGTAGATATGAGTTTCTTTCTTTGTAGTATTTATGGGCCTAATGAGGCACATAGTAAATATCTCATTTGGGGAGATTTGGTGAATATTTTTTCACCTTTTAAGAATTATAAAATTGTGATGAGAGGGGATTTTAATTCAAGTTTACATTCCTCAAAAAAATAAGGTGGCAAAAGCTATGGAACTCCAAATAATCTTGAATTCTCCCATTTTATTTCAAGTATTGATTTCTTGGTTATACCTCCCAAATAGGGTGTTTTCACCAGGAGTAAAAAAAGATGTGATGAACACAATATATTGGAGTAAATTAATATATTTTTAATATCAAATTTATAGCTATCTCAAAACTAGACATCAGAGAATTTCATTCTTTCCTTTGTTGGTTTGGATAATTTACCTATTACTTTATCTATAAATATTGATCACACACTTCCTCATTATCCTTTCAAGTTTGAAAACATGTGGCTCAGATATCACTCTGTGTTAAGGCTCATAAATTGATGGTGGAAGAATTTTCATATTCATTCTCATTCCCCCATGTTTCTCATGGAAACAATTTATAGTTTATTAAGGGTAGTCTTCAGTAGTGGACTACTATTTGCTTCAAAAATATTTTTCAAGAGAAAAATAGAGTAGAAGAAGATATAGAAAACCTAAACTAAAATATTTATCAATTTGATATGGATAAAATTTCTTATGGGAAATAAAAATCTCTTCTTTATGAATATCAATAATCACTTCAATGTGAAGAAATATTCTAGAAATAAAAATCCAAAACTGAGTGGCTAAAAGAAGGCGATAAGAACTTGGCCTTTTTCCATAACATGGCCAAATTTGGATGGAATTTTACACCTATATCAATGACAAGATCATTTAATATAAATATTTTTGATCAATCAACAAGATATTAGGAATGAGGTAGTTATTTTATTTAATGATCTCCTTAACAATGATATTCTTTCAAATCTTGAATCTCAAAACAATAACTTAAATTTAATTCCATAATTGGTCTTTCCTGAATAGAATGATAAATTAATGGCTAGTTTTACTTTGGATGAAGTTATAAATATCCTTTTTTCCATGGAAAATGACAAGGCTCCTGGTCTAGATGGTTTTTTAGCTATTTTTTTTGACATTACAGGATTTGGTGGGAGATGAAGTGCTAAAAATGGTGGAAGAATCAAGGAAGAACAAAAGTTTATTCTAACCTTAATGTCACCTTTATCTCAATATTCCTTATGGGATAAATTTAAGAGTATTTTAGTTATTTTAGGCCTATTTCTTTGTGTAACATGATCTATAAATCTGAAGTTATGGTTACAAGACTTAGGCAAATACTTGTGTGTCTATTTTTGGAGGATCATGTAGGTTTTATCCCTAGAAGAAATATTCAATAAAGATTTATCATTATTCATGAAATAATCCATTCTCTTTCTATCACTTATCACAATGGTATGATGTTAAATCTTGACATCAACAAAGCATATGATAGGGTTAACTAGCACTTTTTGCCAAAGATCTTGGAGAAATTCAATTTCAACAAACAATGGTGCAACTAGGATTATAGCTACATATCTATTCCTAAATACTCTATCTTGGTTAATTAAAGTAAAATAAGATTTTTGAAAACTTCTAGAGTCAATAAACAAGGTGATCCTCTTTTTCCCTTTTTTTTATCTTCCTAGTGGAATCTTTAGGAAGGGTAATAAATTTTGCTAAGGAAAACTCATTGCTCCATGGAATTCAAGATACTAAAGGTATTGATAATATTAATCACCATAAATTTGCCAATGATACCTTAATTTTTGGTCAAGCCTTGGTTGGGTAATCACAAACCTTCAAAGCTATATTGAATAGTTATGAAGTGACGTCAAGATAAATGGTGAACATTAGGAAATCTGAATTTTTTTCTTAAATTTTTCTAAGCAAAAGCAATAGATTATCTCTTTAGTTTTGGGATTTAACATTATAAAAATTCCTTAAAAATATTTAGGGGTTCTTATTTTCTATGGTATTTCATGAACTATTCATTGGGATGGTTTAGTTCACTCTTTTAAAGCTTGATTGGCTTCTTGGCAAGGCAAATGGTTGACTCTAGCTGGTCGAATCACTCTCATCAAATTAGTTTTGAACTCCCTTCTAGTTTTTTTGCTTCAACCTCCTTGCCATATTGTGAAACAAATCAACAATATTATAAAAGATTTCTAGTGGCAAGGAACTCATAATAAAAAGAAAATCCCACTCTTGAAGTGGGAAATGGTATGTAAAATTAAGAAAATGGGACGAGTTGGAGTTAAGGATTTAAATCTTTAGAATAAGGCTCTTGGGGTGAAATTAGTTTTGGGAATGATTTTCAAGGATGATTATTTATGGTCTAGACTTATAAGAAGTAAACATATAATTATAGATAATCCATGGAGCATAATTTCTATTGTTAATCCCCCTAAAGCATCACATTTTTGGAATTTTCTTTTAAATTATAGGCCTATAATTACAGAGCATGTTTACTGGATGATTAATAATGGAAATAATACCAATTTTTGGGAATATTCATGGAATGGTCACAAGCCCATTATTAAGTTTCCTCTAATAAAGGAGGTTAGATAGGTTTTATCTACTGCATGGGGCACATAGGTTGCCAATTATGTGAAATTATAGTTTACTAATGGTTTACCATTATGGGGGTGGAAATTATTTGAAGGCTTGGACATTCTAATGGATCAAGGGGAAATGTTAATTTACTACCTAAAAAATAGGAAAGTTTTCCTAAATTACAAGGAAGATACCTTGCACTAGATTAATGCTAAATCAAGGGCCTACACATTCAATCTTAGTTATCAAATGGTGGATGCTTTATATGATTTGATGTGTTTGGAAAGATTTATTTATTGGGACAAAATTGGGCTCTATAAAGTTGGTAATTTTTCATGGATTTAAGTCCAAAACCATATTTTAATCCAAGATAAACTCAATAAAATTATCTTTATGGGTCTATCTTGGTGTTGCTTCTACAAAAAACAATGAAGAAATGGCAAACCGTTTATTATTCAACTGCCTCTTTACAAGGTGTTGTTGGGTTTGGATTTGTTATAGGTTGGATTGGTCATGGGATTGGCCACCATCACTGATTATAGTATTTTCTACTTGGCCAATCGATGACTATAAAATCTCTCTCTTTGGCTTGTGGTAGTTAGTATTGTAATTATTATTTGGACCCCTTGGAAGGAGAGAGACCAAAATATTTTTTTTGGAAAAGAAAAAAAACTCCTTTCAATTTTAAAAGAACTAGAGGTGTCAATTTTGGAATTCATAACTTCTCATGTTAGAAGGAGGAATGGTTTTATCACAAGCTGGGATATGACAATGAGTGCAAAATGGAGACTCATCTGTCTATCCCCTATTAATGTGTCAACAATAGTTATTGGAAAAAAATCAAGAGAAGGTAATACTCATGGAATATGTTGATGATGAAAATTCCACCATCAATTAATCAACCCTTTCACTTATCATGAAGGTGAAGTTAGAATCGTACTAGTCTAATTGAAGGGTTCTAAAGGTTCATTAAGATTCTAAAGAAGTTAGGGGGGTTTTATTATAAATTTTGGGAAATAATCAAAAAATTATCAAACAACTTATTCTATTATAACAATAAATAATACATTTATTGAATCATGAATCAATTTAAGATGGGAATCTATAATCTATTTTATCTGATAGAGAAAACTTATTAGTTAGATAGTCTCTTGAAGAATAGAAACATGATTCTATAATATATATGCATATTCAAATGATATTTTCACTTGTTGCTTGAAATTGTCCCAAAATTAACCAAATATAGAAGAGATAGATCAAGGAGAAAGAAAGAGAGACAAACATTCAAACAAAAGAGCAAACAAAATAAAAACAACTATAATAAAGCAAACATTTAATCCTATAGTAAAGAGGAATAAATAAAAATAGAGAATGAAGTAAGAAAATAATCTAATCTTAAAAGAAAGGGAATAAAACATGAAAATATTCTAAGAAAACATTATAGGTGTTGGAAATATTGTCATTGATGTCAAAGGTCTAGCATTATTGGTAATAAAGGCCCCATTGCATTTAATGGTGTTTTTAATATTCATATACTAGCTAATGTGTGTTAATATTCATTTAATATTAATAAATATATTTTTGGTTGCATATACGTCAAGAAAGGTCCCATGGAGAAGTTAAAGAGTCATGGGGTAAAGACAAAAGAGGAATGGGACACATTTTCTCATGAAGAGTCATCTTGAGGAATTCCAAGAGTCACCATGTGAAGACAAAAGAGGGTATGGCACATTTTTCCATGAAGGGACACTTTGAGAAATATGAAAAATCACCAAGATAAAGACAAAATATGAAAGGACACTTTTACTTATGAAGGGTCACCACATGACTTTTCAAATGCAAGGATAGAAAGGGTCATGCAAGTTTGGTGCCATTTTCCATGAGGATTTAAGGGTCACAAAGGGTTAATGCCAAAGTTCATTTGGAAAGATATAAATAAAGGCTTGAGAATCCATTTGAGATATGAAAGAGAGTGCATGGTTTGTATTTGTTTTCAAAGAGAGAAAATTAGGAGATATTGTAGAGTTATATAATTTGTTAAGTAAGCAACATTGAGAGATAGTTGTGTTTTATGCACAAGAGGGGTTAATGCTCTTGTGGGTTGGTGCTAACAAATCTTTTCAAGGGGTTGGTGTTCCTATGGGCTAGTGCTCAATAATAGTTATTGTGTTGGTGCTTGGCAAAGGAGTTGGTGTTCCTACAAATTGGTACTCGTAAAATTTATATTTTGAGTTGGTGTTCATTCATATACATGAGATTATTCTCTATGGTTTTTTTGACTTTGGGTTTCCACATAAAAATCTAGTCTCTCTCTCTCTCTCTCTCTCTCTCTCTCTCTCCTCTCTCTCTCTCTCTCTCTCTCTCTCTCTCTCACATGTGGTGCATATTATTATTTCAATTTTATTACATAATTTGAATGTGTGATTAAGTGGTTAAAAGAAAATAAATTAGATTAAGTAAAAGATATATAATATACTGATTCACTCCCCACTCTCAGTATATTTGATGCTTAACAATTGGTATTAGAGCAGGTTCCTTTGGAAAAAGTTTTATAGCTTGAAGGTAGATCGAGAAAGCACAATGGCTAGATCACATGAAGGTTTTTCTACAAATAAGGCACTTTTGTTTGATGGGACAAACTATGCTTTTTGGAGCATAAGGATGAAGACTTATTTGATGGCCCTTGGATTCAACATCTGGCAAGTAGTAGTGGAGGAATATAAAGAGCTACAGACACTTGTAAATACTTTGGTAGAAAAGAAGGAAAGTGAAAATAATGCCAAAGTCTTAAATGTTATTTTATGTGGTTTATGTGAATCAAAATTTGTTAAAGTTATGTAATGTAAATTTGCTCATGAAACTTGGGTAAAACTTGAGAATATTTACAATGGTGATAGAAAGGTTCATCAAGCTAAGATTTAGACTTTCAAAAGATAGTTTGAGATTTTGAAGATGGAAGAACCAAACAAGAGAAACCCTTGAAGAGAGAAGCTACTTTAAGACATCAAAGAAAGAGAAGGCTAAGATTCAAGAATAAAGTGACAATTCTAGTGATGATGAAGATGACAATGGTGGAGCTCTATTAATTATTAATTCAAAAAAGGGTACAAGTAAATATAAAGAAAATTTACCTTTTAAATTTTTTAATTATGGAAAGATTGGAAATTTTGTAGCTAAGTGCCCAGATAAGGACAATGGTGACAATGAATAAGGAAAGTCTACATACAAGAATAATTTAAAATGAAAATTTAAGAAGGGACTTGAGAAGAAGAGTTTATATTCTAAATATCCTAGCTTAGCCAAAGATAGTGGAGTCAGTGATTCAAAAGAAAAAGAGATTCTATTCATGGCCATACATGAATATGCCTCCACAAGCAAAAGTATAGATGATCAAGAAGAAGAAAATGATGAATCTAAAGTGAATCTAAAAGGAGAACTCATTTGTTCCTTAGAAGATTTAAAAGCTCTTGAGAAGAAGAAATTAAGACTAAAGCTCTAAATCGATAAAAATGAAAAGGAGTCAAAGGAAACAATTGAAGATTTATAAGCACACTTTGAAGAAGCTATGAAGAATGAAGAAGATGTAACAACATAGTTGAAAAAAGTCAGTAAAGAATATGAAAGGTATGTTATTGAAATTTATTATTTAAAATTATATATTAAGAAAACAAATAAAACAATCAATGATAAAGTAGCCAATGATTCAAAATTTGAGAATAACACTAATATGTTGAATAAGATATTAGAAAGTCAAAGATCAATGTTATATGAGATAGGTATCAAATTTAAAAAAGAGAAAGGGGAGGCCACTACTTTCATAGACAAGGAAAAAGAAAAGAGCTATGTTGAAGATCTTACAAAAGAAGAAATCAGAAGGGAAGAAGTTAAGAATACAAAGGACATCTCAAACAAAGAAGGCTAGAAAGAATATAACTACAAAAGGCAATCAGGGTAGAGATACACAAATAGGTCCTATTTTTATGGTTACTATTTTTATTGTAATGGATATGGTCATAAGAAAATAGAATTTTGAAAAATGGCTAACAATTTTAGAAATAAAGAGAAGGAAAGTCATGCAGAGTCAAGGAGAAGCCATAATTCTTTTACTCCTCTATCAAGGTTTAATGAAGAGGCCATAATGTGTTATAAGTGCAAAAAATATAGACACATAGCTTGGTACTATAGAAGCATGTTTGAGTCAGTCAAAAAGGACCAAATTTTCAAGGCTCCATTCATGAAGAAAAAAGTTCAGATAGGTTTATGGTAAAAGAAACACCCTAAAAAATCTATGTTGGTTCATACAGCTTTGTATACAAGAAATGAAGAAAATCCATGGTTCATTAACAATTGACGTTTAAGGCACATAAAAAGAGATAAAATTAATTTCATAACCTTGAATAAGATAAATAGTGGCATAGTGAAAGTTGGAGATAATACTACTACCAAAATTACTAGAAAAGGTACACTAAGTTTGGATAATGATATAACTAAAACTGAAAATGTTTTATATGTAGAAGGTATTAAGTATAATATTTTTAGTGTAAGTCAAATATGTGATCAAGGGCACATAATAAATTTTTATACATAAGGTTTTGAAATTAGGAGAGAAGATTCAGATGTATTGGATGCAAATGCTCAAAGAACATGTAATAATTTGTATATGCTATCAAACATCAAAGGTCAAAGATGTTATTTGAGTAAGATTGAATAAATTTGGCTATAGCACAGAAGAATGGGACACTTAAATTTTGACAATCTTGTCAACATAAGCAAGAATCAAGCAATTAGAAATTCTAAAGATTACAAAGACATCCGACATGCTTTATGAACCTTGTCAACATGGGAAGTAGGCTAAGGTGGTTCAAAACAAAAGAGTACTCGACCACTCAGATGCTAGAGCTTGTTCACACTGATTTGTGTGGACCTATGATATCTCAAGGTGAGAAATATTTCATGTTACTTATTGATGATTTTTTAGGTATGACTTGGGTAATATTTTTAAAGAAATAATTAGATGCTTTCAAATATTTCAAAGCATTCAAAGCATTAGTTGAGAATGAAACCAGTTTGAAGATTAAATGTCTAAGATTACATTGAGGAGGAGAATTCATGCAAGATCAATTTATTGAGTTTTGTGAAGAGCATAGAATAAAGAGATATTATTCAACAACCATAACTCCATAGTACAATGGATTAGTTGAGCGAAGAAATAGAACAATTTAGGAGATGGTAAGAATAATGCTAAATGAATCCAAGATATCAAATAAATATTGGAGAGAGGCAGTTTCTATGGTAGTCAATATTCAAAATAGAGCATTATTGAAAGTCAAGAGTGACAAAAATCCTTATGATCTATTGAAAGACAACCAACAATAGTTGATTATTTTAGAGTTTTTGACAACAGATGCTTCATAAAGAAAACTGATGAAAAACTTGGCAAGTTTAAATATAGATCAAATAAACATATATTTTTTGGTTATTCTTGTAAAAATAAAGCTTATAAATGTTATAACAAAAGAACCAATAATTTTTTTGAAAGTGCAAGTGTTAGGATAGAAGAAGATGGAACATAAAGAATCAGTGATCCAGTAGACATTCCTAAAATCATTGAAGAGGAAGATTTTGAAGAATCAGATGAAGATGATAAAAAAGAGAAAAAAGACACTAAAACTCCATCCAAATATGTTTAGAGAAATCATAATGAAAATGACATCATTGGGGACATAAATTAAGGAATTCACACCAGAAGAAAGATGGTAAGTGAATCTAAGCAAGTTAATTTCTCTTTGTTATCCAAAATTTAGCCTAGAACTTTTTTAGAAGCTAGACATGATAAGTAATGGATTAAGGTAATGGATGAAATAATTAAATTAGATAGAAAAGAATGATACCTTGAAATTATAGCCTAGACCAAAAGATCATAATGTGATAGGAATAAAATGGCTTTATAGAAATAAGTTTAATGAAAATGGAGAAGTGACTAGGAATAAAACAAGATTAGTATGTAAAGGATATGCTCAGATTGAGGGAATAGATTTTGAAGAAAAATTTGCACCAATGGCAAGGCTAGAGGATATTAGAATATTTCTTGCATATGTAATGTTTAAAAATTTCAAAGTGTTTCAGATGGATGTCAAATCTACCTTTCTAAACAATAATCTAGAATAAGAGGTCTACATTGATTAGCCTGAGGGATTTATTCTCTCAAATATTAGTAGCCATGTATGCAGATTAAAGAAAGTACTTTATGGATTGAAACAAGCTCCTAGAGCTTGGTATGTAAGACTTGATAAGTACCTATAAGATCAAGGATTCAATAGAGGATTTGCTAACAGTAATCTCTATATCAAAATAGAAGGTGAACATCAATTAATTATTGTGGTATATGTTGATGACATCATTTTTGGAGGAAACATTGAAAAGATGACAATTTTTTTTGATAATATGCAAAAATAATTTGAGATGTCTATGCTTGGAGATTTTTCATTTTTCTTAGGATTACAAATATTTCAATTAGAGAAATGGATTTTCATATCTCAAATTAAATATGCCAAGGAAATGTTGAAGAAATTTGGTTTTGAAGATTGTGCACTAGTTGGCACACTAATGTGTACAAGAAATAAGGTCAACAAGGATGAAGATTCACCTGATGTAGATCAATATTTATATAGATCTATGATTGGTAGTCTTTTTTATTTGATAGCATTGAGGCTAGACATCATGCATGTAGTAGGTATGGTTGCAAGATATCAGTTAGCTCTAAAAGATAGTCATGTTTTGTTGGTGAAGAAAATATTCAAATATATCAAGGGGACATTGGATTATGGATTGTGGTATCCTAGAGGTAGATATTTCACTTTAGTTGCTTATACATATTTTGATTGGGTAGGTTTCTTGGATTAAAAAAAATACAATTGGAGGATTTTTTTCATTGGTGATAGATTAGTATCATGGCTAAAAAAAAATAAGAATTTAGTATCACTTTCTATAGCTGAAGCATAATATATTACAGTGGTATTGTGTTGTACTCAAGTGCTTTGGATGAAGAAAACATTGGAAGATATCAAGGTGGAATATGATGAACCTATTTCTATTTTTTTGTGACAAAACAAGTGTAATTAATATTTCAAAGAATCTAGTGATGCATTCAAGAACAAAACAAATTCCCATTAGATATCACTTTTTGAGAGAGTAGGTTGTAGATAAACATGTTAAGATGGAATATATCAGTAATATAGAGTAGATTTTAGATATTTTCACAAAGGCACTACCAAAATACATATTTGAGTGTCTATGAGAGAAGTTGGGAGTAATTTATTTTACTTCCTACCATTGAGGTTTAGCATCAATTGAGGGGGATCTAAGTTTTATCTCTAGGTAGGCCCTTTGCCATTGATGTTAAAGGAGGAGAAGAAAAAAAATAGGTACATATATAGGTGAAAAATAGGTACAGGGAACACATATAGGTTACTACAATAAGGGGGAGTTATTGATGTTTTTTTTAGATGGCAATATGTGCAAGTTTCAGGATGTGGCATTTTTAGTTTGATTTTGCCATAAATGACAAAGGGGGAGATTGTTGGAAATATTTTCATTGATGTCAAAGGTCTAGCATTATTGGTGATAAAGGCCACATTGCATTTAATTATATTTTTAATATTCATATCTTGGCTAATGTGTGTTAATATTTATTTCATATTAATGAATATATTTTTGGTTGAATATAAGACAAAAGAGGGCCCATGGAGAAGTCAAAGAGTCACGGGGTAAAGACAAAAGAGGAATGGGATGCATTTTCTCATGAAGAATCATCTTGAGGAATTCCAAGAGTCACCATGTGAAGACAAAAGAGGGTATGGTACATTTTTCCATAAAGGGACACTTTGAGGAATACAAAAAATAACCAAGATAAACACAAAAGAGGAAAGGATGCTTTTGCTTATGAAGGGTCACCATATGACTTTTTAAATGCAAAGATACAAAGGGTCATGCAAGTTTGGCACCATTTTACATTAGCATTGAGGTGTCATAATGGGTGAATGCCAAAAGTCATTTGGAAATCTATAAATAAAGGCTTGAGAATCCATTTGAGATATGAAAGAGAGTGCATGGTTTGTATTTATTTTTGAATAGAAAAAATTGGGATATATTGTAGAGTTCTATCATTTTTTGAGTAAGCAAAATTAAGAGATAGTTGTGTTTTATACACAAGAGGGGTTGGTGATCCTATAGGTTGGTGCTCACAAATAGTTGTTAAGTTAGTGCTCAACAAAGGAGCTGGTGTTCCTACAAGTTGGTGCTTGTGAAATTTTTATTTTGAGTTGGTTCTCATTCATATACTTGAAAATTTTATACATGGTTTTTCCCACTTTGGTTTTCCATGCAAAAATCTACTCTCTCTCTCTCTCTCTCTCTCTCTCTCTCTCTCTCTCTCTCTCTCTCTCTCTCTCTCTCTCTCTCTCTCTCTCTCTCTCTCGTGGTGCATATTATTATTTCAATTTTATTGCATACTTTGAATGTGTGATTAAGTGGTTAAAAGAAATGAAATTAGATTAAGTAAAAGATATATAATATAATAACTCACCCCCCCTCTCAGTATATTTCATGCTTAACATTGGGAATAAGAGAACATCTAATAAAAAAAATTAAACTAATGCAATGGACAAATTAAAAGATCTAAAATAAAAGGAACTAGAGAATTTAAATAGAAAACTATTCCAAAAGAATCTAACTAAAGATAAACTAAGACTATAAATCAAATACTAAATCTAAAGGAAGGAAGACAAAAATAAAACTTAAGAAATAAAGAGCAATGAATCATTTAAAATTGAAATAAACCTATTGCATATTAGATTAAACTAACAAGAAAAATAGTGACTTAAACAAAAGACTAGAATTAGACTAAGAAACAAAAAGTAATCTAGGTAAACTATTTGACCAAATGGAAGATAAAATTGACTCAGATAAACTACAAAGTAAATCTTAAACTAAATCTAATAAGAAACTAGATAAGAAATACTAAGAAAATTAAACAAAAAAAGATAATGAATCAAAGATTTAAATAACATAAAATATATCTAACTAAAACTAAATAAATTTAAACTAAGGATATAAGACAATATCAAAAACTAAGTCAAAAATTCAAAATGAGAAACTAAGAAAAACTAAGCTAAAATAGATTTTTTAATCTAAATATTAAAAAAATCAATCTAAAGTAAAATTGAAACAACTTAAGAGAAATATATAATGATCAAATAAAAAATAGTAGCAATCAAAACTAATCTAATACTAAATAACAAAAATAACTAAACTAATTAGAATAGAAAAAACTATAGATTAAAACGATATCTAACGAAAGAATCCAAATTTATAGGAAATTTGAAGGTTCTATTGTATTAAAATTAGAGTTAATTCATTACAAAATATGTTTGAGTCTCAATATGAGAGTCATCTTAGCAACAAAAGATAAATCTCAATGAGAAAACCAACATCTTTTCTCTACAAAAATTTGAATGACATCTTTGCATTCGAATAGATCAATGAAATGCCATAGAATAACAAAATGATCATCATTATTCACATTGAATACTTAAAACCTGTACATAAGAATGAAAATTTCAATCATCAAAAAATATTAAACTTAGCAAACTTTAGATAATTAGTACTAATAATAAATATAACTAGATATACCTATTTTGCATAAGTGATTACTCAACCATAAGATAAAGTATGATTGGGTCTATCTATAAAAGTTGTACTATCTCAAAGAAGTTACATAAAAAGAAGAGATAAATGATGGAATTCAAAAAATACTTAAGTATTACATACCTATTATGTTTCTATTTTCGAATTAATGCTTGATCTCTTCGTATACCCTCAACTTAGTTGTGAAATAAGTTATAACTAACATTCATTAGTTATTAGTTAATGTCAACTAATTGACTTTTAACAAAGTCAATTAATTAAAATAAAATTGGTTAAGGATAGATTTAATTAAGACTTTAAAATTCTTAATTTGATCAAGATATTTAAAATAATAGACCTGGTGTACTAAACCTTAATGGGTGGGGACCCATATTAATTAATGATATAGAAGAATGCACACTAATCATAGAATAATAAATTAGAAATTGATAAATTCTACTTATGTTTAAACCATAATGCATTTTAATTAACTTATAATATATAATTATATTAAAATTTTAGAATCATTGTATTTACCAAAAATTTGCCAAAATATATCAAGTCTGAAATATCAAATTGTCAAACCAAAATATCAAGTTTTGAATGAAAAAGTTCAACACTAAACAAAAAATTATCCCTTGGATAACCAGTAGTCCTCTAAATTAGATAAAACATAAATTACTTGTTTGTCCTACTCATACATACAAACATTATACTCTATTTCAGTTGTAGGGAATGGCAACAATCTAGTCCTCAAATCAGTCATGCTATCATCAACCCCAAACATAATTTTTTTTAGCAACCTAACTTCTCTCAGTGCTTCAAGTTCACTTCTTTTTATAGTAGTATTCTTTTTGGTAGTCTGAGATGGAATACCCATAGTTTTTATTTTGTTAAGATATCCCTAACCTCTCAAACATAACTTTTCAGACCTCAAAAGGGGTTCACTATGAGCACCTAACAAACTCAACCTTCTACATTTTCCACCAAGGTCTGTATTAGATGGGGAAGGTGTATATGAAGGAATAACCCTTTTTTTAAGGTCCTTGGTATGGGCTATCTCCACTTCAAGCTAATTAGGCTGATTAATAGGCAATTAGTTGGTAGGTAATGGATCATTAACGAGATCACCTCTAGAATTAGGGGTTTGTAGTGGTAAGAAATGAGGATATTCCTCTAAGTGGTGAGATGAAAAAATTTGGGAGTGTGTACAAGCTCTAAATCTATGGCCACAAAAACCCCTATGACCCCTATAGTCTCTATTACCTGGGTTAACAAATAGAATATTCAAAATATTCCAAAAATCTAGGTCATAAGCATCAAAATGAGTAGACATCCTTGTGCCCCTAGGAAATCTAGACCCAAAACATCCAACATGAAACCCTACCCTATTAACACCCATGCTAGAACCTAATTGGCTACCACCTCTATTATAAATTTTCCCCCATCCTCAATCATTATTACTCCTAGTTGGTTGGTCCCACCCAAACATACTGAAAAATTAGAAATATAACAACCATATCTAAGCCTCAAAACAAATATTCATAAAGACAAACTAAAAAATGAATATGAAAACCATATTATACTAAAAATAATATACTGCATTTGAATTCAGATTATACTAATCTTCATAAATCAAATATAAAATTTTGATATCAATTTCAATGAACTTTAATCTCAATATCCATTTTAAAATAAAAGTTCAAAACCTCAAGATTGAGATTAGGTTTCAAATAAAACTTCATTTTTCCAAAAAAGTAAAATCCATTTCAAAAATATCTACACACATATACACACACACATAAATACATACAAATATATATATATATATATATATATATATATATATATATATATATATATATATATATATATATATATATATATATATATATATCATAGCCAATTGACCTATTTCTCATTTTCACAAAACTACTAAAATTCCCAAATTACTAAATCATATTCGCACTAAAACCATACCAGACTCCAAAAATGATCATTATCATACCAAATGCATAATATATAATGAACTATAACTAACCATTCGAGAACTCATGAATTATTATATCTATAGTCAACTGCATGAACCTAGAATCATATAGAATACATGCAAATTGATAATATAAATAAATTGATGCAGACTATTGAATTTATGAAAAAACATTTCACCATACCCTTCAATGCATTCAAAATATATCAAACTAAATCATCCACTACTAATTTCAACTGATTTACCTTTTTATATACATGAATGCTTATTCACAGATTTGAGACGTAAACCTTAAGTCTGTTATCAATGTCAACAAAGGTATCTACATGTTTTCTTCTCTACAATATTTAAAAACTAAGACCAAAGACTTTGTGTATGATGACAACTAACAATAAATTAAGAATTCCCAATACTTCTATAGATTTTGTATAAGGTTGACACTTATTTAAATCTAAAATGGAAAAATAACTACATACTAAAAAGGTTCTCCAAATGCATAGCATGGACATAATCCCTAAAAAATCAAAGATTCAAGCATGACAAATATCAAAAACTCTAGATTTTGCATAAAACTAGCAAATAATATTTTCCATTATTCCATATTTAAAATAATAAATTTAAATTTCATTCACCCAAAAATGCAAGCAACATTTTATGTTGAGATTGAACATTTTTACCATGAAATCTTCTTTGAGATAGGTTTTTAATCAAAACATTCAAAAATACAAACCCAAGATTTGTAATCAAAACCCAAGTCAAAAATTGTCATATATTTCCTTCTTGAGAGATGTCAAATTTCATGCATATAAACCCTAACCATTTTCAACACAACTGAGCTTCCAACATGATACAAAAATAAAACCCTTGACATATATAAATTGGTATGTATAAATTCTTTATACCATCTTCAAAAAGAATGATAAGTTATTTCCATTCTGAGACTAAAAATAGAAAACATTCTACATGTGAATATCTCAAATTCTTATATACCCTTTTCATTCAGAAAATAAAACTTCTCTCAACATGTAGAGGTCTATTCTAAGAAATCTTGTTAATCTCTATACATAACTACATGCACATAATTTACAAAAAACTTAAGGCAAGCAACCATAGAATATCAACATATTTCAAAATTTTCAAAGAAAATAACACATTTCCAAAAATTGACATGGATAAATTACATTATCAAACTACAATTTTGAGTTTCACCTCATAAAAAAATATTGCGTGTGAAGATTATTGAAGATTTCAACACTACTCATACTTTCAAAAAACTAGAAATCTCAAAATTTTATTTTATTGCAAAATAGAAATCACCCAAAACATTCCTTTATTCATTTCAAAATTCATCCATCCATATAATTTTTGAAAAGAGATTGATAAAACTTGTCATGGACATACCTAGTTTCATGCTCAAAGCTTTTGCTAAATATTCTCTTCGACCCTTGCTCTACGACTCACCTACTATCCTGCTAGAGCTTTGTTTACACACTAAGATTGTAATCTAATGAACACAAATGAAGAAAATCAAACCTTTTATTCACCAACCTGATCTCATATCCATATAAATGACATGTTAACTTATTATTTTCTAGTATTTATTAATGGTATACTCATCAATCTTGCCAAGTAATTTATCGATCGATCAAATTTAGAAACAAACTAACATTAACACTAAACACTTTTCCGAATTTTATCAATCAAGGAGATCAGACAATAATTAATTCCCAATACCACCATATATTTGAATAATCCCAAAGTACACAATCTAGCTTAAATGCATTTGTTAACTTATCGGCCTCGAAGTCCAATCTGCCAAGTGGTGTCGAGCTCACTAATTACTTGCTTTGTCATCTATCAAGGGGTCTCATTACATATGCATTTTCATGATGAACCTAACATCATTTGATTAATTAAGCAAGTGACCAAGGTATCCTTGAAATTATATCCACTTCTAAATTGAAGTAAAATATTGTGAATAAACTAAGTCCATTAATGTCAAAAAAATACTCTTTGTTTAAACAAAGGGTCCTCAACCATAATTTTTCATCATAATCTCATGACAAATTTATAAAATGCAAACATTGACTTATTTTCAAAATCAAAGTACACCATTATGACTTATCTCCAAATTTAAAATATGCCATGAATGCTAAGATAGTTCTCTTTATATGATTCAACATGAATGTAAAATTTATATAAATAAAGCTCATTATGCTCATTTTTAAGTGAAGTGATACTTTTAGAAGGAATCAATGATGTTTTCAAGTAACTCTCAATCTATATCCATCTTATTAATCATCAAGATACAAGAAATGAACAATATGCTCTAAACACAAGATCACCTAATTGACTATTCATTTGAGTCTGAAAATAACTAAACTTTAATATGTCAATTATGAGTTCATGAATTGAGCCATGCACTAGATGCAAAAACAAAATAGACTATCATAATAATATGATCAATTACTAAACTATCCAAGGTAAATCAACATATCAAGTAGTGAATAAACGGAGTTGTACATTTTCAACACTATATTTTGATTGCACCAAGTTTTCATTGTAAATGTCTTTCAAAGTATCATATCACCACTACTATTCAAATCATAAATCAAAGATACTAATGAAGATAAAAACATCACTATATATCATAAAATATGACTAAAAACTAAAAATCCATGCATCAACTAAAACTATCAAAGTATAATGAGTCTAGTAACAAAAAAATTGATCGCATCTATAATCATATATGCACATTTTATTCATTTATCCACTCTGCTCTTTGAAACCACTTAAAACATAAATAAAACCTACCCAAAAATCATTATAATTTCATAATAAAATATGCATCTAAAAATACTAACAATCAATAGCGTCCCCGACATAGTTTTAGGCTTTATGACAAGGACATCTCTATAGTAGTAAGTATATATGTCTTGAAAAAATTAAGGGGGTTTAGAAAATATGCATAAAACTAGTGACCTTGTTAGTCAATGTTGTGAAACAAATTTTATTAGCAACAAATTGCCTATTATATATAAAATAGATTTTTCCTAGAGAGTGTGATCTAATAAAATCATTTATTAAGTGGCTAAGTGTGAACCCCTTAAATAATGAATTCAAGAAAGGGATGAATTATTCAGCTAACATGGCATGAAGAAAGGGAAATGAATGACAATGATGTTTGGGATAGATGCACAAAAAATTACAAATGCCTTAAGAACAAAATATGAAAATGAAGTAATACTTATACAATCTAAATATAAGTCAACCATATTATTCATTTAATATGAAAAAATTAATTTGTAAGAGTAACTTCTGAAAACGAAATATACTTACAACACTTTTGAAGATTCTTTCACTCTTCCTTCATAATGTGATATTCGTCATTCCACAACCTTTCATTCATAATTTGAAAACAAAGAAAAATAAAACACAAGACAATATAGAAAAGCAAATGGAAACAATGAAACAAAAGAAAAGGAAACAAACCAAACAGAAAACATAATAAAAAGAACAACAAATAGGTAACTAATCATGACATAATTTCACATGATGGCTATTTACTGAATAACATAGCCAATTTCTTTCAAGATCTTTAAGATAAAAAGCATTATTACCAAGAGATATAGTATATAAGACATAATGTATCAAATTTATGGTGTTTTCCAAGGTCCTCATAGGCTTTATTCCAATATAAAACTAAATCACCAACATTAAATATTCTACTAGAAACCTTTTTATCAAAAAAAATCTTTAAATTTTGCTTAGCCTTCTCTAATTATTTTAATGTTTTTTTCCTTAGATTCATCAAGAGCTACCAAGTCATATAGTCTTTATTTAATTAAATTAGTATCTTCAGCTACATATTGTAAAGCAGTCTTAGCTAAAGTAATCTAAAGTTCTATTAGTAAAATAGCTTCAAAACCATATGGTAACATGAAAGGCAAATAACCAATTACTAACTTAACAATATTCCTATCAATCCATAAGGCTTAAAAAATTTTAATATGTCAATATCTTTTGTTATCACAAACTAGATTTTTCATAATAGAAATTAAATTCTTATTAGTGGAATCATCTTGTCCATTTCCTTGTGGATAGTATTTTGATGAATGACTAGAAATGATAGATTTTTTTTTTGAAATTCTAATAACTTATTTGAAAAAAACCAAGGTCCATTATCTAAAATTATATCATATAGAACTCCAAATCTAGAGAAAATCTGATTTTCTAGAAATGAAATTACTTCACCTGTCACTAAACTTTTAAGAGCTTTGGCCTCAGACCATTTAGTGAAATAATCCATGGCTATCAAAATGTATCTATGACATATAGATGAAGGTGGATGAATATATGAAATAGATTAAATGCTCCATTTAGTAAAAGGTTTATTAGGAATAACTAGATTTAAAGGCATTGCAGGTAGTTTATCCTTTCCAACAAATAGTTGACAAGGCATACAAGAATAAACCAACTTATAAGCATATTGAAACAAGATGGGCCAATAATTACTAGTCCTCAAAATATTATAATCTACTATTTTTACATCATAATGTCTACCATAATTTACTTCATGGCATCCCATAATAACTTTTTGAGTTTGAGTACAATTAAGACATCTTAATAATACACCATCATGATTATGAAAAAATAGGAAATTTTATAATAAACAAAAATTTAATGATTTTAACCTTAAAGAAAGTCTTTATTTCTTATTCAATTTGTTTGAACAAAATTAATTTTAAAAATAATAAACTAAATCATGATACCAATCATCTTCAGCCAATAAATAATCTCATTCATTAATTTCATGACCAAACTTAAAACTTCTAAAAAAATTTAGCAACTCTCATAGTTTTAAAGTGTGGTTTTGTGTTTAATTTTTCAACAACTGATATAACTAGAACATTAATATCTAAAGTATCATTTTAAGCTAAATGTTTTGCTAATTCATTACCTTTAATATTTTTAGAAGTTTCAAATTCAAGATCAAATTTTTGAATACACAAGATCCACTTAGCAATACTCCCTTAAAATAGTTGGTTGTTTTAAAAGATATGATAAAATAGGTACATTAGATCACATAAAAACCTTGTTTCCTATTAGTAAATATCGAAACTCAATTAAATAAGAAACAAGTGAGAAAATAAAAATTTTCACTAAGAGGGTACCTAGTTTCTGCATCTTTTCATCCTTGACTCATATAACCAATATGTTTCTCTTCATTATTTTCAAACTCGTAAGTTTTACATATTTTATAGCCATTTTAGTAGCATCAATGTAGAGAATAAATGCTTTCTTTAAATCAAGCTTAGCAACAACAAGATCACTTGCAATTGCATCTTTTATAGAATTAAAAGATAACTCAACATTTTCATCCCAAATGTATATTTTATCTTTCTTAAGCAACAATTTTAGAAGATTAGATTTGTCAACAAAATCAGAAATAAATTTCCTAAAAAAATTAATCTTAGCAAAGAAAGATTTCAAACTTAATTGATCTTTGGGAGGAGGCATTTCTTTAATATCTTTTACACATTCAAGGTCAATATAGATACCTTCTTTAGAAATTATGTGACCTAACAACTTTCCCTCAGTCACACCAAAAATAGATTTCTTTGGATTTAAATAAATACCAAACTTTCTACATCTTATGAATACCTCATGAAGATGATCTAAATGCTTCTTTATTTTCTTGGAATGAATGACGAGATCATCTAAAAAAACTTGAATAATAATCCCAATCAAATCATCAAAAGCAACATGCATAGCCATTTGAAAAGTGACTCGTACATTGATTAAACCAAAAGACATTCGATTATATGAAAAGTACCTCTAAGAGTAGTGAAAGTGGTTGTGTCTATCATCAAGATTCACAAATATTTGGTAATAACTTAAAAATTCATCTAAAAAAGATATCATTTCAAATCCTACAACCTATTGTAAGATCTAATCTATGCTAAGTAGAAGAAAATTATGTTTTACACTTGCTTTATTCAAGTCTCTAAAATCTACAAAAAATCTAATATCACCATTTTTATTTTTGATTAGTACTAGATAAGTTACCCATTCAAAATATGTTACAAGAAAAATGACACCAACATCAATCATTTTATCCATCTCTTTGTTAATGGTGTCCTCTAACAAAGGGTTAATTTTTCATATTTTTTATTTGACAAGTTTTATACCAGATTTAATAAGAATGTTATGTTTAATCATACTAGTATCATAACCCTTAAGATCCCTTTACGACCAAGCAAAGATATCGATACATTCCTTAAAATTTTAATGAACTTAACTTTTTCATTTTTAGTTACTTAAATTCTAAAATAAACATACTTAGGATCTTCTTTAGTACCTAAATTTATGAGAGTGGTCTCACCTATGATTATTCTTGATGGCTCTTCTATTCTATAGATACTTGGCTAATCCTTGGGTGAAAACATAGATTCTAGACTTACCAAACCAACATGCAATTTGTTAGTACTTAGCTATAAATAATCTCCTCAATTAAGTACATATTCATCATGATCAAAATAATTGCCCTTAAAAAATGAATTTACATGCTCATCACAACTAAACATGGCCCAACTATCATTTAGATTAGGAATCTTTGGATGGAAAAGTTCAACTAAAGGAAAATCAATAGTGGGCTCAATTTCAGTCAAATTTAGGTTAGAAGCATAAACTGCAAGCTTATCAGCTCTTACATTAAATTTATTAAGAATATGTGTGATATTGAAGGCTTCAAATTACTCAGGTAATGACAAAAATTTCTAAGTATAACTATGCAAATGGGTCTGATTGGTCTTATAAAATTTGTGAACTTATCTCACTACTAGTTTTGAATCTCCCAAAACTTCTAGATGTTTAACATTTACTTCTATGGCCTTTTCTAATCCTAAACATAATACTTCAAATTATATTATATTATTAGTGTTTACAAAATATAATTTGAAATCATATCGAAAGATTTTACCAAAAATAGATATGAGACAAATTTCAGTGCCACTACCTTGTTGAGAGCAAGCTCCATCAAAGTAAAGGGACCATAAAATGTTTCTTATAAAAATTTCTTCATGTTGATTTTCTAGTTCATCTATATTCAGTAATTCATAAATTCTAATACTAGTTTCAATGTAAGAAATGTTAGATGAAGGTGATTTAATTGGAGTACCAAAAAAGTTTCCCCTCTTAATAAATGCAATCTTATTATTAACTAAAAACTATGTTATGTCTTTTTCAATGAAATCTTCACTGTCTTTTGACCAATCCCTTCCTAAAAGCATTACATAATTACTAAGAATATCTAAGACTTGAATATTATTCATACACCTAATATGTTCATCATGGACAATTTTGATTATTATGTCACAAAACTTATGACAACTCTTAGTTTGTCTAGCATCAAAACTAGTATGTTTCTTACTGTTTTCTTCATAAGATATACCCAAATGATCTGCAACACATTTAGGCATGATATTTTTTGAAACACCAATGTCTAAAATATAATTATGAATGATTTTATTTCTAATCTTAATTGGGACATAGAAAGGAGGTATATAATTAGTAGGAGGGTCAAAATGTTGAGCATAAATATGATCAAAATTATTTTCCTCCTAAAAAATTACATCATTTCTTGGATTTTTAACTACTTCATTTATCTTATCTAACTATCTAAAAAGACTAGCAACCTATAACAAAGAAAATCCAGATTTAATTATTGATAAATCATCAATTATATTATGATCTTTATCATCAATTTGTCTAATATTCTTAGATTTATAATGTTGATATTGAGTATTATTATATCTAGTTACAAAAAGATTACTTTGAGTAGCATTATCATTAGAATTATTTGCACTATTTTGAGTTGATTTACCTATATCATCTAAATGAGGTTTATCATTTATTGATTTTTTTTTATGTGGAGAATTATAATACTTATTTATAGTATTTAAAACATAAACTTTCTTATTTTTTGAAGGATCATCAAGAGTGCTTATATTATAAGCTAAATCTTTTGTTATTTCATAGTTTCCTTAAAGAAGATACTTTTTGAATTTTATAACAGCTTGACATGTTTCAGGATTATGATCAAGTTTACACATGTTGCAATAATAAGCAATATCATCATCTTTCATGAATCTATATGAATAAGGTTTATCATTATGCTACCTTTTAACAATGACCAACTCATTGCCTAAACTTTGTATTGTTTTTAATATTTTTACATTATCAGAGTTTAAGATTATAGTAGAACTATCTTTGAAACCTACACTATTAATATTATTTTCATAATTGATAAAAAATCTTATGGTCTCATAATAGTTAGTAATATCTTTATATTATAAATATATTTTATATTTCAACGGTAAAGCATTGTAAAGATAAAGTCTAGACAGCTTATTAAAAGGTCTAAGATCACCTAGAATTTTTTGGCGTAACTTGGTGAATCTAGAAACAAAATGATATATGGTTTCACCAATATCTAGTGAAATTATTTATAGATCATTAACTAAATCAAAATATTATTTGGCTTTAATAAAAGATAGCTCTAACCAATATTCTACATCTCCCCAATTATCAATAACTTTTACAAGCAGATTAACAAATGCTTGATAGGCTTTTCCTTCTAATGTTTATGCAAAAACTCTTAAACAAATCTTTTCACTAGTTATTCCAAGAGTGAAAAAAACCAACCTAAAGGATTCTAAGTGATCTTCCCAATATTCTCTATTAGCACCATAAAATTTTGGTATGTTTAGTCCCTTAAGAGAAGGTAGCTTACCTAGATGATTTTTGACATTGATTAGATTGACAAAAATCCATGGTGCTACATCTATTTGACATTTTTCTCAAGCCTCCTCTTCATATTCAACTTTAGTGAGATCTTCTACTTCTCTATCATTTTATAGTCCATAAATTAGATCCTCTAATCTCTGATCTTATACTAACTATTCTCCCATTAGTTGATTTTTTTTTCTAGTTGGTCTCTGAGTGGTTGATTCTTGGCTAGTGGATTCCTTACTAACCGATGGACCATTGGATGTTTTATCAGATCCTACATGAAAAGAGTGATTATTTTAAGCCTAATTTTCCTAGTTTATTTATAGATTTGATAAAATATTTTTAACAAGTAAAATCAAATCATCAAATGGAAATGATTCTGATAGAAATCAAGTTTTAGGTATAGGATTAACAGCTTAAAATCTATCTCTATCTTCTCAAATTCTCTTATTCAAGCTCAAAATGTCACATTGAGTCTCGCATGTAAGATTTGAATACCAATCAATTTCAAATTCAGAAATCTTTTCTTCTTGATTTATAACCTCAATAACTTGATAAAGACTTTTAGGATGATTATACCAAGAATAACATGTTAGATTATAAGTGGCATTAACTTGATCATATTCTATAGCTATTAAAGGTTGAATGATATGAGGTTATTGAGATCCAATAACCATTATCAAAAATAAAACAAAGTTTAAAAATAATTAAGATTTTTGAATGGTTTCCCTAGTGGACTCACCAAATTTGTTGATGATGAAAATTATAATGTCAATGAATCAAACCTTTTGCCTATCACAAAGGTCAAGTTAAAATTGTACCAATCTAATTTTATGGGTTCTAAAGGTTCATTTAATATCCTAAATATGCGAAGGGATTTTTATTATAAATTATGAGAAATAATCAATAAGTTATCAAATAACTTATTCCATTATAACAATCAAAAGTTCATTTATTGAATCATGAATCAATTTATGATGGGAATCTATAATATATTCTATTTGATATAGAAAACCTATTAGTTATATAATCTCTTGAAGAATAGAAACCTAATTCTATAAAATATATGTATATTCAAATGATATCTTCACTTCTTCCTTGTAATGGTCCACAAGTTAACCAAATATAGAAGAGATAGATCAAGGAGAAAGAAAGAGAGACAAACACATGAAAAAAGAGAAAAATAACTATAACAAAGCAAAAATTTAGTCCTATAGCAGAGAGGAATAAACTAAAATAGAGAATGAACTAAGAAAGGAATCTAATGTAAATAGAAAGGGAATAAAAAATTAAAATATACTAAGACAAAATTATAGGAATAAGAGAACCTCTAATAAAATAAATTAAACTAATGCAAAGGACAAAGTAAAGGATCTAAAATAAAAGGAATTAGAGAATTTAAATAGAAAACTATTCTAAAAGAAGCTAACTAAAGATAAAATAAGACTATAAATCAAAGACTAAATCTAAAGGAAGGAAGACAAAAATAAAACTTAAGAAATAAAGAGAAATCAACCATTTAACAAGAAAACTAATGGCTATTAAACTAAGAAACAAAAAATAATCTAGCTAAACTATTTGACCAAATGGAAGATAAAATTGACTCAGATAATTAAGAAAGTAAATATTAAACTAAATCTATTAAGAAAATTAAATAGAAAAAGATAGCGAATCAAAGATATAAATAACCAAAAATCTAACTAAACCTAAATAAACTTAAACCAACGATATACGACAGTATCAAAATCTAAGTCAAAAAATCAAAATGAGAAACTAAGTAAAACTAAGTTGAAACAAACATTTTAATCTAAATATTTAAAAAAACAATCTAAATTGAAATTGAAACAACTTAAGAGAAATCTATAATGATCAAAGAAAAAAGAGTAGCAATCAAAGATAATCTAAGACTAAATAATAGAAATAATTAAATTACTTAGAATAGGAAAGACTATCGATTAAAATGATATCTAACAAAAGAAACCAGATTTAAAAGAAATTTGAAGGTTCTATTGTATTAAAATTAGAGTCAATTAATTAAAAAAGATGTACAAGTCTCAAGATGAGAGTCATCTTAGAAGGAAAAGATAAAATTTAATAAGAAAACCAACATCCTTTCTCTACAAAACTTTGAATGACAACTTTGCAATCGAGTATATCAATTAAATGTCATGGAATAACAAAATGATCATCATTATTTAGGTTGAATACTTGAAATCTAAGCATAAAATTGAAAATAGAAATCATCAAAATATATTAAACTTATAAAACTTAAAGTAATTAGTAATAGATGATAAATATAATTGGATATACCTATGTTGCATAAATGATTACTCAACTGTCAGATAAGTACCATTGGGTCTATCTAGAAAAGCTATACTATCTCAGAGAAGTTGCATAGAAAGAAGAAATAAATGATGAAATTCAAAAAATACTTAATTCTTCAATATTTGTTTCTCTTCTATCTTCAAATGAATTCTTTGTATCTTCTTATACCCTCAACTTAGTTTCAAAATAAGTTATAACTAACTTTAGCTAGTTATTAGTTAATGTCAATTAATTAAATTTTAACAAAGTCAATTAATTAAACTAAAATTGGTGAAGGGTAAATTTAATTAAGACTTTAAAAGTCTCTATTTGATCAAGATATTTAAAATAATAGACCTGGGGTACTAAACCTTAATGGGTGGGGACCCATATTAATTAATAATATAGTAGAATGCACACTAATCATAAAATAATAAATCAAAAATTGATAAACCCTACTTATATTTAAATTATAATGTATTTTAATTAACTTAACATATATAATTATATAAAAAATTTATAATCATTGTATTTACCCAACATTTGCCAAAATTTATCAAGTTTAAAATATGAAAGTGTCAAACTAAAATATCAAGTTATGCATGAAAAAGTTGAACACTAAACAAAAATTTATCCCTTAGATTACCTATAATCCTTCAAATCAGATAAAACTTCAATTACTTATTTGTCATACTCATAGGAAAAATAATTATAATCCATTTTAGCTGTGGGGAATGACATCAATATAGTCCCCAAATCAGTCATGTTATTATCAATCTGCAACTTAACTCTTTTTAGCAACTTGACTTCTCTCGATGCTTCAAGTTCACTTATTTTTGGAGTAGTATTCTTTTTGGTAGTCTGAGATGGAATGCCCATAGTTTTCCTTATATTAACATATCTCTAACCTCCCAAACTTAACTTTTTAGACCTCAAAAGGGGTTCATTATGAGCACCTAACAAATTCAACCTTCTACATTTTCTAACAAGGTCTGCATTAGATGGGGAAGGTGTATCTAAAGGAATAACCATTTTTCTAAGGTCCTTAACATGGGATGTCTCCAATTCAAGCTTATTGGGCTGATTAATAGATAAATGGTTGGTATTCAATGGGTCATCAACTAGCTCATCTCTAAAATTAGGTGGTTTGTAGTGGGAAGAAATGAGGATCTTGCTCTAAGTGATGAGATGAACTACTTTAGGGGTATGCACGAGCTCCAAATCTATGGCCATGAAAACCCCTATGACCCCTATAGCCTCTATTAATTATGTTAATAGGTAGATTATTCAAAATATTCCAAAAATATGAGTCATAATCATTAAAATGAATATACATACTTATGCCCCTAAAAAATCTAGGCCTAAAACATCCAACAAAAAACTTAGCCCTATTAATACCTTTGCTAGAACATGGTTGACTACCACCTTTATTGCATTTTTTCCCCCCATCTTCCATCATTATTAATCCTAGTTGGTTGGTCCCACCCAAACATATAAAATAATATGAAAGATAACAACTATATCTAAGCCTCGAAACAAATATTCATAAAGACAAACTACAAAATGAATCTAAAAATTACATTGTATTGAAAGCATTATATTGTGTTTGAATTCAGACTATATTGATTTTCATAAATTAAATATAAAATTTTGATATCAATTTCAATGAACTTTAAACTCAATATCCATTTTAAAATAAAAGTTCAAAACCACAATATTAAAATTAAGTTTCAAATAAAACTTCATTTTTCCAAAAAATTAAAATCCATTTCAAAAGTATATATATATATATATATATATATATATATATATATATATATATATATATATATATATATATATATATATATATATATATATATTATATATATATATTCGCAGTTGACTGATCTATTTCTCAGTTTCACAAAACAACTAAAATTCCTAAACTGCTAATTTATATTCATAATAAAACTAGACCAAACTCTAAAAATGATCATTATCACACCAAATGAATAATAGATAATGAATTGTAACTAACCATGAAATCATGAATGCTTATATCCACATTCATTTACATGAATCCAAAAGCATATAGAACACATGCAAACTAATCATACAAATAAATTGATGTTGACTATCAAATTTATGCAAAAACATTTCACCATACCCTCAAATGTATTCAAAATATATCAAACTAAATCATCCACTACTAATTTAAAATGATCTACCTTTCTATATACATGAGTTCTTATTCATCGATTCGAGACATAAACCCTAAGTCTATTACCAATTTCAACAAAGGTGTCTGCATGTTTTTTTTCTACAATATTTCAAAACTGAGGCCAAATACTTTGTGTATGATGAAAACTGGCAAGAATATAAGATTTTTTGATACTTATACATATTTTGTATAAATTTGATACTTTTATTAATCCAAAATAGAAAAACAACTGCATACTAAAAATGGTTTCCAAATGAATATCATGGATACAATCCCTAAAAACTCAAATATTTAAGCATGACAAATATTAAAAGCTTCTAATATTTCACAAGTAACCATCAAATAATATTTTCCATTATTTCATATTCAAAAGAATAAATCTAAATTTCATTCACCTAAAAATGCAAGAAACATTTTATTCTAAGATTGAACACTATCACCATGGAGTCTTTTTGAGATGAGTTTTTAATCAAAACATTCAAAAATACAAAACCCAAGCTTCGTAATCAAAACCCAAGTAAAAAATTGTCATTTATTTCCTTCTCAAAAGACATCAAATTTCATGCACAAAAACCCTAACCATTTTCAACATATCTGATCTTCCAACATGATACAAAAATAAAACCCTTGACATATATAAACTGGTATGTATAATTTTATATACCATCTTTAAAAATAATGATAAATTATTTCCATTATGAGACTAAAAATATAAAACCTTTTGCATGTGAATCTCTCAAATTATTATATAACCTTTTCCTTTAGAAAAAAAAACTTCTCTTAACATGCAGGGGTCTATTCTAAGTAATCTTCTTATTCTTTGTACATGACTGCATGCACACATTTTGTAGAAAACTTGAGCCATATAACCAAAGAATATCAACATATTTCAAAGAAAATAACACCTTTATAAAAAATCAACATGGATAAATTACATTTTTAGACTACAATTTTGAGTTTCACCTCATAAACAAAACAAAGACTACATGCGAAGATTATTGAAGATTTTAATACTATTCATACTTCTACAAAACTAGACATCTCCAAATTTTATTTTCATGCACACCATAAATCACCCAAAACTTTCCTTTCTTCATTTTAATATTCATCCATCCACATAATTTTTTTAAACAAATCAATAAAACTTACTGTGGACATACCTGTTGTCACACTCGAAGCTTTCACTAAATATTCTCTTCGACCCTTATTTTACAACTCACCTACTATCCTGCTAGAACTTCACTTCCATATTGAGCTTGTAATATAATGAACACAAATGAATAAAATCAAACATTTTATTCACCAACATGAGCTCATAACCATTTAAATGATGTGTTAACCTATTATTGGTTAACATTTACTAATGGTGTACTTAACAATCATGCTAATTAATTTATCAACCAATCAAATTTAGCAACAAACTAACCTTCACGCTAAAAACTTTACCAAATTATATCAAATGAGAATATTGGTCAACCATTAATGTGAAATACCACCAAATATTTGAACAATCCTGAAGCACACAATCTAACTTAAATGCATTTGCCAACTTATCAGCCTCAAATTCCAATCCACCAAGTGGTGTCCAACTCACCAATTACTTTCTTTGTCATCTATCAAAGGGTCCCATGACTTATGTATTTTCATGATGAAACTAACATCATTTGATTAATTAAACAAGTGACCAAGGGATCTTTGAAAGTATATCCACTTCTAAATTGAAGTTAGATCTTTTGAATGAACTAAGTCCATTAACGTAAAAAAAAAACTCTTTGTTTAAACAAAGGGTCCTTGATCATAATTTTCCATCATAAGCTCATGAAAAATTTATAAAATTCAAACATTAACTTAGTTTTAAAATCAAAGTACACCATTATGACTTAGCTCTAAATATAAAATATGCCATGAATGCTAGGATAGTTCCCTTTAGACGATCAAACATGAATGAAAAATTTATACAAATAAAGCTCATTGTGCTCATTTTTAAGGGAAGTGATCCTTTTAGAAGGAATCAATGACATTCTCAAGTAACTAAAAGGCCATATCCATCTCATTAATCATCAAGATACAAGAAATGAATAATATACTCTGAAATTAAGATCACCTAATTGACTATTAATTTGAGTCTCAAAATAATAAAACATTAATATGTAAATTATGAGTTCATGAATTGAGCCATACACAAGATGCAAAAATAAACCAAACTATCATAACAACATGAGTAATTACTAAACTATCCATGTCAATTCAACATATCAAGTAGTGAATAAACTGAGCTATACATTTTCAAAACTATCTTTTGATTGTACCAAGTTTACATTGTAAATGTATTTCAAAGTATCATATAATCACTATTATCTGAATCATAAATAAAAGATAATCATGAAGATAAAAACATCACCATATATCATCAAATATGATTGAAAACTAAAAATCCATGCATCAACTGAAATTGTCAAAGTATACTAAATTTGAGTAACAAAAAAACCAATCACATCTATAATCATATATGCACATTTTATTCATTTATCCATTATGATATTTTAAACCACTTAAAACATAAGTCAAACCTAACAACAAATCATTATAATTTCGTAATAAAATATGCATCTAAAAATACTATCAATCAATAGGGTTCCTAACATAGTTTTAGGTTTTATGACAGGGTCATCTCTATGGGAGTAAGTATAGATTTTTTCAAAAATTTAATGCGGGTGTAGAAAATAGGCATAGTAGAATCCTCCACTAGTATGGTTGTTTAAGCTAAATTTTGGTAGAACTTCCAAAGGAATTCTTGAGGCTTTAGGAGTTGATTATATTATCCATAATTGCAATAGATTGTTGAATCAAATAATGTTTATAAAATTGGTAGATGAAACCAATAATGAAGTAGAGGTACAAGAACTTGTCAGTGGGATTAAACTTTTAATTTAATGCAATATCTCTAAGCTAATCATCGAAGGAGACTCACAGATTATCATCTTTGCATTTCAAAAAAGGGTGGCTATTTAATGGAAATTAGAAAACATTATGTCATGTGTGTGGGACAAATTGGCTATATTCACTTCCATAAAATCCAACCATTGTTACCATGAAGCCAATGTTTTATCATTTTTCCTTGCAAATTGTGCCATAGATCAATCTAAATTGAGCCATGTGGACAATGTTCAAGAAACACGGGAGGTTTTCCCATCTCTTTCTTCTATTGATTTGGGATGATAATCTTTAATCATATTTATTTTTATACTTTTTTTAAAAAGAAAAAAATGTGAAGTCTTGGCTTATAGATAGTTTAGTGGCATGGTGGTAATTCTTAGTGGTGATCTTAGAGGAGGGGTCAAATCTTCTACCAAATCTCTCAATATAATCTCTCATCATGATTACCCCTACAAAGTTGATGTTTTCATAAATGTGAAGGATGTCAAGCTTATTGGCTCACATTATGGTATCCCTGAGGAATGCTTGCATCAAGATTCTTCCATAATGCTTTTGGATCAAGTTTTATTTGCTCTATTCTAGCATGTTCTTCACAAGTCGAAGGGTGCTCTCTATTACTCCTTTGGCTCTCCACTTGGCATTTTACCTAGTTTGTGGCATGTCCTCCTTAGGTGTTGCTAGTCTTACTATATAATGCGGAGTTTATATCATGCTCTCCACCACTATTGTTTATGGTGGAATCTCTATATTCAAGATGGAATTTATGGAGTAATTTCTTGGGCAAGACTAAAAAACATTTTTTGGGTGCCAATGGAGGAGTTTTTTGAGATTACTTTTTCAGTTTTGGGACATGAGTATCTGAAGTAGGGGGTCCATAGTCATGTCAATTCTGAGGTGGTAGTTTTTTTTTGCATCTAATCTCAAGGAACTAATTTTTGACTCTGAGGTAGTGACCAATTTGGTATCCTTTTGAATCAAGCTAAAGCATCACATTAGACTAGTAGAGGATATTATCAAGCAAGATTAGGGTCCTTTACCCAAATTTCCATTCACTGGCTCAGATGACTTTGGTTTAGTTTTGGTATCCAATTTTTTTGCTTTTGAAACTTGGTTTATGCTCCTAGTGAGCTTTGTGGAAAATTTGTAGAAAAAGGTATGCTTCGTAGACTCCTTAGAAGGACATTTTCTAACTTTACCATCCATGATGTAGTTAGAAAGTCTGATTACTAAGATAATGTAATGGAAGGAAATCCATCATAATAGGGCTACGATGGAAGTGATTAAGAAATTGTTGAAAATGGTGGTACATGGTTTGATTATAGCCTCATAATGGCTCATGAAATTTAGGGCAAAATTGATAGTAGAAACATAGTGGTGCCTGATGGAGTTCACAAAGGGTCGTTGTAGGAACATAAGTGTCAGATTTTTGAAGAAGTCTCCAATAACAAATTTAGGGGTAGGTAAATCATCTTTGTTGAAGAATTGGACAAGATGGTGCTAATCAGTGAAAAGGTTTAATGGTTTGTCTGTATGGTGTTTTTGGTATTTTTGTTTTATGTTGGCTATATGTGGGGAAGCATTTTTTTATTTCTCATGTTTTCATTACTTTAGTCCCTTTTATTGTTTTAGGTCTTTTATGTCCTTGTCTAGCTTGCCTCTATGCTAGCTTTGTTGTTTGTTGTTTTAAGCCTTTGGTAGCTATTTTTTCATAAAAGTCTCTTATATATGGCTAGGGGCTTAATGAAACCCCATTTGTATCTAAAAAATATTGTGAAATATCTATTCAAAAAATAATTATAATAGTGGAGATGTATATGTGGATAATATCAAATGTGAATGAATAAATGAAAATTTTTAAGTCTAAGATTTATTAAAGAAGCATGTTCGACTTGGGGTAGTAAGGTGTGTAATAAGTATAAGAATGGATGTACATAATATCATATATGTATGTAAAATTTTAAATAGATTTAGATAATGTTGTGGATGTTGATAATGTTGTAGATGTGGATAAAGGTAGGTATATGGAAGAGATTGTCAATGTGAAAAATAACATGAACATAAATAGGATCATGGATGCTAATAAGATCATATATGTGAATAAGAATATATGATTCATATTAACTTGAGCCTTCTAACCTAACTAAAATGATGTTTTATTTTGTTAGAAATTTTGACCACTCTCATCTCACATTGTAGGGTGTTTTGGGCAAGATGAGGTGCTTATAGTGTTT
This sequence comes from Torreya grandis, assembly GCA_037957365.1. Classification (NCBI taxonomy): domain Eukaryota; kingdom Viridiplantae; phylum Streptophyta; class Pinopsida; order Cupressales; family Taxaceae; genus Torreya; species Torreya grandis. Next base: position 954,349 of record JARHVA010005558.1, read on the forward strand.
ATCCTCCATTTCACGTCCATAAAAATATGATTGTAAAACTATGGATAAATTTTATTATATACCTAACATATTACATCATGGTATAAATGGGTGTATGGAGTAACATAATTGTGATGCACATTTTTTATTGGAAGCTTTGGATATAATATTTATTTTCTCTATTGTTATGAGTCATGATAGTATCCTCTAGAAGATTTTTGAACCTTGCAATTGAAGTATATTAGTTAGAATTTTTATGGCTATGGAGACTTGGGATTGACTCCTAGAAACCACAATCTCTTCTTCTATCCATGTTTTTATAGTGCACATGAATAAAGAAAATAACCACTTTTTTATATGGAGATTGAAATAATTAGATTCACCATAGTTTTGTGTTATAAACTACTAATTTAAGAAAATGTTTCAAAGGGGATGTAGATCAAATGGTAGAGAAATCACTTTTCATCTAAGAGGCACAAGGTTCAATCCCCCACATATCCATTTTCTCAAAATAGTTTTTTCCATATTTGTAGATATGGACAAAGATTTCTGCAATGAGAAAATTTTAATGAAAAACAATCCTTGAGCCAAAATTTTTATCTTAGACTAAAACATTTGTTTGTATTTATTTTAATATAAATTTGTATTCAACCATCAAATTTGTCCTGCTATGACCTAAAAATAACCAAATTCAAAATGGTTATTACAAAGATAATATTAAATGCTAGAACCATACATTCCATTATAATATGCACATTTTCCTTTCCATTTGTTAGCCTTGTTCATAACCTCTCTACTTCTAGATCATATTTTAAAACTCTGAAGTGCTCCAAATGTTCTTCTAAGAATAATGTGCATGTGCCAACCCATCAGAATAGCCCTAGGATACCAATAAAGGTTTAATATGGTGTCACATACAATGGGATGAATCTATGTTGTTTGAAGAGGAAAAGTTAAATAGGGCATCATGTTTTGTAAACTGAGATTTATAGTAGAAGAGTTAGTGTCAAGAAAGGATTAGAAATTTTACAATAGTAATAGGGCAACCCTTGTGTTATGAAATTGTGATATCACAAACAACTTTAATAAATCTCTCAGTCTTATAGATCACTTGGTTTCATGGATATTATTAAAATATTTCATTCATTCATTTGTATATCATCAATGATTTGAACCCTTTTTGGCAAATAGATCATGTTTTGTTCATGCTAGTTTGTGCTTACTATTGATGTTGCAACATAGATGTCATGTTTTTATTTGGTAAATATGAGTTGATAATGTTTTGATCTAAAAATAAACATTAATGATGTATTTTTAAAGATCCATGAGAGATTATAGTTCAATGCTGGTAAAAACTTGCATGCATGGAAAACAAGGCACCGGTATTGATTATAAATGTAGAGGAAATAATAATATTTTTATTGATTGTTTTAGATAATTAAGAGAGAGAAGAATATAGCTGGTAAACTTATTTTCCATGTCTCTTTTCCTTTGTTTTCCTATAAAAAGAGGAAGTTTGAAGAAATGAAAAGTACCAAATTCCAATACACATTAACATATAGAGAGGAAAAGCATTAGTAAAATTTTGGTTTGGTAAATAAACATTGGTGATGTATTGGTATAGGGGAAAGTTCCCAATAGTGGTGCACCTTAACTTTGGCCAGTAATTTAAGGTGCCATAACAATAGATCAGATTTCAAAAAAAATATCCATTTTAATATGTTGTCTTAACTACTTATAACTAAGGTTTGAAGGTCTAACTCATTATATATTTTATGATATAATCAGTTTTATCATGAGAGGTCATAAGATGTATTTCTTAAACCTATGAATGAAACTTACCCTTTGGAATACAAATATTTGTGCATTCGAGTATCAGTACTTGAGTCTTACTTGTCAAGATATGATTTATTACTTTTAATTTTATAAAGTTAATGTTAAACAAATATTAGATACTACATGCACCACTATTAGTGCACTTTAATATTTATACACACTAACATGTTCTATTAAAGAAGTACACCTAAACAAAAACTGTGTTCCACTATTGATAGGTGCACCACTATAAAAACCTTTCCCTTAGATAAAATTTTGTGATCTAAAATTTTATTTTTAATGAGGGAAGGGCCCACATTCATGTATGGTAAAGATGAAGCATAAATAACCAAAGAAGTATATATGCTAAATAAATAATAACCAATAATGAAGAAACAAAAAACTAACTTCAACAAGATTTTAAGACATAATCACTAAAACATAAAAAATAAACCAAAGTAGGTGGCCAACAAAAAAAATAATATCTAAGGCCAAACATAGAAGTATATTGAGCCTAATCTCCACTAAAATTAAGGCAATCCAAGTAGAAATGTTTGAGAGTGACCCCCTTTGGAATATTCCAACCTAACAAGTCAAGGAGATCCACCACAAAATACATAAGATTGAAAATGTCAAATTAATGATAGACCAATAGATTACCTTTATCCACCTTAATTTGTGTTGATTTCAACCCTTCAATAACCAAGATTTTTAGAACCACCTATCTAAAGATGGATACCCCCAAACACTTTAGTAATAATCATATCCCCAATGTTTTTTGAGTTATTTATACAATTAAGAACAACCTTTGGTAACAGAGAAGAAACCAAAGTATCCTTTAGAGCCTTCAAAAGGGTATTAAATAATGGTTTCAAAGAATGATCCACATCAACTCTCATTGAGCCAAAGTATCTTGTGATCTTAGATTTCATTAATAGTATTTGTTGGAATATTTTAATGGAGTGACTTATGTAATAACAATATTTTTATCAATAATTTTACATAATTAAGAGAGATAAAAGACCAAATTTATAACCTTGTGTTTGTTATAACCATGGTCAAGAGGTCCTTCATGAAAAAATATGGGCAAGGATTAAATTTGATGAGATCAATTAGGTTATAATTTTGTTTTGTTTTGCATCCAAAACATAGCTGCATTTAATGGTGAATGAAAAGTGAGGCATTGATATCAGTTATTATGGAAGTCATGTATTTAAAAAAATGGTGGAAGTCATATATGTTATAATTTTGTATTTAAAATGAAAAAATGACAAAATACGGATAGAAAGAAAGTTTAAAACCAACCACAATTTGATTCCTCTATAATGTGAATGAAATGACACACTATAGGAGTAAACTCAAATCTTTTACATCCCAATAATCTGCACAAATATGCAAGGATAATATTAAATGGAATCTATCGATGAAATTTGTAATGTGTCAATATCATGACTCTAAATAACTCTATGAATGAAAAAATATTGAATGCATTTATAAATAAATTATCAAAGAAAACATCCTTCTATTGCAAGAAAAAAAAACTAGATATGATTTTTTACCATCATAATAAAATTAGGAGGAACAAAAACCAACAATAAATATGTTCAATTTTAAAATAAAGTAGTAATTAAAGAATCCTTAATTAGCTGAATAGAGAGGATAATTTATAATTATCGTTAAATGATGATTATTCATTAACATATTAGTTTGTTCATGTTAGAAATAAAAATTTTAATATTAATGTAGTATGATTTAAGAAATGAGCTATATGATCCTAAGTAATGTGAAGGATACACAAGTAAATAAAAAACTAAAAATAAAAAAGTGTGAAAGTAGAAAAGCAAAGTAAGTCATAAACACTCTCTTCCATGGATAAAATTTACAACATAGAACTTACTTCTATATTCAAAAATTTAAAAGCAACAAAAAAGATTTCCATATGAAAATGTTTAGTTTGGGTATATCGAGTGGATGAAGAGACAAAAGAAAATGTATTGAAACATAGGTATCTTAAATTTTAAAGTAGCATTTCAAATACCTCAAAAATATACAATAGCTAATGGAGGAAGGGGTTTTTCTCGCCAGCCCTTATGTATACCAAAAATAGATCCTCACAAGACTAAGATAGGTTACATGAAAGTAATGGATGGCTCTCTGGTGGTCAATATCCAACATGCTGAGATCCAAAATAACATTGATAATCTATAAAAGAGGGATCATATATTTTTATTTATGGGATTTTGGCCTACCTTGCAAAATTTCAAAATCTAGGCTTCAAAATCCTGGATAACCCCAAGTGATTATTAATTATCTATTTAGCCTAATAAATATTTCCTTACTATGTTTACTCATGAAGAGGACATGGAAAAAAATTTCCAAGGAGGTCCTTAGTTTATGGGATGAGTTGGGTTATTCATGAAGCCTTGGCATTCTCTTTTCAAGGCAGAAAAAGTACTTTGGAGGGATCATATATGTTGATTTATGGGATTTTGGCCTACCTTGCAAAATTTCAAAATTTGGGCTTCAAAATCCTGGATAACCCCAAGTGATTATTAATTATCTATTTAGCCTAATAAATATTTCCTTACTATGTTTACTCATGAAGAGGACATGGAAAAAAATTTCCAAGGAGGTCCTTAGTTTATGGGATGAGTTGGGTTGTTCATGAAGCCTTGGCATTCTCTTTTCAAGGCTAAAAAAGATTTACTTTTGTAGGGTTAGTTTGGGTAAGGCAATTAGGATTGCTAGTTGAATTTTATAACTCATCTATTTTAGAGTCCATAGGTAATACCCTAGGAACATATATGTTTATTTTTGATAGTTCCATGCATTTAGAACACAATGTTTATGATAGAACATATGTTCTTATAAACTTTGATAATACTTTGCCCAAAAATATCACTATACAATTCAATGAAGGGATATGGGAACAAGAGGTTGATCATGAAAACATCCCTTTCAAGTGTAGGATTTTCCATGAATATGGGAATTTATTTAAATACTATTCATTATTGGTTCATGAAAACCCTAAGGAAACCCCAGATAAGGAGGTCTTTTGGGAGCTAAAAAAAGCATATTGTGAAATCCAAGATTCCCTATTATGTGCCTTCCTATTTTAACAATAATTTTAGCTCTTTATCTATTAAGGAGCCTCTAGATAATGATGAATTACTATGGAGACCAAAATCCATAAAATGCAATTCACCAAAAACTCTCAAGCAGCCCTAGTTGATCAGAAGAAACTTGCAGGTGGGAAATCTAGTGCTTCACAAGTTTAAACATTGTCTATAGTATCTCAAAATTAAAGGACTCATGTTATAAAAAACAAAATGGAAAAAATGAGATAATAAATATAGGCTTCAATAATGATTTGGAGGAACATTCTCTTTGAGGCCCTTGATAGGTATATAAGTAGAAATCAATCGAGTGCCCCTATCTATCTAACTATATACATACTACTCATACCATATAATATATAGGGGATCCTATTATCTAGGCCTCCCCTAGATATAATGGGCTGTGGGAGTGCCCCATAGTTGAGATAGGGTCAACTAGAACTGGGACTAGGACTAGATACCTAAAGATAATCCCCTCCCCCTCCTAGAACCATATAGAAGTGAAGTCAGTGTGAGGTCCCCATATCTCTATGTATGGATGCACTCAATTGATAAGAAATTTACAAATATATTTAAGGTTATCTTATCCAGATCCATATCTATATATATGGGGATGGGGATGGGCCCATAGACATAGTTAGAGAGTGGGGTCTACCTCTATATAGATAGCCTTTCTCTATAGTGAAGGCCATTATGACCTTATCTATATAGAGTGATATTTACCTATTCTTCATCTTTAGATATCCCATCTAATATGGATCCAAGAATAATCAGTCAGACTTCGAATGAAAAGATGAAAATGGATTTCAATCAGAAGGCAAGAAGAAAATCAACAAAACTTGACATTTAAGGGAAGGAGAAACATTAGTCTTTCTAGGTAGGGCAAAAGAGGGGTCTCACATATATCTTCTTAATCCAAAATGAAATTCATTTAATTTAATATAAGGGGTATTAAAGTGTGTCCATCCAAATGTAATGAAATTAATAGAATGTTGAAATCTCACAAATATTAGATGTTATTTCTTGAAGAAACCAAGAACTTCATTGACAACATGGATACACTGGCTAAGAATATTTATCATACCACCAATTTTATATCCAATGACTCCTAAGGAGTGTTTAAAGGTATTACATGTATGTGGAACCCAAGGGACATTGTGATAGTCAACACTCTGGTTGTGAAGGACATCTTGGCAATCATAGCTCACATCAAATATTCAAATCAAACATATCTTATTCATCAATGTTTAATTCTCCCTTGGTTTGGAGAGGAAAAGCTAGAAATGTAAGATGTTGTATTACATTATTCATCTGCATCCAGGTGTTTGGGTCATTATAAGAGGGGATTTAAATTCTATAGTCTCCCTTGAAGAGAAGATTAGAGGAAATAAAAGGCTATATTCTAGTGCTAACCTCATGGAAGACTTCTTCTCTCAGCTCGATATTATTGATATAAATATTAAAAATGGAATCAATAATTGGTAAAATTGTATAACTCATCAACATTTCACAAAGTGATTGGACAATTTTTTTATGGCAAAGGATTGCTTGGTCTACAGGAGACCACCCAAATCTAGAGTTCTTAATAATGTTGGGTCTAACCATTGGCCTATCCTAATGTACTTGGGGTAATTTTAAGCACTTATAAGTCCTTTTTTATTCCAAATCATGTGTCTTAAACATATTGATCTTTAGAACATAGTTCAAGAATGGTGGAAGAAAGGAAACCCTCATCATGGTACCAAAATGTATAATTTTTAAAAAAATCTTATATGTTAGATCCCCACTAAAGAGTTGGAATTGGAGTGAGTTTGGACACATCACAACTAAAAAAATTGAGATATAATATGAGTTAGAGAGGGTTAATGATACCATGTACCTAAGATGCATTTCTAAATATCTCAAAAAAGATCTTAGTCTAATCAATCATTTGGAAGAGTGGAGTTTAAGGGAGGAAATTATGTGGAAGCAAAAATCAATAATATCTTGGCTTCAATAAGGGGATAAAAATATGATTTTTTTCACAAATTCATTCTTAAATAGATATTGTTCAACCTCATTACCTCTTTAGAAAAGGAAGATGGGCACCCTGATTTTAATTCACAGGGTATTCCCAATATTATGATTGATTATTACTCTAAGTAATATATTGTTGTTTCTTTGGACATGGATGCACATCATAGGATTATTCAAAATATTACTACACTTATCTCTACCCCAAATAATCATTATCCTATTTCTAAAATTTCTATCCAATAAAATCAATGGTCTTCAGTATGAGTAAATGGAAAACCCCTAGTCCTAATGGGTTTCCTAGTTAGTTTTATTAGGATTCCTAGGGAATCATCAAGGATGATTTGTGGGAAGTTTCATAAAATTCAAGGAATACTAAATTAATCCTTAAAAATATAAACAAAATATTTATTTCCTTGGTTCCTAAAGCTTAGAATGTCACACATATCTTTAGTTTTCATCTTAATGCCCTTTATAATGTTATCTACAAAATTATCTCTAAAATCATGGCCAATAGAATGAAACCCCTCTAAAAATTATTATCCCCTGATCAAGTGGGGTTCATTGAGGTAAGATATATTATTTATGATATTTTCTTGTATCAATAAACTCTTAACTCAATTCATCTCTAAAATTCTTTAGCCATGTTTATTAGACTGGACCTTTCTAAAGTGTATGATAGAGTTGATTGGGCCTTTCTCTTAAAAATTCTCAAGAATTTTGGTTTTTCAAAGGGTTAGATTCAATAGGTAAAAGTATGTAAATTAATTAAATTTATTTCTATTTTATTGTGAATGGCACACCTTCCAAGACCTTTTTATCTTTTAGAGGGATTCAATAAGGAGATCCCTTGTCTCCCTATCTGTTCATCATTATGGATAAAAGCCTAGGTCAAATCATAGCCAAGGGATGAGAAGAAAAAACTATTGAAGGCATCAAATTGGCTCATGGTCTTGAAATTATACCCATTTTTGGTTTGTGGATGATTCCTCTTTTATGGGAAAAGTTACAAATTGTGAAGCCTCCAATTTTAGCAAGAAGTTGATTCTCTTTAGTAAAGCAACTAGGTAGATTATATGTGATGTTAAATATAGAATATTATTATTTGAGACCTCAACAAGATAATAATCTATGATTTTGGATAAGATATGATTTAGAAAAAATGAGTTGTCAATAATGTATCTTGGAATCCCTATGAAGCATAACCAATTATCAAATCGAGTTGACTTGTGGACAGATTGAAAACCAAAATTTCAAATTTGAATCATACATAAATTTATATGGGAGGAAGAATCATGTTAATAAATGGAATGATACAATCTATTCCTATCTTCTTCTCTTCAATCCTCAATGTTCCTAAAGCTATATTCAAGGATATTGATCACATCTGCCCATAATTCTTATGAAGAGGACTGTAGCTCACAAATAAGTGGTCTCTAGTGAAATGGGAGATTATTTATCTTCATAAGCATGATGGAGGCCTTTGCTTCCAATCTACCCAACTTAATGGTGAAGTGTTGGCTAAAAAACTCTATTAGCATCTTTCTAAGTTCCTTCCCAGCTTTGGGTGAAAGTCTTAAAGGCTAAGTATGTAGGAAACAAACCTCTTAGGGTTCCCCTATTGTGGTGGTTATTAAAATTGGTGAGGTTATGATTAGAAATAAACTCTTTTAGATCATTACTAATAGTAATAAATCTTACTTATAGATATATTCTTGGGATCTTCATTTGTAATATTCCAAATAAAAATATTTTACATTAATTTGGTTTTCTTGGAAATCTAATTTTTTATAAATATAAATATTTTATTTAAAATAATAAATTAAATAAAATATAAGTCCGTAAAGGGTTTCATCCTATGTATATTAGAATCACAAAGTTTATCATCCTTGAGAGTGGTTGTATAGCATGGAACTTATATAAAGTTAGATGTTTAAATACATAATTGAATGTCTTCCTTCCATACCAATGAATGACTATTAATACTTTGTAACCGTACATTGAAAGACATGTCTCTTCCAAATGTGTTTTCACCAAGGGCTAAATCCATTTTATTAATGAATATTTAATGACTAATTAATTAATAATATACTAAATGATGCTATTTATATGGGCACTCCACTTGAATGATTAAGGATTGTGGTTTAATTATTGATTATTATTTTTCATGCTCTTCTTGGATGATTAAGGATAATAATTTAATTAAAGATATCTCTAGTGATCTAAATGGCGATATTACAGACCTCCCTTACTCAAATTACTTGTCCTCAAGCAATTACAAATTGAAATGTTCAAGATTGACTGATCCTTCCCGCATGGCATCATTGATTGGTAGTTTATGAGTAGAAGGATCATAAGAACTAAATATGATCAAATACTATATGAAAACATTATTATCATTGGGGACCACCAAAATGTAAGATGGTTTTGTATATGTTTCTCATGAGAAAACCTCATAAATAATCAACATTCTGTAGTCTTTAATTTTTGTATTGTCACTTAACAACAAAGTATAGAACTAAAAATATAAATATCTCATCTTAATTAAGAGGTAGATTCCATCATCCTGCACATGTTTATTATTCATATACTTAGTCTTACTCAAACCCCTTAAACTAGTCCTTATGATAGAGTACCAATTTCATTTAGAACTTCCATGGAATGCAAACACAGATCCTTTAGTGGCCTTACATTGATCCTAGTCTTTCTCTTGTTTAAAGTCATAGAAGATTGTAAATTCATAAATACATCCTTTCACACTCAAATTATCAATGGTATTTAGAATAAGAAGCAATGATCTATTTGTAAACAACACATATGTGAGGATTGTGTATGGAAGTAATATTTTATCTATAGGTTTACAATCCTTTTTCAGCCATGATATATCTATTAGATAAAATATGCCATGATATGAACCACTTCCAATATTAATCCATTTGACAATTCCATAAACCCATCTATCATTTTCCTCATATCATTATGCTGATTTTTAAGAGTGTTTCTCTAAGATTTTTATTTGACCAATGAAAAGATACATAATGCATTGACCTTGTTCTACATGATTTTACTTAGAATAGGAAGCATCTACAAAAAAATTTTTTTTGATGCTAGCCTCTCCTAAGGTGGTGTCACCTTCCTTGGAAACTTTCATTACATCATCTACCTTAATGGAATCACTTTCTTATATATTATGAAATCATGGATTCACAAACATCCAAGGTTTGAAATATTTCTTTGCAATCTCCTCTTTTCATGATTTCTTTTGTTCCCTTTGTAAAATGAATTCATATTTTGAATAGTAATGATCCTTATCCTATCTACTATGTTGGTGATCAATCCTCAACTTACTCAGTTTACAAGTCAAATCCAATAAGTATTCTAGTTTATATAAAATTTTCACTTGAAAAATAAGGATGCTAATTTCCATGATATTTTATATAGGATTTATATCTCTATCATCAAAAATATTTGCCTTAATAATCATTCTTGTTATGATTGATTCTAGATCATGAATAACATGTTGATTAAGGACCCTATGAATAGTTGCTTGTTTCATAATCTTCCCCTTTGTAAAGTATTCTCTATTCACATCACTCTTTGGAATAAAATCATGTGTGTTAATGGCCAAGGTTGTATCCCAAACTTGGACCAAAAACCCATGTTCAAGATCAAATATTTCTATGATGCCCTTTTACATAATATACCTGAAAGGATTGTGACCTTTCATAAAATTTTCAAGCTATTTTTTAGGTATGCATAATCATTTACTTTTTACTATAAGTAAAGGTCTCAAAATGATTCCTACATTAGATAAAATGTGGATCTCATTTTGCTTATCATCTTTTAAATATTTGTTTCCACTATAAGAATATGTATGAGGTGGGTAAGGACAAGGAAATAATATATGAGATGTTTAATAAACTCTCCATTTTAAAAAATATCCCCAATTCCAATGGATGACAAATTTGTTCTCCACATGCTAAATTTATTCCTTAGCAATTCAATACTAATAAATGTGTAGAATTCAAGATTTGGACCTAGACCAGTGCCAACCACATTATAATATTCCACTTTAAGAATAGTCTTTTGGCCACAACACAACTCTATTACTTTTGTATCTCACTCCAATATACATTTTTGTGAAACACAAAACTTTTGTGATTGTAGTCTACCAACATGATGTCCTTAATTGTTTTCCATATTAGGTTTTGAGTAATTTTCTACTGCTATAAACAATGTAATGCATGATGTATTCTTAATGCAGTAGAATAAAAATATTTCCTCCTTATCTCTAAAGGAAACAAAAATGGTTAGACTTTAATCAAATGGTGACACCAAGGTGGTAGACCAATAATACATAAAGTTATTGCATCTTGTAGTTGACATGCTAACTTCAGTGTCAATTTTCCACTCAAAAATTCTTCTTGACTAACAAGAGGATCATCAACTTTCAATTCATCTAGGCTTTTCAGTTTTCCTTCTATAAATGCATCAAATAAGCTTTGAGATATCAAATAAAGGAGATAAACTATTAATCCCTTCTACAACTCATAGTAGCAATATAATATAGAGTGTATTATCTAAATTTTTAAAACCACAAGGAATATTTCTCTATAAAATATTATCAATAATAGACACATTCTTAATAATCATAGCTATAGAACACATTTTATGGAATTTTATCAAATTTATTTTGGTCGATGTATATGTCCTTTAATATGTAATTATGTGAACTTCATCCTAGAAACTCTTCCTACAAGGATATTTTGACCTTACATATCATGGCTCATCTCCCTATTGTACCACATTATACTAACCCTACATAACTTTGACATGCCTAGTAAAATTAGTTATTTGGTGTTCGCAACGATGCACAAATTTGTGATATGGCTTGTCAGATATCAACATAATTTTATATTATTTTTAAATTTCTTCCGTTAATCACTTTTAAACATATAAGTAGACAGAGCTTGTGTTATTCAATTTGGTGTGTTTGAACAAGTTTGAATATAATTTTGTTTCCATCCAATGCCATTCTCAAAAGTGAATTTGATACTTGCTTCTTCTCATCATAATTCATTGAGAATTTTTTTGCATATTTTTTATAAAGAATGATTTGGCTTCTAATTTCATTTTTAAAACCTTTTGTTAGTTTGATATGTAGAGTAAATTTATTAGTTGATACTATTGCTAAAACAACTTAATATTGATGTTGGGTAGATGGTGGTGGCCCAGTGCATCAGAATATATCTTGTGGTATGGTTCATCCACATTTAAATGATTTGGAATCCAATATTTTAACTCTAAAAATAATGAGCTCCTCCAATTCATCTTTTTATATGGATAGCTATTAATCATGGCTACAATTAAGCTTTTTATTAGCCTCCTCCATAAACTTTTTTTCTCTAGTATTCTATGAATTTGACTCCTAATTTTCCCATATTATATCAATTATTTTACTTGGATCTCCATCTTGTTTATTTTTAAGGCCACATCCCATGATATATTTTTGGTAGTGTGAATTTATTAAATAATCAATTGCTTTATTGAACTTAGAACCTATGTTTGGGGAACAATCCTTAAGACCTCTCTCTTGTACACACCAAATTTTATCTTCACTATGATGTAGATAACACATTTTAACATCATCATTAGTTTTTTGGATAGATAACTCTTGTTCATCTCTAATATCTAGATATTTAATGTCATTATTCCCAATAGATGAGTCTCCATAAATATCAACTTCTTCTTGCATAAGTATGTGTGGGCAATCCATTCATTCAATGTTGGATGCCTCATTCATTTAGTCCTAGATAGGGAAGTAAGTCTTGGATTTTTTCATCTTCCTTTATTCTGGGACCTCTTGAAAAGTGAATTTATCTTTATATTCAATACTGCCATAACTATGATTCACAAACTCATCTTCCTCATAGTGTCTATTTCTATTCCATGACTCTTGCAACTCCAAAAAGTCTGAAAAAGAAATTTCTTTTCAAATCTATACTAAGAGGACATTGTATGACTTGAAACTATCCATAATTTCCATATGTAGTGACCCCATGGTTCATAGGATCACAAGAATAATATCTTTGATACTGCTAAAATATTCCAAATTGAAATATTTTATATCAATTTGGTTTTCTCAAAAATCCTATTTTTTATAAATATAAATATTGAATTTAAAATAATAAATTAAGTGAAATATAAGTCCACAAGGGTTTCATCCTTGGGTTATTATAATCACAAATGTTTTCATCCTTGACAGTGGTTGTATATCATGGAGATTATATGAAGTTATATGATTGAATACATAATTGAATGCCTTCCTTCCATACTAACAATGACTATTAATACTTCATAACCTTCCATCGAAAGACATGTCTCTTCCAAATGTATTTGTTCAAGGGTGGTATCCATTTTCGTAATGAATGTTTAATGATTAATTAATTAATTACTACTATACTAATTTCTATTGTTTGTATGGGCACTCCTCTTGAATGATTAAGGTCTATAGTTTAATTAATAACTTTTTTTCTTCTTGGTGCTCTTATTGAATTATTAAGGACAATAATTTAATTGAAGATATATCCAATGATTTAATTGGGGATATTATAGTCATCCCCCTCTTATCAATAAATATCTCCATTTTTATGCGATCATGGATCAAATTCATCAACACAATTGGATATCAGTTTCCAAATACTTCATATGTCCCAACATAATTCATAAATTTGGAAGGAAATGGATTCCCCATAGAGATTGGATAACCCACATTATACAATAACTCAATAACCAAATCCTCTCTAGTCTCACTAATCATGACTCTCTTATAGTGATTAGGAATATGATTTAGCATGGGACAATTGTAGATTAGGAGAGTACACTATAGTTGAAGGTTATCACTCCCTTTCAAGATAAGTTGATACATGTTAGCGTAAATCACTTTGTAAATTCACTATGCTACCAAAAACCCTTGACAAATTAACCATAAATCCACCATGTTATTCCATTTCACAAATTAGGACCACCATCATCTAATTTTACCCTAGAGCTCATATAATGATATTTTTTTTAATTTCATAAATGATTTATCCTAACTTGCTTCCATATGTTTAATAATGTCTCATTTGGAGGAAGTACCATGAAAGGTACTCTTAATAGAAATAACCAAATAATCATGGGTAATGTGTTCTCCTAAAGACATAACAACTTTTATACCTATAGTACTCACTGCAGTGGTGGATATCAGCTGGCCATTTAAGAAACATTAATTTTGATTTAATAAAAATCTCTTTGTAAAAATTTGATCCACCATACATCTCAACATATCCCATAGTATAATAAGCTATTAATTTATATTTATTCACAACTATGTTTGCATAGGAGCACCCTTAACAACATCATTAAAGAGGGATTCATTTTCATGGTCATACTTAACCACCCAAGCATTGTAAAAATTGAAATAAGTTCTTACATCCACCCCTATGCTATCCACCCCAAAATTCTCTATGACATTTGTGGTATAAAGTGATTCTTTTGGACATGGAAATGGGGTAATACTAATGTAAAAAGTATGTCCCATTTTCGAATTAACAACTTACAAGAAATAACTTGGAAAGGCCCACATATTAGAAAGAAATGTTAGTTATCATTCATGAAGTCAAACATCAGTGCCAATATCTTATGGGAAGGCATTTCAAAGTTAATATAAATCATGAGAGTATAAAGTATTTTGGGTCAATGATTGTCTTCAAAGGAGAAACATAAATGGGTCTCAAATATGATAAGGTATGACTTAAAAATTATCTACAAAAAAGAAAGGATAATATTGTAATTGGTGCCCTTTCTCAACATAAAGTAGAGTAAACAAGATTATTTATTTATTTATTTATTTCAACTTGAATTGGTAGAAGCAAAATTGGAAGAGTGAAAAAAATACACTTCAACAAGGAAACTTATATAAAAAATTGAAGAGAACCCATCTTATGTAGATAAGAATGTTTGGAAAAGATACTCCTTATGATACACAAATAAAATATTTTTTGTGGAAAATTTTAGAGTTGAAAGATAACATCTTGTCTTAAATGTATGACCCAACCATTAGAGGACATTTTGAGTTCCTAAAGACCTATCACCATATAAATAAGGATTTTTTTTTGGAAGGTGTTAAGAGTGATGTACAAGATTTTTTTGTTGTAGACAATATTTATGGATTATATAACATCTCAATCTTGTAAACTTGGAAAAATCATAACTTGGTTATTACTCTCAATTCTAGAACTTTCATGCTTTCACAAGTCTCCCATCTACTATATCTCGAGCCCCTTATCCTAATCTGTTAGTCTAAATAGTCTTATATTGATGACCTAGGCCTTTTATCTTTCCTAGAATACTTAAAATTTATTTATCTTCCATCTCTATAAATTTTCAAACTGTACCTACTTTCATGCTCCCTAGACATTAATGTCTGGGATAGACACTAGCATCAATGTTAGTACCATGACCTAGAGTAAGTGTCTAGTTCCCTAAATTCATCTATTTTTTACATGAAATGTATCCTAATGGTTGGCCTAAGTTTTTTAATGTGAGTTACTTGTCTAAAGAGATTGAAATAAATACAAGATCAAAACTCATTCATTCCTTACCTAAAAAAGACCAAGAGAGACCAATAAAACTTATCAAAAACACTCTATCAAACATTTAATTGAAAAAAACTTCCTTATTTACATACCAGTCATAGGTAAAACACATCTACAAGTCTGAAGTATTGATTTTCCAACATCTACTTTCTTTACACATATTGCATGATTCACACATAGGAAAACACATAGGGGATACTTACATGAGTATGAGGCCCTCCTTAGATTATTGGCTATGTATGAAAATCTTACTGGCATAGGGGTCTTTGGGGTCATCTTGACATCATGTGCCCAGTAACCCATTTTCCCCCAAGGCCACTATGAATATGAAGAACTAGGGTTTTGTAAAACCATGAAGAACGATAGTCCATGACCCAAATATGAGTACACCAGAGTGAAGGCAAAGTAAAAATCAAAATTATCTAATTTTTCTCATCTTTTTATAGTAGACATTTTGTATAGGACTCTTGCATCAAACCCAACTAGTAGTATTGATGTAATCATCTTATACTGATGTCAGTGTCCAAAAATCTAAAAGTATCAGATCTAGAATCTAACGATTGTTATAAAATCATCTTCTAGACTATTTTATACATATTCTAGATCCAACACTATGTTAGCATTAGAACTAAATAAGTATATTACTTATTTAACATTTCCATGCATAGCTTAGTTTTACTTTCTATATTTAATTTATTCTCAACACAAGAGATATAATGTATGTATATATCTGAGTTTATCACCCAATTAACCTACTATAGATTTGATTATCACCATTGTGTATTATCATTTATATATTCTTAACCCTATATAATCTAAAGTGTAGGATCCACATCCAATTTAGGGTTAAACAGTTTGTGAACTTGATCTCTGAACATCAAACCTTAGGAAAATTGGGGTTTTCTGATTTTTTTGTTACTTATCCCTAATTGCTATAATTTTGAAATCATGCTTGATATGAACAACTCTATAATTTATTTCTTGTTACAAAAACTTATAGTTTCTATGGATTGATACATTATTTATTTTGTCAAAATTATTAAGCAAATCCATGCTAATCATCATAGGGTTTTATAGTGGAAACAACACTTGATCTCTCTTCAAAGTTCCTTTTACATTTATATAGAGACATTATCTAAATTCTAACGTGCATTCTCTCAACCATTTGTTCTACCTAGTTTTTGTTCGAATGATAGCTACCATCCTTCACCCTTTTTTCATCCATGAATTATATTGGATTCCATGGTCCATGTTGTTACTACTCAAAAAGGTAGGATTGCTCAACCTATTCCCCCACTTGTTAATATATAATAGGTGCCTCCTAAAACTAAGATTGTAATAAAATCTAAGGTATATGGCATTATTTATCAATTTATAAATACACATGTAAAAATTTCAATCCTTCAGCTCCTAAAATAATATAATATCTATAAGGATATCACATACGAGGCATTACATAAGACACAAGTTTGAAGTGATATTGAGCCTACTTATTCTATTGATAGTATGCATGATCTCAAGAATAATAACAAACTCATCACATTTTATTTGATAGATTTACCATCCAAATATATTATTGACCAAAATTAACCTTTGTTCATACAAGTGACAATCTAAAATAAAGGTATCAAAAGTATGCTCATTAATAATGGATCAAACCTAAATAATTATATCTTAAAATTTGTAACCACCTTGGGTATTAACACAATTTGTTTTTTAAAATATGGTTATTTACATAAAAGGTTTGAAAATTCACATAGCACTCTGGTTGGTCAAATTACATTAGATGTGACCTTAAGACAAAAAATAATTTAAATTAATTTTTAGGTCATGTCTCGATCCTTACATTAAAATTTACTTTTGGGAAGACTTTAGATACTTTTAATGGAAGTTGTCCCATCTACACTTCATCAATGTGTAAAATTCATACAAGTCAGGACCTTATTATTGATGCTTATTGATGATGAACCTTTCAAATTTTGCAAAATGATATATTCTAAAACTTAAGGCATCACTATAGTGAAACCACCTAAATATTTAATCCCTCTTGATCATATAAATACATATGAAATAGGTGAGTCAATTATAATATCTCCTTTATCTCTATATGTAAATAAGTCACTAAACTCTAAGGTGCACATAGATATGCATAAGGAAAAAGAACTATTACCAAAAGAGCCAGTAAAACTCCAAGAGCCATTAACTTTAGAGCTTCCTTTATTAGTCAATGTTGAGAAAAAATATGGCCATGTTTTATATTAATATGATAGTGATGATGTATAGCCTATGATATGATAGATGAGAAAATGTGAAACTTGAAATTTGATCGACTTGATAACCTGCCACATAAACTATTCAAATATATGGGTCCTAGAACATATAAGCTAAACCCACTTGCATAAAATCCTCAATTGAATATAGATAAGGGCCAAAATAAATATCAGACAAGCATGTAAATGTTTTCTACTCCATACACCCCTCTTGGTTGAAAACATTAAGTCAACCTTATAAGTGTCAAATGCAAATTCATCATGCAAATAATGTGGAGTCTTCTCAAAAGGCTTAACAACAAATTTGAACATGACCCATATTTGTGGTCTCCTTGGACCATTTCATTTTGACTTTATTTTGAGTGTTCTTATTGGTGAGTGTTTTCTTTCTTATTGATCTTGTATTATTACTATGTAGATGTTGCCATGATATTTATCATGCATCTTAGGCCTTCATGTGATCATAATTGTTTTATGTGCTTCAATGTTCTATCAACCTAGACATGTTTCTTCTATATGTTACATAGTTCCATTCATAGATTATATATTTATATTATCATTTTTGAGGTGAGGTAATTACTAGTTCCTATCTTTCCCTCACCTCAAAAGGGGGTATATTAGTGGGGGAATGTCATAGAGGAATTTTCTCCACACTTGACATAGTTTTTAGATTCAGTGGGGGTATACTTTGGAATAATTTTCTCCACACTCATTTAATATATGGTACTTATATTAGTTTTCAAATTTATTTGGGGCATGTCATATAAGAATGGCTTCCACACATTCAAAATTTTTAGATTAAATGGAGGTATGCTTTGGAATAATTTTCTCCACACCTATTTAGTATTTAGCATCTCTAAATTATAGTGGGGGAATGTTTTAGAAACATGTTCTCTACATTGGTAATTATATCAGTTTTTAGATTTTCCCATATATATTAGGGGCATGATTTAGAAGCATGTTCTCCACACTTACATAATTTTCTAAATTATCCAAAGCACATAGTCATATGATTCAGATATACATTTGTGGTAGAATTATATACATTGGTACCATTGTTATACATAATTTTAGCATGAGATATATCTAGGTTGCATATGCTATGTAATTTATAACTAATATTACAAAATACAAATCTATTTCATATTTCATAATATTTTTAAGAACTATCACCACCCATTAATTAAACTTTTACAAACTATATTGAGATAATCTACTAATAGTAGCTGGTTCACCTTTTGGTATGGTTGAGGTTATAAAATCACTCAATCTTGCCAAATTATTAGGTTGGAATTGATAGTATCATCCAACCTCACTAATTTTACAATGTGTGTGATTTGGTTTCACTCACTCTTAACAAGTTAGAAGTATCATTGGGTTGCATGATTGAGCTAGTCTTAACTACCAAGTGCCAACTCACTTTTGTTCTAAGGTTAGGGGCATGAGAATTTTAATCTTTATCTATCTCTCTATCTCATTATATATATGTACTTTTAATATTTACCTATATTTATCTTAATATCAATTTCATATCCTTAAAATGAAACTTATTTTTCAAATCAACTTGAAAACAAGCAAGGTAGTTACATCAACAAACACGTGTAATCTCAAACCTTGATATTTTAGTTTCAATCTATTTCAAGTAATTTAAATCCCATATTATACACATTATTCATATATTGTAACATGCTCTTGGTTACAGGTCAATCACCAACAAAAGCACTCAAGTTGGGCACATTCAAAGACAAGGTGTGTTATACACACCCACGTACACATTCCTTTCTTTTAAACTAACAATTTCATTAATAGATTAAAGTGGAGGTGGAAAATGTACATGATATTTATGGATTATATTTCACCTTAGTTTTTTTACGCTTGGGAAAATTATAACTTGGTTGTTTCTATCATTTCTAGACATTTCTTGGTTCTATAAGTCTTGCATCTACTCTAGCTTATACCCCTTGGCCTAATCTCTTGTTATAACCAATCTTATGTTGATGACCTAGGACTTATATCTTGACTATAATGCTTAAAATGGACTTATCATCCATCTCTATAAGTTTTAAACTTGTACATACTTTTTTCTCCCTAGACACTAATGTCTGAGACAAACACTAACATCAACATTAGTGTCCTGATTCGACACAAGTGTCTAGTGACCTAAAGTCATCTATTTTGGAAATGAAACATATCATAATTATAAACATATTTTTTAAATGTAAGTTACTTATCCAAAGGGATTGATATAAATACAAGATCAACCCTCATTCATTTCTCATCTATAAAAGACCAAAAGAGACCAAGGAAACTTATAAAATGTATTCTATCAAGCATTCAATTGAATAAATATTCCTTATTTACATACAAATCATAATTAAAACACATATATAGGTATAAATTACTAAAGGAGAAGACCAAGATCTTGATTTACCAAGTTACAAGATAGGTCACCATTGTACTTGCTTTACACATATTGCATAATTCACATACAAGCCAAAATATAGGGTAAAACTGCATCAGTCTGAGGCCCTCTTCAGAGTATTATATATGTACGAACTACTCATTGACAAAGGGGTCTTTGGGTTCATCTCAACACCATATGCTCACTAACCCATTTTTCCCCGAGATCACTATGAAGATGAAGAATTAAGTTTTTACAAATTCATGAGGAGTGATAGTCCATGGCCTAGATCTAAATGCATGAGAGTGAAGGCAAAGTAAAACCTAAAAACATCTAGGTGGTTGAATCCTTTTAAAGTATGTGTTTTTTACATGATACTTACTTTGAACCTAGATGGTAGTGTTGATGCAACCATCTCAAGATGTTTTTAGTGTTTAGAGCTTTAAAAGTACCATATGTAGAATCTAATGATTATTCTAGAGTCATCTTCCAAATGATTTTCTACCTTTTTTAGATGTTGCCATATATTATTATCATAATTAGATAAGTATATTTATTATTTATTATTTCAATGTAGAGCTTAGTTTTACTTTCTATATTTATCCTATTCTTAGCATAAGAAATCCAATGTATGTTTATATTTTAGTTTAACACCTAATTGCCCTATTGTAGATCTAATTATCACCCTTATGCATTATCATTTATATATTTGTTGGGTCATTTTACTTTAGTTTAGAACTAATTTCCTTGGTCACGTGTGTAAATATTATAAGATGTCCAACTAACTAGTGCAATCACTTATCATGTGATAAATGGTCTTGCACACTCACCCAAAGCACATGGCTTATGACTGGTTCCTATCGATTCTATCATGTAATGGTGTATAAATTAGGCTTCTTTATATAAATATGATTGAATAGGCACTTATTTATAACTAAATATATCATAGTTAAGATAATTCATACCATGCAATCATTCCACACTTAAATTATTTATCATATGTAAAGAGAGGTGAAAATCAAGAAAAAGAGTAGTAATACCATTAGTTTCATAACAAGTTTTCATGTATTTTAACATCACAACTATTTTATATATGAATGGTCACCATAAATAAGTCTTTATGCATATCAAGAACATGAATAAGTTCAAGATTACATTTAATATTATACAACAACAACCAATAATATCAAGGACATTATAAGTAAAACTAGGGATATTTATACATGATTCTACCCAAATCATTCAGTTATAACATTAATATGAAAATGATGAGTTGAAAAATACCATTAACAACAATAATTCATGACACACCATTACATTTAATACCTATTGATATGGCATTAAATACCCCTATATACCCTCTCTATTATAGATATATAGTGACATATGCCTATCTTTTCATGGGTTGGTGTTAGATATGTGTTTTAATTATTATTCTCTGATGCTCACATGAACCATTTAATTAACCATTTATACATTTTTTACCCTTATCCAACTCATATACCAATCACTCGAGTCTTATGTCATTGATTCATATGTCTTTCCTACATCCTTGTTCTTCATAACTTGCTTCTTTTGTGCTAAGGTCTACTATTCCAAGGTCTTATACACCTTGGCTTGCTTTTGCCCCCATTTCTCCCAAAAAGTAAGTAAAATAAATTGATACAAAATTTAGGGTCGGACATCACCCCACACTAATTCAATAGTTTATCATAGACTATGCACCCTCCTCAGATCCCTCTAATACCAAAAATTTGATTCCTATTTATTTGACCTAAAACTTGACCTCCTCATAATGTTTTAATGAAATCTATAGTTTGGTTGTGATTTATTAAACTTTTCCTTTGAGTCATTTGGTCTCCTCAAGTTGCTCCATTAAATCACCTACTTGAGTTTTTAAAAGCTCAAGTGATGCACTAATATCCTTGTAGATGTCCTCAAGCATTCTGACCTATATCAAAACCTATATTCATAGTGATAAAGATAAATTAGGTGCATAGGAGGGGGCTTCATAACGAAAACCTCATATGAGTACCCAATGACTTTGGGATGTGCCCACAACATCCACCTGGTGCATCATTTTTTTCTACCTTTCACTCAAATTACACTAGCTCCTGTAACACTTTCAATGACATCCATGACACTAGCAACCATTGCAATGGAAACATATTTCGATGTTGATCATTTTAATCTATCCAATTAGATCAAAGGTGTATATAGGAGTCAATTACACAAAAGGCCTCAAACTTGGAGTAAGAAGTTTTACGGTTGCATGAGGAAAAATCATAATTAAATAACTAGCTTACAAAGGCATGACGTATAATTGATAGAACTTACCCTACATTGGTTACACAAGTTCTCAATGACCAAGTCATGTCTAAGGATAAAAAACTCATGGTCTTATTGATATAAATGACTATGAATTGGTTGCCCATGCAACACCTACAAACACTACACTCTCAAGGGCATGCTCTAAGGATGGCGATAGATGTAATATGTGAGATGCTCAAAGAATATGAAAAAGTCCTAGATACCATTACATACTAAACCAAATAGATAGCTAAAGGAATGTTAAACTAGAGGCAACATCTCAATAAATCCTTGGATAATATGAAACTAGAGTTCACTTCAGTAGATAAATATAAAGTTGTGATGGATAATCAAATATCCATTGTTGCATCAATGAGTAGTGCATTGAAGCAAATTTTGGATTCTAAGGATGCTTACATATAAAATCTTTAGACTTGGCATAATGAGATAATGCACAACACATTTTCAACCATTCAAGAGAAAAGGGATGTAGACCAATTAGATGAATGGGTCTTAGATATTTAGTTGAATATGTCAAATGAAAAATCACTAATATATATTGTAGAAGATGATGTGTAGAATTTGATGCTGATCTAGATTCTACTGCACATATTATTTTCCTTAGTGTACAAGTCCATGCTAGATTGAAAGATGTTAAAGTGAGATATTTCATAGGTCAATGCTTCCATTTATTAACTAGTGGATGAACCTAGATTCATTCCACAACAAAAACTCTAGTATTTTTTGTGGTAGAAAAGGATAGCTATGTAGACACAAATAACAACTTAGCAATATCAAACCCCACCAACAGACCCTATGCACTCAGTGGATATAGCCTCACCATAAGTAAAAGTAGTAACAAAGTAATCTCCTATGAAATCACTCCAAATCACACCACCAACCTCCTAGTAGGTACTATGCACCATAATTTTTCAATTTTCACAAGATTTTTAAAGATTATAGATAGTCTTAAGCATTATGAGCTGGGCTAGAATTGTTGAAAACTAATAAAGGGAGGCCACCTAGTTATGATAGTCTATTGAAAACCTAAAAGCATGGTAGGCTAGTATGGTACTTATTTGAAAACATAAAAGAGTTGATAAGTAGTGTGTAACAGGTGAAAACCATCAAATGACACCTAAAGTGTTAATTATGGCTAGTGTTTATAACTCATCCTCTCAGCTTCAAAGCAAACTTCAAGATGTGACAATATCTCAGGATGAGACAATAATTTATGTCTGGGAAAGTGTTGGATATGGATAAATGTTACCAAAATCACAAATTATAATTGGTTGGACATATGTCTAATGTATATGATTTTGTATTTTGTATAGTCTTTTGGTTGTATGCAACCTTGTAAGCATAAAGATTAGAGTAGATAATACATAGAGTCTTTCCTTGTGGCATATCAAAAAGACTAGAATATAAAGAGATAACACTTTGAAATGTTCTATATATAGCACTCAGTTGTAATGAAAGATGGTTTTGATGTGTGTTAGAGATTAATGAAATAGTTCTATTATGGTTTTCGTAATAATATTTTATCTATGTTCAATGCATAGTGAGTACTTTGTTTGTTTTTAAATCTATAATTTGTTATGGTGATACTGCATACTTCTATGTGTTATTTTTGTGTTCCCATGCAATAGTATGCTTCTATATTTAAACAATGTTATATATGACTAAATTATTAGATTATCTTTAACTTTGATCTCTACTATGTAAGTTTTCCCTATAATTAGCACGTTCTAGAGTTTTGCAAGAATGTTTGCTAACACTTGCTAGTGACTATATCTTGTGTGTTACCTTGATATATACATTAGATTATCTCATATTAATATGACATGGTTATATTTCATGTTTCATTATGTGCCATTGAGTGGTAAATTTATTGTATGTGTATGTTTTTACATGTTTATGAGTTTTTTTCATCGAGGTATTGCCTAGTTGTCCATGTAGGATCCTCTAGTTGTCATGTATTCTGAGTAGTATGCCTTTATATGATGATTTCCTAGTATGTGTGGTTACATAATTGTGTGTTATTGATTGCATATATTATGTGATATTATATATTTGGTTTTATGTCCTATATCATACACATTACTATCTATGGTATACTAGTATTGGTACCCACATTACGTAAGTCTTTACCATGCATCTATTGGGGCCTACTACTTATGTGTGTGCACTTAATTACTATATTTATCCCTCTTGGGGAAAATTGATACATCATAAGAATGTTATCTATCTCTATCTTGATTTTTCTTTGGGAGAATTAAAATCTTACGTATCTCTTCATGCTTACTACTATTTATTTCTTGCACATACAAAGTTTTCATTAAGTCATTACAAATTTGTTCTTCATCACTTGCTTACATCAGGGCATATTATTTTATCCATGTGATCTCATACTAATATGATGGTGCACAGTATTTACATGATGTTATCACTTCTATTTGGTTTCACTTGGACATATTATTTGTCAATCTATCCTATTATTAATATTTACATGACAATATTTTACAATGGTTACTTATATGTGTTTCTAGAACTTTTCAAAAATTCTAATAACTTAAGATATATTATGTAATGACACAAGATGCACATATATATTTATTTTGAGATGAATTGTCTAAAATAATATGTTTCGAAATCCCTCACCTCAAAAGGGGAATTTATATACCAAACTTTCTATGCTTTTCAAGATTAAGTGATATTGAGTGGAACTAAGCAAAATATATAACAATATCGAGTAGAATTTAGTAAAATATTTAGTGATATGGTTATGATTGTATAATATTGAAAGAAATGAAGGTGTAAAATATGGATAAATGACATGTGTTTGCTTCTTTGATTGAGAAGATGAATTGAGTTATTGGGACTTACTCTTAAATTTATAATTGTGAATAAGCATGGGAAGATGTTGTCTTTAGCAATTATAATTGTATGGTTCATGTACCATCAGATGTAGTTGTTCCTACTATTATTTTCTAAATTTAATTTCAAATTACAATATTCACTAGATTTATTAAGAGATTGATTACTCATTGGAAAATGGCCATTGGTTAAAGCTATACTAGTATTTTGTGAACAATAAAAGTATGGGTGGAATATTACCCAAGCATCAATTAATTCATCTATATTTCCCTAGGTTAGCCATGTTATGTGATTAAATTTAATATTTTTTTAATTTGACACATGCATGCATTCACATCATATATGAACATCAAAATACAGACATTACATAAACACCTAATTTTTATTTAAAATTTTGTATGTAGGTATTTTTCCATGTTTTATCACACTTGGTCCATGTGCACACATTTTACCATTTTGTATATAGTTTCCCATTATGTTGGGTCCCATATCATAATCCCCTCACTTAGGTACTCCTCATAACATGAATTTTTCTTTACTTTTAGTCAATGATTATATATCCATTTGATGTAAAATGTCTGAAAACCTATGAATCAACTATTCATTTTTTTTCATATGGCCATAGATGCTCTTGGATTGTCCAAAATAATATTTAAATGTCTTTTTATAAGTACTAGTTGGCCTGTGTAACTATTTTCTTAACTTACTAGACCATTATACCTTGATTATCACCTTCTCCTACATTTTAGGGTTGAATCATGTATATATGTTCCTTAGAGGAGCTTATTTATGCAAGTATACCTTTAGTCATTTAATTATATACATTTACATCCAAAAATATTATAATTTAAGCTTATTATACCTATTATATTTAGAATTTTTAAGGAGCCATCATCATCACAAGGACTGTGCACATTGAGTTAAATTTCCCTTCATATATAAATTTCCAAGTTATTGTATCAAAATAAATTTTAGTAGGGAGCATGTAGATGCATTTGATTTATTTGGTATATGAGGTGGATCCCTTTCTCTCACTTGATAAATATTCCATTTACATTGCATTAGAATTACATTGACTGTATTATAATATGTGGGATATAGAACTACAACTCTTTTAGAGATTATTTGAGCTAGATAACCATTTATTTCATTATTTTTCACACTTATTACAATATTTATGGTGAATTAGGTTTAATATTAAATAAGAAGAAAAAAAACAAGGGTGTAGAGTGCTAAGTCCCTATGGGAGGTAAAGCTCAGATTTGATGGTTGTTTTTAAACCATTTTTAGTTGATCAAGGAAAAATTCAAATCTCTTGGCCTTGATAATTGTAGTTGATTTTATAAAGCTTATGTCTTAAGCTATAATAGGAGCTTGTATATTATCTATATGGTATAAAAAATTGGAAGATTTAGCTAAGATCTTAGAAGGTTCAGTGAACTAAGTAATTGGCAAGAATGAAAATAACAACTAAGCCTATAAAATTAGAGATTTAAGTAGATACTTTGTCAATCTAATCATACTAGACATTGTAAATTTTTTGTATCAATCTATAAAAATTGAAGAATAAATTAAAATTATTAATAATGCATGAAATTATAATACACTAAATTAAAAATGATAGTTCCCAAAAAAATAATGTGAAAGAAGTGGTATTCACCCTTGTTTCTTCCTTCACTTCTCTTATAGATTCATTGTTAGTTCCTTCCTCCTATCAAACAAATTAACCTTAAATTAGTGTTAATTTACAATTTTATATGGTTTTTAACCCAATGTTTTATAGACATAAAAAAATGTACCTACTTAATTTGTCTAGTGGGCATTTTCCACAACCCTAAATCTTTGTAGGGCCCATGTTTTTTCTAAACTACTAGCACCTACATTGATAATGTTATGTGAATTTATGTATCATTTTTATGAATTAAAAAGCAACAATCTAACATGGCTAAGTTTTTATGTACATGTGGGAAAAAACTAATAGAAATATCCCATTCTATGTATAAGTATATTTGGAGAAAGTAATAGAAATATCATATATGTTTAATATCACAATTACCTCTCCTTTATCATTGAAAACAAATGCCACAATTCCCACATGATGTGAAGTATTACTAGGGATTATAGAAGGAGTTTGAGGGATGAAATATACTAACATCACATATGAAGTCTCTATGTGGTGGTAAAAAAATCCCTCCTGAAAATCACCACAAAATATACAAATTGTGTTCTAGCTTATGGCATGTATCCCAATAACAAAGGGTTTCTAACCTGAATATGAAAATGTAAAACTAGTTTTTATTTTCTTTGCTCCTACTCTTGCTCTTGCTCCTAACTAACTACCATGAGACCCCATTATATTAAAAATGGTAGGAATATTCATGAGCATGGGGATAGATGATGAGTTTGAAAAAGTGTGACCATAATTTTAGCAAGAACTAGTTTGGCCTATTCGATGGGCACTTTAATCCACATTCCTTTCTTCCCTACATAGAAAACAATTATGAATTAGAATCTAATGTACTATATATGAAAGGATATTATTTTTAATGAGCCAATGGATTTGTATTTAGGGTTAAGAAGCATTGAAATGATGTGTCCATTGAGATAGCGATGCCTTGAGTGAAGATACAAAATGAGCAACATCGTTGTGAATATTCTCAATCTCAACGATGATAGAATCATATATCTTTTCATGGGATTTTATTAATTCAAGTATTTCTTATGATGAGAACTCATTCAAAACTATTTCTATAGCCAAAACCTCCTTACTTGGAAATGTCATTATGTTGTGTAAAAAATAAATGCAGGTGGGACAGGTGGTGTACGTAGGATGGGTGATGCATCTAAAGGGCATATGAATTAAGGCTTATGAATCGTAGTCATGATATAATTATTTTAATTTTTTAACATTATTACAATCCCTATGCACCATGAATATGGGTCTTTGATATAGGGAAAATTTTATTGGTGAATATTCATTAATTGATGAATATTTAGCTTTGGGAAACTATAATTTGGTGATTTTTTAGGGTGTATCATATGACCCTTTCACCCAAAATTCTATGATGTTATTTTTTAGGGGTTGAATCACAAACCATTTATAATATTTATGTGGTTATCCATGTGATTCACCATATATATATATATATATATATATATATATATATATATATATATATATATATATATATATATATATATATATATATATATATAACAACATATGTTGGCAAAGGTCATAAACTTACCACTAAAGTATCTTTTTTTACTAAATTACAAAGATTTTGAGACTTGAGCTTTGAGGCCACACTCTACCACTCAACTAGTTTAAGAAACCTAACCTCCACTAACATTATGTCTTTTGATGTAAACCAGATGATAGGTGGTGTTATGTCACACAATAAAACTATGTCACATGATGACACTATGTCGCATGGTGGCATATTGACACATGATGACATAATGCCATGTAATGTCATAATGCTACATGATGGCATAGCTACACATGATCTAATAGTGCCACACAATGGCATTCTATCATGTAGTGGTACCATGACATGCAATGACAAATTGGCACCTAATGACACCACACCAAGTGATGGTAACCAAGTCCCTGATGACACTCTGTTAGACAAAGGCAACCTATCACTCGATGCCAATGTGTTGTAAGAAACTAACCTATAACCCACTGTCAATGTGTTACATGAAAGAAACTTATCATGCAGTAGGATTTACCAACTTGGAAACAAAGTTATGTCCTTAGGTGGTTAAAACAAAGGTAAAACACCACATTAAATACCAAAAAAATACAACATCGTGTCTTATTTCATAAATCCAGTAAAGATGCCCTAAATAGTAGGCACATTAAATATAGGTAACTATTAAACCTTTAAAAAAATATTTGTTGGTTGTTTTCACTATAAAATAATTATAAAACCTTTTCAATGCATAAATTGACATGGATATTGACACTATTTACATAGAAAAAATTAATCCCAATAACTTATCACCTCTTAAGGATTTTAATATTAAAATACCACCCCTAGAAGACATAACTATAGGCACATCAGTAGAAGACACTCATTTGGGCACTTCTTAAGAGAAAGGTAGTTCTTTTCAGACACCAAATTTTGTTGAAAATTTCACTCAAAAAGTTGATGGAGGAAGAGATGTACATGGACAATAGGAAGGTCTTTTCAAGTTGACTGGGTAACAAAATTTCCATTTATAGAACCTATAGAATCAAAAAATAGTAATGAGACTCCAATAGAATGTAGATGCATAATTTGCAGTTGAAAACTCAAAAAAGAACATAGAATGCAACTTAAATTGGACATAATTGAGAAATAATGTGGGAAATTATATATATCTATGAAGCACCTAGATGGATAGATAATAAGAACACATAGATGGAAAAATGTAGAAGAATGTATGCATGTGAATACAAAAATAATTAGAAATGACAAAAACATCTTGTTGAAAGAGGGGGAACCATCAAAGTGCAATTTGGAAAAGTTATGCAGTCCAATCTCAAGGCCAAATATGTATAGTTCTCTACTATTTTCATCATTTAAAAAAAGGGAAGACCCATTTTTGATTTTCTAGATTACAAAATTTTGTTTCAACATAATATGCTTTTAGATATTTTAGAGTCACATTGGTTAGATAATAGTGCATGGGAAATGACAAAATGTCTATCAATGCTATCATGTGATGAAATGTTGTCATGTGATGTAAATCTATCATGTGATGCAATGCTATTGTGCGACACAATGCTATCACATGACATAATGATGTCATGTGATAGAAAGACAAGGTGATTTTTTGCCTGCTCTACATAGTCTAATTTACCATCAATGTAAATCTGATTTGAATACTCAAACCTAGTGGGTTTCCATCATGACTTCTTAAAGTGAACCTTACTTTTATGGTTCAAATATCTATCTCTACAACTTCTCAAAAACTACAAAGTTTAGGGTTTTAATATAGAGTTTCTCCTTTTTTATTTCCAGGGTTTCAAAATATTGTAGCCTTTTTTAAATATGATGTTTTAAAAACGAGAAAATATGGTAACTCTATTTCCCAATGATATGGATGCCAAAAATTTAAGCTTCATGAATTTTTTCAACCCTAACATGTAAGTTTTTTTTCAACACTTTGAGCATAAAAATATGTTAATATTTTATTATTTTTATTTGCACTTAAATTCCATCCATATGTTTTAAATTTGGGGTTCATTATGAGGATTTTATATTTTCTTTACCTAACATTATTAAAAATCATAAGAGTTTATAATGTCAAAGAATCAGATGCAAGTGCATAAGATAAGAAAATTGTCTATATATGTAGAAGCTAGGTTAGAAACACTTACTCACTTTATCTAGTTTTCTCATGAATTATTAGTTAAGTATTTGATTTAATTATTGTGATAATCCATGATAAAAAACTGAAAAATAAAAATAAAATGACATCTAGCTCGCTCGGTGCCTCTTCCATTCCCTAAAATTCATGGCTTATCATTGCTCTAATTTTTACAAGATAAAGATCAACTTTGATAGCCTTTTTCAAGAAAATAGTGCACAACATTATAATTATTAAACACACTTCTCATACTCGTGTAAACTTCCATCCCCTAGTTGAGTGGTCCTAATGCTTAATTTTGATGATATGGGACTGGCTTGTCTGTAAAAGGAACTCCTTCTCCCTCCCTTATCTAAAGTGATAAACACAACTTGTAGCATTGCTTATGTGGTGTGTAGATATCCTTCTTCCATATCCTAGGATTCCCTTTTGTTCCTGATAGGTGTCTTTATGGTTGCATTCCTAAACTAGTGATACCCTTCTCTATTATTGCACTAGTTTCTCCTATTGATGTTTAGTCAACTGTTACACCTGGTTCTTGCCATGACATTTCTGGCTCTCCCCCTCCATAACCTAAGGTGCCTATGTCTAGGTTTGTAATTTTATTGACACCACTCCATGTAGTGGTGAATGATACTTTAAGAAATTAAAATGAGACTTTTTGAAAAAAAATCATTTTTACCCTTTTCTACTCATTATTGTTTGTAATTGTTTTGGTTATTGTTTGTTGCCTTTGTTCTTCACTACCATTGAATTTTGCTACCATTGCCAAAAATTTTCACTGTGGTTTCCATCATTATCAAGGATGCTATGTTTATAAAGGATTTTACAAATTTTAAGATAGTTGGCAAGGCCATTATTTTTATTTTTCTTTCCATCTTTATACTTGTCCTTGTGGTAGATACAAAGCTACTTGATCTCCACCAATTATAGAGATGTAAATATTACCCATTTTATTTATCCTGAATGACTTAAACAAGAAGAAGCTTCATGTTGTTTTTGTATATACATGGTTTTATCCTCATCCAATGGGTGCCTTTTGGCATTCTAGTGTTGTGCTTGGTGGAACCCACCTAAACAAGTAGATGTTGGATTTGGGATAATGATTCTTGTGAGGTCAAGGGGTGGATAAATGGCCATTGTTGTTGAAATGTGTAATGCAATGCTTGTTTACCTTTAGCTTCTCTTCTTTGGTAGCTATCATTTGTCCATTGTTAAGAAGATTCACAAACCTAACTAATGAAATTTTTTATGTGTGTGTTTATATATATATATATATATATATATATATATATATATATATATAATTATGATTGTATGTGGAGAAAGCAATGACCCAATTGTAACATAAGAGGCAAACTTAAGAATATTGGAAATTTCTAAGAATGGTTCCATGTTTTTGTTTAATTTGTTGGTTGTGATCAGTAGTTAAATAGACATCTATATTACCTATGTGATCTTATGTCTAAGTACTAGTACAGACGGTAAAAATATTAACCATGATCTCCACCTAGAATAAGGGATTTATGAATGTTCTTTGTGTGATTTTATTTTTTGTTAATATGTCTTAAAAATTAAATGTGTAATTTGAATGTGTAATTTTTTGGAATGAATTAAGAGTGTTTTGGGAATTATAATCAATGCTGAATATAGGAGGAAAATCCCATCTAGGAGCAAAATGAGGAGTAGATAAAGGGTGCCCAGATAGGTTTGTTTTTCATCTTAATATTTTGTTGTATTTTGTTTGGTTGTGTCTAATCTATAATGACTTCTATTTCATATCTTTTCGCTACCTACAACAAAAGATTAACCAATTTTTTTCTTATGTTTGGCTAAAAGTTAGCACTTGCCTCATTGGGCATTACCAAAAAAGCATCCCTCAATTATGTTGACCTGTATAGACTTTGTATGATATAATTGAAACTAATTTTAGTCAGATAAATTGGTAAAAATTAAATATGTGAATTTCTTTAATTCATGGACCATGTTTCCCTGAGGTATTTTGTCTAAAGATCATGAGCTATGTGTGTGATCCTACATTTGCATATACGATTATTAGGGCTTTATGTGTGACAAAAATACATTGCCCATTGTGTTATGAAGGCTCTTGTATCTCTATGTGTGACAAAAATGCATTGCCCATTGTGTCATGAAGGCTGATGTATTTTGTAAGCTTGTAGCACATATTATGTTTCCAATTAAAAACTACTAACTAATGAGCTCCTTATCTAAGATCAATATTAAATAAAAATTAATGTAAATCCCCAAAGATAGTAGTTTTGAATTCCTATATCCATGCATTAATGGGACTCAAAGTAGTCATTTGTATTTGGTTTTGCCATCAAAATTTTACCTAGTATGATGATATGTTTGTTGTTATAGCAAATTGAAGTAGTGACTATTATTGAATGATAAATTACAATTGCATTGGTACGATTATATGTTTTTTTGCTCACTAAGTAGCCATTTACATAGCATTTTCAAAATCCTAAGTAGTGTTCTCCAAATGTTGTAGGCCAATAATGTGAGTACAACTCTAATTTTACTTTTAACTAGAAATGAGGATAAGGAATTCAAGTGTAGCTTGAGACTTCAAGTAAGAAATAATTTTTTGAGCTAGATGTTTGAATTTTCTCTATTGCAAGTGCCTCTTGTTCTGGTTCAAGTATAACTTTAGACTTTAAGTAAGAAATAATTTTTTGAGCTGGTTGTTTAAATTTTCTCTATTGTAAGTGCCTCTTATTTTGGTTTGTAGCATATTTACATAGATATACTCATTCATTAATGTTTAAATTTTCAATAGGTAGAGGATTGATGGGCTTATTTTAAGTGGAGTGTTTTGTATCTTGATGTATTATTTATGGTGCATACTTATGATTTGCACAATCAACTTAAACAAAATCATAAAAGTATTATTATTTTTATGATCTCGTTTCAAGGATATTTTCCTCTAAAATTTACCAAATATGAACCAAAATAATTGATTTTTTATTTGTTGACATGGTTTTTTTATGTGTTGAGTGTTGCTCTTTCAGTAATAGGGAGACTGTCAAGGTAGGGTCAGTAGAATTAAAACACTGGTGCCATGAAGCAACATAAGAGATTGGTTTATGGATCCTTGTTTATATGAAATTTTACATATATTAGGCCTTGGAAATTTTTGATAGCTAATATTTTTTTTTTTCAAATTGTCTCAAAAAATTCTAGCACACTAGTTTAGCTTGGGATGAACATGTTTCTGTTGAATCTTCTAATTGATTTGTGTATGTTATACAAGGAAGTCTCAAAAGACCTTGGAAGAAATTACCAATGATATTTGCTTAGATTAATGATAATTCCAATTTTGAGAGTTTTCATTCTACTCTATCTACAATCCATGTAAGAGTATCAACATATTTAGCATATATTTTTTATCTATGAAAGGTGATTGAAATTTTCTATTTTAAGTTCATCAATTCAATCAAACTTGGAATTGGTGTTGGTTTAAAAACTCTCAGATATTTATTTGATTTTAATAATTTAGATAATGTTGAGTGTAAATTTAGATTCCAATTTTATTAATCAATACATATTTGGAAAGGGTCAATTTCATTAGATTTATGGTGCTTGAGGGCTTGTTTATGAGAATTTTACTAAACTCAAATCTAACCTCTAAACCTCAAATCTAACCTCTACTTCCTATATGGACTTGGTGAAAGATGATTATGTTCATTATCATTAATTAGTTTAGGATAATTCATGAGGTGACTTCTGTAATGAATTTCAAATGATACCTGCTTTCTCAAATTACAACACTAATTTTCCTTCATTTTATAGTGATAAACTATTGCTGCATTTACCAAGAGTGGAACTAATGACCTCATATTATCCATTTTCCATGCATTTACATCATTACCCCCTTAGAATAATAACTCCAAAATTTCAAACTCCCCATAGGAACTTGGTGCTCTATTGAGCACCAAGTCCCTATGAGAAGACTGAATAATAGTTTAGAGTAAGTTTAAGCATTTCATTGTGCTAGCACATATGCATGCTACCAGTGTAATGAAATTAATTATGCTTTGAAAAATAAGTTAAATAGGGTAATGGTAAAGGAATTATCATTATATCAAGATTATTTTGCATCAAATTATTCATAAGATTGCAATAAAAAGTACACTAGTAAATAATACTCTATATCTGTGTTAAGATTTAGGGATTTAGATATGTATACTTATGTAACATGGATTACCTCACCCCCAAATCTCACACAAAACAAACTTGGATTCAAGGGGGTGTGGCTTCAGGTGGTGAGGCATAGATCGCTAGCCCTAAAATCTACTTGTAATCAATTCCAAAATATGTATGCACTACCTAAATCAAACTAAAGAAACTTTGAATCAAATACAATGAAAATTTGAACACCAAATTTTTTTTAAAAGTTATAACCTTAAGCTATTTGGAAGGTACCTATTTCTCTATCACTGGTCTTGCTAGGCTATTAAATTAGAACCAATGACTTTGTGACTATTAAGTTAAAGTTATTCACTACCCAAGGCAAAAATATAAGGCTTTCTCATCTTTCCAATCTTAAGGCATAATTATAGAACCATGATTTGTGTTGATACTTGTTTAATCTATAAAAATTGGACCTCATTATTTATTATATGAAAAATATTAATTAAAGCATAATGTTCAGTGCAATAATAAATCAATTATTTGATGAATGTTTTAAGAAAATTTGGTCCTAGGTTTAAATCACACTACAAACATTACATCTCCATAGATTATTATGCTCCATGCACTATCTATTTATTTGGTGTGCCCTATTAGATGAAGGCGTAGAGCTATTGGCAACCTCCCACATGCTTTTCTTCAAAGATTTTCAAGTACAAATTTGCATCTCTTCTTTAGGTATTTAATTATCAAGGCCAACCTTTATTGGGTGACTCTAAGGTGGAAGATGGAAGATAAATAACAAGTGAGAATGGAAGAGGAGTACCCCATTAAGCTTGTTGATTCCATCAAGGATATAGGGGTGACCCTTCCAGCTGAAAGTTTCTAAGGGGTGGTGGTACCTAGTCTACTACATTTATATGTTAGCATACTTATTGACTTCTCTATAGGTCTTGGTGTTGTTGTGCTCCAATGATGAAATCTAGAAAAATACTGGTTGATATAGGTTTATATCTTCCATGTGGCTAGTATTTTAGATGGAAGAAGTTATTGAGTTGGTAGGTTTTAGCCACATTTTGGCCCAGCTTCATTGGCATTGAAGGAACATATATATACTAGTTTTTGAAAACATAATAAAAAAAGATGAGCATAGGAAGAAGACATTTTGGGGCATGCTACTTTTCATCATGCAATTAGTTTATATTTAGATAGTAGTGTTGAGTCCCATAATGGAAATAGGTCTTAAAAGAAAGTTATAATCTTGATCTAAATGAAAACCTTTGTCATACCTCTATAAAATTACCATGATGTGGGCAGTGATAACTCATAATAGTAGTAGAATGCTAATAGAAAAACTATAATGTGATAACTTTATACTAAATAGTTAATGAAATCACATAATAGGTAGTTGATCTAAGGAAGTGCAAGAAATCTATTGAGACTGATGAGAAGATGGTCAATAATATAGATAAGTACATGAAGTGGAAATAAAAAAATATTTAGTTGGATCTGAAGACCAATGAAAAACTAAGATATCAAACATTTTATGGTTTTGTGCTTATTTCCTAATCTCATTTTTCTTCTTTAGTTGAAAAATTATAGTTTTAGTTGGCATTTATCATGCTTAACACTCTCAAATCCATGGGTAACAATTTTTTCTTATTATATTTGTGGGACTTGAGGTCCCTTCTTTTATTTTTACTTATCAAAACAAATGATGATGGAAAAGTTATTAATGGTGGCATGTTTGACATTACTTGAGTATTTGAAGAATAGGTTGCTAGTTGATAGTACTAGAGCACCTATGCAATAGGAATAAATAATTATTTAATGACTCATAAGAGATATAAAAATACATGTTTAAAAATTTTCAAGCTTGTACTCAGTCAAAAAATTTAGTGGTTTACATCTCTTAAATTCCAAGGGTAAATATTTTTTATTTTGATTGTCTAGAATGAAAAGGCTTAACATAGTTGTTATAATGAATCAAGAAAAAAAATATCTGTATATGTAGTCATAATAAAATTCAATTTGTATATCTTGAGCATGACTTGTGACACCCAAACTATAGGTCTCTCCTACTCACTTACATAGCCCACTTAGGCATGTTTTCACTATTTCTGAATCATCTAAAGACTTCTAGATTTAGCCCTTGCTATCCCAGACTCCTCTCCTAGGCATAGATATATCCCATAGGGTCCCTTTCCCCCTAGATAATAGTGAAATAGGTCATAATATAGCACTGGGACCCAAGGTGTCCACTTACTAGTACTATTATCCAAGTCTACAATAGACTCAAATGGTCAGATTTTCCTAAATCATTATCTTTTCCCTTATCAGCCTAATGCACATTCATCTAGCCCAAGATCACTAGTTTCCCTATAAAATCCTATTAAAAGTTAATTTAGAATGGTTTGAAATCATTCAAAAGGGACAAGCTATAAATATACTAAAACACACTCAATCAAATCTTCCTATTCTCTACATATAACCAACCACTATTATTTCTAGCCTATCCAAGCTCTTGCATTAGTCATGAGTCATCTCAAGCTTTCTAAAATTTATATACACTTTAATTTAATACACAAGATTTAAAAATACACATTCAAATTGAGATAAATACATTGGCCTTGATCCCTTTTCAGATTATTGGTATGTAGGCAGTGTTCCCACACATTAGGTGTGATCGCACATTCAGTGCATATTACACACTAACCCCTTTTTTTCATTTGGATTAAAGATAACCTATCAAACATGAAGAGTAACTAGGATCATTTAAGACAAAATAAATTGTATATGAAGCTTCAAAAATAGCTAGGACTCGATATTTTAGGCACAGGGTCTCCCAAAGTAGATGAATAAAACCTAGAAAGCTAAGACACTAAGGACTATAATGCCAAAACTTAGAATACAACACTAGACCTCTAGGTATCTAATTTATAATTCTCTTATCTAGGAAAAAAATATTATTGGATCCTTTTTTTTATAGTCTACCTAGCCAGATAGGCAATTTTTAGCGTCTATCTCAGCCCAAAATCAACTAAGTTTACTCTCTATCCCCTTGTTTGTTATTTTTAGAAATCAATTAAGCACTTCTCGATTAAATAAATTAGTAGGTTAATAAAATAACATTTATTTAATATTTTTCCATTAATCCAAACCCCTCTTCTATTTATGAAATTAAACCTATAGTTTCCCCAATTCAGTAAAACATTTGGTGAACCCGACTTCAAATTTTTGCATTAAAACCCTAGGGCTAATTACTTCTTTTTTATTTAAATATTTTCATATTTTTTATTGAATTTTTTAAAAAAATACTAAAAATTAATTGAAATATTATAAATAATTAACTTAAACACTATTTTTCACATACTAGGTCCTATTTGTATACAAACTCTTTCAAACAACTAGGAAAAATGTATTGCTAATTTTAGACATATTTTCAGATTTTTCCTAAATTTTTTAAGCTCAATTCTACAAATTTATAACAAAATTTTCAAATTATTAAATTAATTTTTAACAAATTCATTTCAAATCCCTAGTTACATGAACTAAATCCCAATAATATTCAAATAATATTCCACTTATTTTTTGCAAATTTTGATTGAATATTAAAATTAGAAAATCACTTCAAATTTCAAAAATTCATGGTAAATTATAGAAAATTTATTTGTCTCAAAAGCTTAATTTCATCTACTAGGTCCCATTCAATCAAGTAATTTCTCATAATTTTTTGATTTTTATCTTGGATACTTAGCTGAGAAAATCAATTTCAAATTCAAAAATTCATAGTATTTTGCAAATAATATTTATGAAAAATCCCTAGTTGCATACACTAGGTCCTATTGTTTCATGATGTATCACCTTACACCCATACTTAAATTGAAAAAATGATGCTCACATATTTATAAATACTTATTAAATTTATTAAAAATAATAAATAAACCGTAATGGTCCCTATCATGTACATGAATGATGGAGTCATCATATGCTAGTCCAAATTTTCAATCTTTGCTTTGCATGTTTACTTATTATAGTATGGAATGATATCCAACAAACTATCTTTGCATATATTAAGACACCTCTTATCCCACCTCCCTTTCAACCCATCTTCCATGCTTACTACTATTGCATGGTCAATTTTACCATCCCACAGGTCACTACCCATCACCAAAGATCCTAGCTAGTACATTTCATCCCTCCACTTCCTCACCCTATCGATTATCTATGCTCTCCTCCTGTACACACTAATAATACTATATAGATAGTGGATAATGAAGTTAGAGTTGTTCCACAACATTCTACTATCCCACCTCCTTGCCTTATATATTATCTACACTCTCCACCTATACACACTACTAATCCTATATGGATAATGGATAATGTGGTTATAGTTGTTACTCGACATGTTGTTATCCCTCTTCCACCTACCCTAGAAACTCATAACCCACTTGTTCCATGTTGTCCTTGACCTAGGCCCCTTATAAACATAGATTCAAATAAGGTATATGATATTATGGATCAGTTGCGTAATACTCTATCAAAAATTTAAATGTTGGAATTACTTCAAAAATATAATGTGTTTAAGGACATTCTCTATCAAGCACTCACATAGACTTCCATGCCAACTAACTCTGAGCCTTCTTATTTTACATTACTGGTCAACACACTAAAACTATCAAAAATAACATTTTTTTGATAAAGAGGACACACCATCTCATGTAGTTATTAATAAAAATTTACCACTATTCATACAAATTTAAATCAAAACTACTGTAGTAAAGAGATTTCTAGTTGATAGTGGTGCTGAGATAAATATATGCCATATCACATTCTTATAGGTTATGGGTGTAGATATGGAATCTATGCAAAAGTCATATAAGACTATTAAAGGGGTTGATGACATACCATGATAAACATTAGGAACCATTACTTTGGATATCATGGTAGGGCCCAAAACCATTAATACCCAATTTTAGGTTATGCCTGGTCCTCTCCATTATAATATTTTACTTGGATGACCATGGATACATGCAATGTAAGTCATTCCTTCTAATCCAAACTGATGTGTCAAGTTCATTCATGATGGATATATATACACATATCTAGTAGATAATCAAGCATTTATATATTGCTAAGTTATAGAGTCATCTTCGACTATTTCTCTAGATGGGACACCTTCTCTTATCATGTAGTCACCACTTCACCATATTCCTCTTCATAAAATACATACATATGAGGTGGGAGAGACCAACACCTCTCACATTCCTCCAATTCTAGATATATCTCCATCTCCAAATGCTTAACCAGTTATAACATCTCCAGTCATTCTAGTAGTCATAGTAACTACACCTGTTACACTTAGCCCATCAACAATAGTAGTTCTAGTAGTGCCAATTAATCCCATAGATATAACCCCTCAGGATGATACAAATACTCTCACATCATCATCATCTTCTCTTACTATAGTTACTCAGACTCTTGTTTCATAGTTACCCCTTGTGATAAATACAAAGCTACCTTATGTACATGATGTTGATACAGATTCCCAGGCTACTTTAGATGATGATGATACAACACCCACACTCATAGATAATTATCTATGTGGATTGAACTTTACACCAGTCTACCCAGGAGAATACTGAGATGATTCTAGATCACTTATTAATCATACTACATCACTCTTAACATCTCATGACACATTCTTAGGATATACTCTATATTCATGACCACAAATAGATTTCTAGGAACATATAGTTAACATGGTTACTTCTATGAATGAAAAAATAGTTATTCAGATCTAGGAAGGTAGTAAATAGCATCAACCACAACTTTTACTAAATATGTTACTTGATCATAAATTAATCAAGCTTCTTATAATATGACACATATCTATCAATAGATTATCAAAAGTAAGGTAACCCATTTTTCCTTTTTCACAAGATCACCAACCATGATATTGACTCATGTATAAATTTATAATAATGATTAGATAAACTACAACATCAAGGCATTATTCAGATCATAGTACCACTAGAAGCACTAGCACCACTACCAATGAAATCACTTACCAACATGACTAAATGACCAAGAGTAGAAGAAACATCTCCATAACCAGAGTAACCCTCAGTTTATCTTCAACTTGATGACAACATGAAAATTGCAATTACAACATATGATGATAATTATGATGATGATCTCGATGCATTCAATGATAGCTAAAATCCTTTCCTCTATTTTTATCCCTAGTAGCCTCCATCTCAGGATCCCTTCCCATCCCTAGCCTAGTCTCTTATATTATGATGTGATGTTTTTCTATAATTTTCTTTCCAACATTGATTATGCATAGTTTACTCTACTTGATTATACATAGCTCAAATATTTCAAAATTACAAAAATAATATAATATTTCAAAAATAAAAAAACATGTCAATTATATGCATCATCTATTTTTTACATTACCAACCATTATGCTAGACTTACATTACATTATTTTATGATATTATTTGTCAATTTATCTATATTAATAGGCTTTACTTGATCTTATTTGAGTGTGTGCAGTGCATATAGATCCTTGATTACTTCACTCCACCCATTGAAGGGGGAATCCTACTTCTACATTCTAGCTATATACTGATACATCTACCCACTAAGTGCATACTCTACATGACTACACCATCTAGGTTATTTCATTCTTACACTATACACTCTATACATCTTGTTGTAGTATGTTCCTTACTTGTGTACATAGATATCACATCAACATCCATTAGCA
This sequence comes from Torreya grandis, assembly GCA_037957365.1. NCBI lineage: Eukaryota > Viridiplantae > Streptophyta > Pinopsida > Cupressales > Taxaceae > Torreya > Torreya grandis. The sequence goes on from JARHVA010005558.1 coordinate 996,060, forward strand.
TATATCACACTTCTTTATTTCATAACACATACATTAGTCTTGTTTCTTGCTTTCCATAGTTAGATGCATGTTTTTATTTATAGTACTTTACATGCTTCCACTCTTCACTTTGATTAGTTTGATGTGTTTTCCTTTTCTAGTTCCTATTTGCTTCCTACTTACATTCTAGGACATTTTCCAATGTCCTTTATTCCTGTCTATAGGTGTGTGCCTTCAGACACTTGCCAATGTCTTTTGTGTGTGCCTTTCATGTCCTTGTGACAATCTTTTCTTGTTCCTAGTATGTGTGTATGCATATTTTGAACATGCCTTATGTGATTATTTGTCCCCTTGGCCACCCTTGGTCATCCTTTTGTTTTTCATGAGTCTTTATTTGTATTCTTGTTGCTTGATTGATTATATTTATGTGTAATTCCATGATTCTAATCATGCATTTACCTTGCTTCTTGGATGCCATGATGGACATCATGTTCCATCCATCCATGCCACTAACAACTAACAATTAACATTTTGAATTCTAGTTTACTCTTATGCACATGCTATTACATTGTTATATCTATCTAGGCATACCCCTGTGGATCTAAAAATCTCTTTCTACAACTTTTGATATATCCTAAGATAATGTATACCAATGTTATATCAAATGTTTTCATAGCTTAACACACTTACAAGGCTTCTTATTCTGAGGTCAATCATTGTAGGGTCTTTAATCCTACACTCAGAAGAGGGGGAAACAAATAGGAGTTTTTTCATAGAGATCAAAGTTCCTAATGGCTGAAAGAGCAATTTTAGAATAATACAGTCCAGAATCTAGAACTCAACACAGGCAAACTAGACCAAACAAACACTAGAGAATCTAGATCAATCATCAATTTTGGCTCTAGACAATAGTGCCAAAAATGGGACTACAATATTGGACCCCAAAGTTTCTAATTTTTTGTGTTATTATCTAAATAATATAATATTATTTTTTATAGAATCAGGTAGAGAGGTGAGTTTAGTCACAGTTTTGCTAGTATAGTTTAGTCCAAAAATCAATAATTTTTAGCACTTATTTTTCTTAGAAAATCCAAATACAAGGTGCATTGTGCATTGTATGAGGGTTTCCATTTTCAATTAAAACATGGTAATTGATACAACTTTTAGTTTATAATCTATGTTCCAGACACCATTTATTGGGGGCAATGTGTGTGACACATGGCCCTTCTCTATTTTTGATTTTATTACATTTTCTTACACATTATTAGAAATTGCATGCCTTACTCCATCTGTAGGTGGTTAACATCAAATTCAAGTAAACTTGCATACAAGTTTTATTCCCACATACCTAAGTTCTCGAGTGGCTTCCTAAGCCTTAAATCTAGTTTTAGGAGGGGTTTCTATTCATGTCCAATCTCCATCTTTCGAAGTGGCCAACAATGGCCTAGTTTGCAGTTTACATTTGGCTATCCATGCCAATATTATCAAATCATAACACATTCATGGGATTCATGAGCCATCTCATATGACATTCATCTATACTAATATTTTCTCATTCATCTTCACATCATGGATCAATAATGGAGCCAAAGGTCTAGCTAACCTTTGTATTCTTGAGCCACCTATTTATATAGATTAGACACATGGTCTAGACATCGATTAACACATGCATGATTCATTAATTTCACATAGTCTATGATGATGGAGCCAAAGGGCCTAACTTTTCATTCTTGAGCCAACTTATAGGGGATTGAGTACTCAGTTCATTCATCAATATAACTCTTGGTTCAACATACTTCCAGTATTACCCAGCACAACCTAAAAAAATAATAGGTTTTGTATTGGTTCATGTACCTAGTGAGGTGTATTCATTCCCATATATTTCTTCCTCTCTCTTAACCCATATTTGTACATTCTTATTTTAGATATATCATATATAGTAATAACTAATATACTTTAACTTTCCTTTTTGTAGACTTACACAGTACAATGTGTTCTCACTACACATAACCTAGCATCACACAACTTCTTGGGCTTAGCCTCATAGGTAAGTTCAGGTATGCTTCTCTCTCTTTTTCTTTATCCTAGTATTTAAATTTGCTACATACTTAGAATAAAGGGGGGGACTAATTTTAGTCATAATTAAATTCAATTTGTATAACTTGAGCGTGAATTGTGACACACAAACCATAGGTCTCCCCAACTTGCTTACACAACCAACTTAGGCATGTTTTCACTATTTCCCAGTCATCCAAAGCCCTTCAAATTCAACCCCTACTATCCTAAATTCCTCTCCTAGGCATAGATATATCCCCTAGGGTCATTTTTCTCTAGATAATATTGCCATAGGTTGGACTACAATGTTAGGACCCAGGGTGTCTACTTTCTAGTGATGTTGTCCAAGTCCACAATAGCCTCCAATGGTTAGATTTTCTCAAATCTTTATCTTTTACCTTGTCAGCCTAATATGAGTTCATCTAACCTAGGATCACTATTTTCCCTATAAAACCCAATTTAAAGGTTATTTAGAAGGGTTAGCAATCACTCAAAAGGCAAAAACTAGAAATCTACTAAAGCACACTCAAACAAATCTTCTTAATCTCTACATATAGTCAAACAATATTATTTCTATCTTATCCAAGCTCCCACACTAGTCATGAGTCATCTCAATAATTTTCAAATTTTCATACACTTGTATTGCATGCATAGGATTGCATAATACACATTCAAATTGGGAAAAAAACATTGGACTTGATCCCTCTTCGAAGTATTGGTATTTAGGCAATGTGCCCACATGCAAGGTTTGATTGCATGTTCAGTGCATATTACACACTAACCCCATTTTCTATTTGGATTTGACATCACCTATCAAGCATGAAGAGGAACTAGGATCTTTGAAGACAAAATCAATTGCATACAGAGCTTTTTGAACAACTAGGACTCAATATTTTAGGCATAGGGTTTCCTAAAGCAAATGAATATAACCCAAAAATATCAAAAATCTTATACACTAATGAATACAGTGCTAAAACTTGCACTACAGCACTATACCTTTAGGTGTCCCATTTTTGGCACTCTTATTTACGTAGAAAATTGACTTTTGGATCCTATTTTTGATAGTCTACCTAGCTAGATTAGTAATTTTTAGACTTTATCTCCTCTATCTTAACCTAGAATTAGCTAAGTTTTACTCTCTATCCCCTTGTTTGTTTTTTTTAAAAATCAATTAAGCACTTCTAGATTCAATAAATTAGTAGGTTCATAAAGGCACATTTATTTACTAATTTTCCCCTTAATCTAGACCCCTTTGCTTTTTATGAAATTAAACCTATAGTTTCCCAAATTTAGTAAAATAATAGATGTCATGAATGGGCCTTCGTATAGTACAAGATTAAAAAGGATGTGCCATTAACTAAATAAATAGCTCAAAATCACATGGATTTAGAAATCATAACATTAGAAACTACAAAAATAGGTCAATAATATATAATTTTGAGGTTTTGAGTGCCTCTCACAATTGAATCACTAAGTTTTCTTATATGTACGTTGCCCTAGTTTTAGAAAGAATCACCAATGACAAACTTTCATATGTTATTACCTAGTACATCTCTTTCTTATTTTGGTTGTTTATGAAAATATTGTTGGTGTTTTTGTGTAAATATTCCCTGTTGGTTACTTACAAAAGTTGATCACTTGATTTTCACAATAAATAAAGCATTGGAAAATAATATTTATGAATATCTTGTAAAGTGTTAAGACTATTTAGTAAATAATCATGCCAAACATAACAAATAGAGTAATAGGAAACCTTTATATGCATACTTACATTGTTATATTGTTGCTTAAAGGTTTCTTGATTTAAGTCGTGCATCTCATTAGTAATGCAAAGGATAAATAAGTCATTTTTAATAGAAGGAACCAATTTACTAGTTACTGATGTAGATCACATTCTAGAAATGAATAAATAGGTAAAGTCAAACCTATATTCCATCCACTTAACACTAAATATCTCCAAGATAGGTATCATATCCTAGAGGAGGAGATGGCTTTGTTCCAAGACAATATGTTCCCCAGCTACTCTCCTTGACATTTGACATTCTTGTGGAATATATATTTAGGTCTTTTGTCAGTAGACCTCCAAAAATGCTTCCATTTTCACATGCTTTGATATAAATCACCTAGTAATCCAAAGAAAAATATTAGTGATTCTATAAACATATTACATTTTAGATTTGATTGTGATGAATTTACATCCAACCAAACACTATAAAGTTGTTTAGTAGATGAAATAAAGCACCAATATCAAAACCTTTATTGTATTTACTAACTATTTATTTATAGGTGCCAACATCGTATTTATTTTTCAAGACTTGCACAAAATCACATGCAAAGAGATAAAGTGGAAGAAGCATCCCTACAACTAGTTATATTAACCATATCAATAAGATACAAAAGCATGTATCATCCATGTAAGCATATAAAATAATAATGTCATGAAGTGAAAGTATTATAACTTTTACTATTAGAAATGGATATTTGATAGCTCTTACCATAATCCAAAAAGTAGCAAACCAAAATAAAAATAGAATCCCTTTCATGTTAAATAACCTATTTACAAAGAACTTATTTAGAATAAATCAAAATATAAATCTATAACAAGAGGAGTCATAGATAATTACACAAAATATGTCATGATGAACTACATAAAAAAAATATGTAGTTATATAACAACATCTTACCTATATTTCATCCACTATAGCAGTCAATAAAGTTGGTTATTATTTTCACCATTAAAACATCTATCAGAATAATGAATCTTTAAATTTTGAATTTCTATGAAACTATGTTAAAAATTAAATCCACCCTGGTCACATAAGACTACACTAACATCAAATATAAATCATACTGTAATTTTGATGAGATTACAATGCTCACCAAGAACTCCAGCCCCTCCATGATTAGAGTAATAGATGAAAATATGATCATTGGGACCACTATCAAAAACCTTTCTATTTCAACCCTTAAACAAACTTTTATTCCCAAGAATAATGACAAATAAATTTTCAATTGTGGCATTCTCACTTTTGTAGTCATGCATAACATGAACAAGTCTAACATAATGATAAGAAACAAGAAAAAGTTAATCTATTGAAATCTAGGTGATCAATAACTAGATGTTATCACATCTTCATTAAGCCTCAATGTGCAAAAATTGTGAATAAATAATAAAACAACTCTCTCGTATGAAAAAATACCCCTCTACTATCACTTCATACCAACAAGGCCAATTAGACATAATTATAATAACATATTGCTAACCATACCATGTAATATGGAATCTTTGCCCACTTTTTTAACCCATAGTGGGTTTGTGTGGGAAAATATTATTGATATAAATGCTTATGGAATCATTAAGATGAATAATTTACTCACAATTGGAACACCTACATAGATATCAGATCCCTGAGGATGATTGATGATATTACCCCACTTGGGATTTTCTCCATTCTCTACCATACCATAATACATAAACACCACAATGCTCTCCTCTTTCAACCCTCCTCTTTTCAAAACTTGGTAGGCATGGCAAACATCAATGTGTGCATTCTAATTAGGAAATTACCTCACCCTAATCAATAAACATGATAAACATATAAAGTAACTATGTTTAGCAACTAAATGGGTATAATAAACAATAAGCCTTATTATGAATATAGAACAAACCAATTCAAAAAAAGTCAAAATAAAATTAAATTAAATGGGGATGATAAACAAGTGACCTAGTTATGAATTGGAACAAACTAAAGTCAGCATTGATCAAAATAGAAGATAATTTGATGGGTAGATCCAACAAAAGAGATAACATCAAATCAAGAAAAACCCCAATTTGGCATTAATCAAATAAGAAACAACTGGATGGGAAGGATAAATAAGAGACCTGATTATGAATTAAAAAAACTAAATTCATCATAAAATCAAAATAGGAAACAAAATGGGTAGGTTGAGAAAAATCCAATTCAGCATATTTAAAAGTAAAAAAAATAAAAATTAAATGGTTAGGAATATGAAGAGACCAAATTGAGACCTAATACAAACCTTGTTTAGCATAATCCAACATACAAAACAATGAAATGATTTAAATTAAGAAAAGGAATGAAATGATTTTAAATTAAGAAAATCCCCTTTTTAGTATACATCAAATGAAAATAAAAGAATGGTAGGGAAATAGATGAGACCTGATTATGACTTAGAACAAACTAAATTCATCATAAACAAAAATTGGAAGTATTTAAATGAGTAGTTTAAAAAGAAAAATAGCTATTGATTGGAAAAAACCCAATTTGGCATAATCTAAAATTTAAAATACTTAGATGATAGGAACAAAAAAGGAACAAAGTCAAACTTAACACAAATCCTATTTGGAATAAAACCAAAAGAGAACAATTAAATTAAATGGGCCCAATTAAAACAATACCTAGATTCTAATTATGAAGTAAAACAAACCCAACTCAATACAAATTAAACAGAATGAAAGAAATGAAAAAGGAAATGGTAGGCATGGGTGAAGCAGAGATTTGATTAAGATTTAACACAAACCAAATGAAAATAGAGAATAAATATCAAAATGATTGTAGTCCAATTACTCAATCATAATGAATATTTATTAAATGGTTCGCTGGTATCCACCAGTGCGGTGAGTTCTATAGATACAAAAGTCGGTATAGATTTAGGAGAACACATTCCCCACAATTATTTTGTGATTGATACTAGGAGTACCTTTGATGGGTCTTCTTCCAAATGAGACATGATTAAATAGATGGAAGTAGGTTAAGACAAATCATTTATGAAATTAAAACAAATCATTATCTAAGCTCTAGGGAAAAATTATATGATGGTTGTCCTAATTTCTGGAATGGAATAACATGGTGGATTTATGGTTAATTTATATGGATCAAACTATGTTGTATAATTTTATTCCAATGTTAATATTCTACTCTAGTCTCTAGAGCCTTCTTCAGGGATAGTTGAGGGGTTTAGAATGTACACTAAAAATAAAGGATACAACATGGTTCAATCTAGACAAATTATTCATAATTTCTAGTTGTGAAAATATAAAAATAGAATGGTTACTTTGGCTCTAAACCCTATAAAAACCTAAAACCAAAATGGCAAAATAGCACCAAAATATATTGAGCTACAACGTAATAAATGCTATGACATGTAACATACTTATCATACATTATATGGTAACAAGGGTATGCACTATATATATAAGATAAACCACTAACATAAAACTAGCACTAATGATGTTATGAATAAATATGCATCAAATTTTTGCTGAAATTATGATGTCCCCCATCTGGTCACCCCCACTCATCCCCAATGCAAATATTTAGTTTTTTTGGCTTGGCCATCCTCTTGTGTTTACATGAATTAATCTCTTTTATTGAATTTTTTATATGATCCATGGCCTTATATGAAATGGAGATCAAAACTAATATAAGCCACTACTTTCTTGGATGGATTCAAATTATAACAAGATTAGCAATCACAGCACAATTTTGATCATTGGAGGTGGACCAACTAGGGTTGAGCCACTTCATTCTATACTCAGGAATCTATTTTCAATGATTTTGTTGATAAATAAGGCCACCTAAAAGTAGATGAAATCTCTATGACTAAGAGATAAAATAGAAATATTTTCATTTGGATACATTTCAAACATTAAGGTAGGTTGTAAGTCATATCCTTATTATCCTAAATATAGATTTTTATTTTGTATGCATACATGTTTTCTTTTAATCCCTTAGTTGATATAAGTTTGAATGTAAGTAACTAAAATTATTTTTCTATATACTTAGATTGATTTCCTAATGAATAGAATATGGTTTTGATGAAATAGGAAATCAAGAAAGGTTTCCTAGCTAAGAAACAAGAAAAAGTTGTGGCTATAAATAGTCAAACTTTACTTAGGAGATCTAACCATAGGTTGAAAACATACAAGTATGCCAAACTAATGGGGGTCATATCTCTAAGAAGAAATGATGGAGTTTCTCTTCTACCATTTAGATCCATGATTGGTTACATTTTTGGAAGGATAATGTCTAGGGATTCACTTGATGGAAAAAGTGGCAAGGGCTTAGGGATAAATTCATAGGCATGATATCAAAAAAATATCATATATCATCTGTATCTTTGCATTTTTCAAGTTATAATCTAGTTCATCCATTCTTTATTATTCTTTGGCCTGAAGTTTTGGTAATGTTTCACAGGTGGGAGATACTCTATGAGTTTGCTTCAGTTTAGAGTCAATTCATATGAATATTAATACATCAAGTGTACAAGTCCCTTTGGTCAAATTATTAGGTGGTTTTACCTATTGTAGCTGTTGGGTTCTTTATATTGAAGAGTTGAAATGTGTTGAATTCTTTCTTTACTTATACATGCTCTTTTCCATGGAGTGAAGTGTCATTCTTATGATAGTTTGGAAGCATTTCATATATCAAGGGTTGTTTGTAGTAGGGTGAATTTATAAAGTGATTTATCATGAACACAACCTCGGTGGGTTTTTCAAGGTAATTGGTTCCCCTGTTTCATAGGGAAGGAAGCAAGATAACAATAAGACTCACTTGAATCTCGAATAGTTTGGTTATATTTTAAAAATCCTATAAAAAGATCCTAATATGTCTATTACTTGTTTGGTGATATTTATGATAACATGTATCAACTTATACTTTTTATTAATAATTCTCTAGAAGTGCCTCATTGTCCTTGCATGCTTTATTTTGGACTCAATCTATCCATCTAGTTTCCATGATTTAGAGTGGAATTTTATTATTTCCATTCGAATGGAACAAATGTGATATAAATTTTATGGAATACTAAGTCTTTGGAAAAGTCACTCTACACTAATAGCTATCTACTATCTTTATTAATTTTTTGATTCTATTCATGTTTTCATATTGATTACATCTATTTTACCATAATATGTTATCTATTTGAATAATGTTGTATCTTGTTGTTAGTAAACATGAAAGTATATTACCATCTTGAAATTACTTATCTATTGAATATATGAGCCATTTGAAATCCCACCATATGGGTTAACTTTCCCATGTTGTATTATTGGCTAGATACTAGTACATTATTAATTTTTGCTAATTTATCAATGCATGAGCAATACCTAGGAGCCAACTATACTAACTTATAGTAGTTTTGTTCCTCACCTATTTATCTAGTATTTATCTATCATTGAGATCATTTTTTTAGTTACATTTGATTTGAACATAGTATAAATTATGATTAGGACTGTATGAGGGTCTCATATAAATTTAAAACATGGGAAACTTCTTATTTGTATGAATGATGGGTGAAATTTCCCATGTTGTATTGTTGGTTAGATACTAGTACATTATTAATGTTTTCCATTTTATCAATGCATGAGTACTACCTAGGAACTAATTGTAATAACTTATAGTATTTTTGTTCCTTACCTATTGATCTAGTATCTCTCTATCATTGATCTTAATTTTTTTGTGACATTTGATTTGTTCCATATAATTTATCAGATATTTAAAAATTTAATGCTTCAAATAACCAAACCTAGTATAAGAGACCTTGCGTAGGAATATCAAACAAAATAATCTAATCAAATACTCATTAATTGAGTGATCATCCAAAATAAATAAAAATATGATAATATTTCATGTTGAGATGCAGTGCCAACCGCAACATTTGATTTTAGTGTCCTCTATAAGAGGAATAGTAACACGGATGTATTTGATAACCAATAAGCCAAAACATCCTTACCCTCCTACTTTTTCAATGTAAAAAACTATCTGAGAATTATATTCATTTATCATCTTTATGGTTAAACCTTCAATAAAATTTGAATTTGGTAGTGAATGATAACCTATACAATTCAAAAATGCAAAAATTATGCCTATGAGAACAATATCCATTTATCAAAAATCTTTATTCAACGAGTCAATCAAAGGACCACAAGCTATAACCTTGACATAAAATTTCCAACCAAAAAATGGAAGTCACTATAAAAACTCTAAAATTATGTAAATAAACATATTTGATCAAAGCTTGAAGTGATCATTGTCACTTATAACTTGTGGAGAGAAATAAAGAACATATATGTTTATTTACATAATTTAGGAGTTTTTATAGTGACTTCCATTTTTTGGTTGGAAAATTTATGTCAAGGTTATAGCTTATGGTCCTTTGATTGATTGGTTGAATAAATATTTTTGATAAACAAATATTGTTGTCATATACATATTTTTTGCATTTTTTTATTATATAGGTTATCATTCACTACTAGTTTCAATTTTTATTGAAACTTTAACTAGAAAGATGATAATGGCATATCATTCTCATAGACATATTTTTTTCATTGTAGAAGTAAGAGGGTAAGGATGTTTTTGCTTATTAGTTATCAAATACATCCACACTACTATTCCTATTGTAGAGGACACTAAAATTAAATGTTGTAGTTGGCATAGCATCTCAACATGGAAGATTATCATCTTTTTATTTGTTTGGGATGATCACTCAAGTAATGAGTACTTGATTAGATTATTTAGTTTTATATTCCTACATAAGGTCTCTTGCACCAAGTATGGTTATTTGAATCATTAAAATTTTAAATATCTGATAAATTGTAAAGAACAAATCAAATGTCACAAAAAAATCAAGCTCAATGATAGAGAGATACTAGATCAATAGGTAAGGAACAAAACTATTGTAAGTTAGTATAGTTAGTTACTAGGTATTGATCATGCATTGATAAAATGGAATACATTAATAATATACCAGTATCCAACCAACAATACAACATGGGAAATTTCACCCATATGGTGGGCTTTAAAATGGCTCAAAAGTTCAATAGACAAGTAATTACAAGATGGTGATATACTTGTGTGTTTCATAATAACAAGCTACAACATTATTGAAATATATAACATATTATGGTAAAATAGATGTAATCAATATGATAACATGAATGAAATAAAAAAATTAAAAAAGATAGCAGATAGCTATTAGTGTAAAGTGACTTTTCTAAAGTCTTAGTATTCCATAAAATTTCTATCACATTAGTCTCATTGGATTGGAAATAAGCAAATTCCACTCTAAAGCATGGAAACTAGATGGATAGACTGAGTCCAAAATAGATCATGCAAGGAAAATGAGGAACTTATATAGAATTATTACTAATAAGGACAAGTTGATACATGTTAACATAAATATCGACAAACAAGTAATATACATATTAGGCTCTTATTTTAGGATTTTGAAAAGATAACCAAACAATTTGGGACTCAAGTGAGTCTTATTGTTATGTTGCTTCCTTCCTTATGAAATAGGGGAACCAATTACCTTGAGAAACCCACCAAGGTTGTGTTCATGATAAATTAATTTTTAAATTCACCCTACTATAAACAACCCTTGATATATTAAATGCTTCTAAACTATCATAAGAATGACACTTCACTCCATGGAAAAAATCATGTATTAGTAAATAAATAATTCAACACAATTTAACTCTTCAATACAGAGAACCCAAAATCTACAATAGGTAAAAACACCTAATAATTTGACCAAAGGAACTTGTACACTTGATGTATTAATATTCATATGAATTGACTCTAAATTGAAGCAAACTCATAGAGTTTCTCCCACCTACAAGACATTATCAAAAATTAATCCCAAAGAATAATAAAGAATGGATGAACTAGATTCTAACTTGAAAAATACAAGGATATAGATGATTTATGATTTTTTTTAATATCATGCCTATGAATTTATCCATAATCCCTTACCATTTTTTCCATCAAATGAATCCTTGGACATTATCCTACCTAAAATGTAACCAATCATGGTTCTAAATAGTAGAAGAGAAACTCCATCATTTTTACCAAGAGATATGATCCCCATTAGTTTGACATCCTTGTATGTTTTCAACTTTTGGTTAGATCCCCTAAGCAAAGTCTAAATATTTATAGCCACAACTTTTGATTGTTTCTCAGCTAGGAATACCTTGCTTAATCTCTTATTTTATCGAAACCATATTGCTAGTCATCATGAAATCAACCTCAATATATATAGAAATAATTTTAGTTACTTAAATTTGAACTTATATCAACTAAGGGATTGAAATAAAACATGTATGCACACCAAAAAATATCTATATTTAGGATAGTAAGGATACAACTTGCAGCCTACCTTAATGGTTGCAATGTCTCCAACTAAAAATATATTAGTTTTCTCTCTAAATAATAGAGATTTAATATAATTTAAGGTGGCCCTGATTATCAACAAATTCATTGAAAATACATTCTTGAATCTAGAATGAAGTAGCTTAATCCCTGTTGGTTCACCTCCAATGATCAGAATTGTACTGGGATTGCTAATCTTCTTATACTCTAAAGCCATCCAAAAAAGTAGCGGTTTATATTACTTTTGATATCCATTTCATAAAATGCCATGGATCAGATAGAAAATTCAATAAAAGAGATTAATTCATGTAAACACAAGAGGATGGCCAAGCCAAAAAAACTACATATTTGCATTGGGGATGAGTGGGGGTGAGTAGATGGGGAACAAAATAATTTCAGCCAAAATTTGATGCATCTTTATTCATAACATCATTAGTGTTAGTTTTATGTTAGTGAGTGATTTTATATATAGTGCATACCCTTTTCACCATACAATGTATGATAACTATGTTACATGTCACAACATTTATTATGTTGTAGCTAAATATATTTTAGCACTATTTTTCCATTTTGGTTTTGGGTTTTTACAGGGTTTAGAGTGAAATTAACCATTCAATTTTTTTATTTTCACAACTAAACACTATGAATAATTTGTTTCAATTGAACTATGTTGTATCCTTAATTTCCAGTGTACATTGTAGACTCTTCAACCATCCCTGAAGAAGGCTTTAGAGACTAGACTAGAATATTAAAATTCAAATAAAAATATACAACATAGTTTGATCTAGATAAATCAACCATAAAGCCACCATGTTATTCCATTCCAAAAAGTTGGACTTTTCATCTACAACACTCACCACACTAATGGATACTATCTGGCCATTTAATAAATATTCATTATTATTGAATAAAGACTTCTTTACAAAACTTTCTTCCACCATAAATCTTAACATATCCAATGGTATTTCAAAAATATCCTTCCTATTAAAAACAAGATGATTATATTCATTGATTATAATAAAACTTTTCAATTTGTTTTAGATTGGAAGGAGTTTCCTTCAACTTCTTCACCTTTGTCTCAAGAATCTTTGATAGGAGAGGATTCAAGAATTAGTATAAACAAGTTAAGTAATCTACATTGCTTGATATGGATACAATCTACCTAATTTATATTTTTTTACTTGTGTATTGGGGGTTCTCACAATAATCATATCAAAACCCTAACTAAGAATTCATGAGAAAACTAAGGGAGTCATTGTTTCTAACCTATCTTTTACATACATAGTTATTTTTCTTATCTTATGCCCTTGCAATTGATTCTTCAACACTAGAAACTCCAATGATTTTTAATAGTATCAAGTTAAGAAAATACAAAACCCTCTTAATTAACCCCAAATTTAAAACATATGGCCCTAATTTAAGTGAAAATAGAAATAATAAATACTGATAGATTTTTATGTTCCAAGGGTTGAAAAAACTTACACATTGGATTTGAAGATGTCTTACCTAAATCTCAAATGCTTGGCATCCATATCATTGGGAAATAGATGATGAAACATTTCTCATTTTCATAACATCATCTTTCAAAAAGGCTATAGGATTATAAAAACATATAAATAAAAAAGGGGAAACTCTATCTTAAAACCCTAAGCTATAAAATTTCTATGAAGCTATAGTGATAGATATTCCATCCATAAAAGACCCATATTCATCATGCATAGGGAGTGAAATAATGTTATAAAATTAAAATAACCTTATTATGACTATGATTCACAAGTATTGATTCATGTGCCCTTTAGATGCACCACCCATCCCATCTACTCTACCCATCCCACCTGCATCTAACTCTAACAACAACAATATTGATAGTGTGACTAGTTATTATGAAAGTGACTTGAACTATGTGAAGCTTCAAATAACATGTGAAAATTCATCCCAATAAAAGATTAGTAAAAATAATATTATAATCAATTTTTTAAAAACCTTACATGTTACTTTCCAAAAAAGTACATATTTTTATGTACAGATAATTAAACAATCTAATTGGACAATAACCAAGGCAATAATAACCACTTAAAGTATTTGGAATCCAACTTGAAAGGAATTCATTTATACAAGGAGTGTAGGATAATTTATTATTAATTAATATATATTGAGATGGACCATGCATAAGATTAACACATTTTATATATAATCACTGAAAGAAAAAATTGAGAAAAGAAATAATTATTATATCTAGTTTAAGATAAAATAATTTTAAACATGAGTACCACCATATAATGTCCTTGTTAAGTATGCAATGGAAGATATATTTAACATACCAAGCCATAACTTGAGGAAGATAATTGAGCACATTATATGCAATTACATGAAACCCAATATAGATCTCTCCTAGTATTGAGAACTACTAAAAAGAATACATTTGGCATTCCTATATCAATCCATGTGTAATGTGACATGTTCAAAAAAAATATAACAATAATTCATATATAAACATTTATGAGTTATTTATTAAAAACTATATTATGGGTTAAGAAATACAATCAATTCATATTAGATATGGATTTAAATCCCAATGAACATATGTAGCTTAAACTATATACATTTTTGATAGTAATAATATTCATATTTTTTATATTAAAAAAATAGAGAGAGAAGCATTAAAAGTAAGATTCCTAAATGCTTATAACATTGTAAAATTCACAAACCAAAGTTCATGCACCCCATTTTTAATTTTTTTATTCTCTATTTTTAACACTCATGCAACGAGGCTAAAACCTAACACTTTGCTAGTGTTTTTTGGCTGATAAGGTTGTGTTTATGTCTTCTAGTGGTTTTACGCTAGGAGTTACATTATCTAGCAAAGAAAATCATGTGCATATTTTATTTCTTGTGAGATGATTTTTATCACATGTAATCTCCACATCACATGATCACACATTGATAATAGTCCTTAAAGAGTGACCATAAAATTATAACCAACCTACTTGGTAGTCACCAGATCAACATATGCCTCATGTGATGAGTCAATAATCAAGAAATCCATAGTCTATAAACTAATAAAATTTTATTAGGCTAAATATGTAACCATGATAGGATGATACTCTTTTGTCATGTTCTTTTCCCAACACATCAACATATTCACCATTTGACCACAACCTAATTTTTCATTTCTTTGGATAACGGAACTCCAAAATACTTGAATCTTTTGAACATTTTAAAATTTAGAAATAACTATAAATATTTTTAAAAAATTGACCACTAGTTTTAAGTCAACCAAATAACTTAAGATCACATACAAAAGAAGTGCATTATCTTTAGAAGAGACCTGTAGTAGATCAATCAGGAAATGATAAATATTTATCTTGGGATGTCTTTTAGCATTATTTGGTTCATTGGCCAAAGTCATCTTATATGCTTGTAGGCTTGTGAAATACATCTAGGACTCAAATCCAACTTCATTTTTTTGTATCTCCAATTATTTATAACTTGATGGATGGTGTGACAATACACATTGACATCATTTGTACCAATTGGAATACAAAATTTTCAATCATTTTTAATCAATATAATTTACAATCTGATGATAATTTTTCATTATCTTTAAAATATATAACTTTCTAAAGACATTAATGGTATGATAATGTCTCATAATGTTCACCAAAAAACACCTGAAAGCTTTAATACATCATATATGTAAGTTAGTCTATTCCAAGTTCCTTAAAACATTACATGATTTTTTCTCGTAATGTTTTCCATAAAAACACCTAAAAGTTTTAAGAATATCATATATGTAAGTGAGTCTATTCCAAGTTCATTATAACTTTTTAGATTGCTAGAGGCTGCCAAGATTGGAATTTTCAACCTAAAACACTATATCATTTGGAAAAGAGTTACTAGATAAGGAGCACCCTTTTGTCAATATCAAAAAATTTCAATATCTAGTTTACTAGGTTACGATGTAATGGTAATGGGGAACCTATAAGTATATGAAAATTTTCAATCATTTTCACTTTAATAAGGTGGAAATGTGCAAGGTTATGGGGTAAAATAAATTGGAAGAATATAGGCAAAGCTAGAATATAACCATCTGACACATCATTAAATGATGTAGGTACACTATAGATGTCAATGAAACTTTATAGAGTATTCGATATTGATATTATATTGTTATTCAAGGTACTACTATATAAAAAACTTTTATTCAAGAAAGTTATGGTGCAAATACATTATGGGCCAAAAATCATAGAAAATACTACCATACAAAACACTTTTCCTCAAGAAAGTGATGGTGTCAATACATTCTAGGCTAAAAACCATTATTACTAACCATTTCTAGTCCCAAATTTGTTAGGTTGTTTTTCCACTAGCAACCAATAGTGACCAATTTATAGATGAGTGCCAAAGGAGTAGTCAGTATACCTTAAAACTAACATTACTATCTTTGTTTTCAAGAAGTTTTGATTATAAGATCACAATCTCACCCAAGATTTACCACAATCTTTTCTTTAAAAATTCCAAGAAGACCATAATTTAATTAAGCATAAAAACATTTAAATAATTATCCACAACATTTCCTCACACTCTTTACACAATATTATTCCAAATTTAAACCTCTTATAGTTTTAAAAAACTTTTGACAATTTTAACAAAACAATAGCCAAATTAATATCTTCAAAATCAACCAGGTTCTCAAAATCACAAGTAGAATTGAAATGAAACTCTATATAAAGTCCCTAACACATGACCCTAATCCACATTCCCTAAGAAAATGAGCTTACTACATTCACATTATTTTATTAAATACCCTTATTAGTATTTTTTTATTTGTTTAAATATTCCTACTATCATTTCTCTATTTAACAAAATACTCTAGTAATCTAGAGCATTGGCCACTTACTAATCTAGAGGTGCGAGTAGAAAATGGAAAAATCAGTGTTGCAAGAAAATAAAGAGGCTCAATCAAGTTAACTATGTTGTATGGCATGACAACACTAACTTTGACATATGTAATTAGTATTACATACCTAGCATGATTCAACCCCCCCCCCCTCAACTTCTTTAATAGAAAAATTAGTACCACAAGGAGAAGATGAGGGTCAATCGAGGGCCAATCATATAACATATATAATATAGTATGACAACACTATCTATGCCATATGGTAGTATTATATAAGTGGCATGATTCACCATCCCTCAACCCCTTTACAAGGGCACATGGCATTTCATGTTGTAGGGAACATTCTCCTTAACCATAAGAATTTCACCTCACCACTAAATTAAATACCATAGCCACAAGCCAAAAACACATAGAATAAATCTATAAAACCAAGAGATCTAAAATTACTAGGCACATTTCACTATTTCACTTCTCACACTTATTGGTATTCCCCTATTTAAATAAATATCCTTACTAACATTTTTCCTTTGAGCTAAATGACCTTACTAACAAACATAAAAAGAGAAAATGACTTGACTTACATTGTGTTTTCATTCTTTTAGTGAATAATATCTTTGTTTCATGTCATACCACTTATTTTACTAATACAAATAATTTCAGATCACCATTAAATGTTAAATTACATGGCCATATGCCAAAACAAAATGGAAAACACACAAACAAAAGAGTAAGAGATTTGTATACAAGAAATGCAAGGATTTTAAATGTTTTGAGATAAAGAATTCAAACTTGCCTTTATAAAATCATGACATTAAAGTTACATGCCTTAGGCATGGAACAAAAAGTAAATCTAAATGCAATAAATGCAAAGGTTTCAAAATTTTCAAAATTAATATTTTCGTCAACAACTCTAAACATTAAATATAAATTAAAAAACATAATGATAGGGATGGTGAGGATGAGGTCAGTTACTACCTCTACTACTAACATATTAGTAGAGTAGTGCTACTACCTTTAATTTTTCTATATTATTGAAATTCTTTTTTTCTTTTGAGAAATCACATATGCATTTTTTAACATGAAAAAATACAAATAAAGTTGTCGAGATTGAAGAAACCAATTTATTTTTACTTCACAACAGTGTCCAAAAGAACTAGGTCTTAGGATTTGGAGTGATATCATATTGATTTGACAAATTGGGTTCTCTAAGCTTAGATAAATGAATTAGATTTGAATGTAAAACCACCCAAAAATCACCTATAGATCCACATATTCCATGGTAAATCTAATCCACCAACCCTATAAACAAGATGAATAAAATAGAAAAAACACGATATTAAAAATATCTAAAACATCATAAATGGGACTAAAAATAGAGTAAAAACACCAATAGATCTACATGATGTATTTTGAAAAAAAAAACCTAATGGGTAATGATTTATTAGAATCCTTATGTGATCCATACTGTTCCCAGAGGAGGGTCTAGCTCATCTTAGCCTTGTGGGAATGTACATGGATGACCACAACATAGTTTCCCTTATTAGCAAGATTCTTTAGAGCCCATTTCAAAGCACATTTTATAGTTATTGAGAAATCTAAAGTAATATCCACATTTCTAACCCCTGGCATCTTATCTCATTGCTTTGAATTGATTAAACTCTATTACAGTAGAAAAATAATTTGTATTATCAAATGCATAGTGATATTTTACTTGTGTAGTGATTTTCTAAGTTTGTTTCTTATAAATATTTCAAAGGGGGAAATGGGATGTATAAGAAATTTTAAAAAAAGGGGAATCATTGCTACTTATTTCTATCTAAAGTTGGTGTTTCTATTACCAGTTATAAAATAAAATCAAACATTTTATTTGAATGTTATGGGAGACTAGGAATGGTGGATGTGGAATGAAGAGGAGGATAATATACGTCACAAATGTGATTCACAATATCAAAATTTTGATGATATTGTTACTCATTGTATAAAGGAGTTAAAATTTGGTAGAGGAGCATATGATGAAACCCATAATTTACTCCATCTTCGTCTCCATATCTATCTCCACAAACATGATCATTGATAAACTTACCTACTCCATCATTTTTGTCCTTCATTTATATCACATGAAGTGACTTTCATAACATAATTACTGGCTAGAAAATACCCATCGAGCAAAGGAAAAAAGGTTGTGGATTTTGGTATCAATCATGTTATGCACTTTTAGTTTTAGCAAGCAAAAGTATGAAATAGATGGAAATACCTTTGAATCTGTCAATTCAGTTTTTATTTGAATGGTATAACTTGCTCTATTTTATCAAATAATAAATTACCAAAAGTATTAATGCACTGAAAGATGAAAAATAAGTCTCTATGCTTCACAATATTTTTTTTGTTTAAGGAATGAAGAGGTGGGTGGGTAAGTTTGTTGCTTCACTATCTTTTTGTTATTTATGGATTTAAATATCACTTTTGCATTACCTAAAAAAATGGATTAATTCATTTGTATATGATGGGTGGATAAAGATTTGAAAGGGCATATTTATGTACCAATTATACTGGAGTCTTAATAGTGGAACAAGGGTGTAGAGTGTTAAGTCCCTATGGGGATTTTTAATTATTGGAGTTACTATTCTAAGGGGATAATGGTACAAATGCATGGTACATGGACAATATGAGGTCATCAATTCCACTCTTGGTAGATGCAATAATAGTTTATCATTACAAAAGGAGGCAACATTATTATTGTAACCTAAAAATGCAATCATTGTTATAAATTCATTGCATAAGCCACCTCATGAATCATCATAAACCAAGTAATGAGAATATCCCTCAATCACTATAAATCCAATGAAACTAACCCTTGCCAAATATGTATTAATTAATAAAATTGGCCTCTAAAATTGACATTTAATATTATCTACATTCTTAAATAAAAATAAATATCTGAGATTTTTTAAACCAACACCAATTCCAAATTTGATAGAATTGATGAACTTAAAACAGAAAAATTCAATCACCTTTCATAGATTGAAAATATATGCTAAATATGTTGATACTCTTAGATGGATTATAGATAGAGTAGAATGAACACCCTCAAAATTATAATTCTCAATAATGAGAGCAAAGATCATTAGTAATTTATTCCAAGGTCTTTTGAGACTTCCTTGTATAACATATGCACATCAATTGGAAGATTCAACATAAACATGTTCATCCCAAGATGAGCCAATCTGTTATAAATTTTTTGAGACAATTTGAAAAATAAAAAATATTAGCTATCAAAAATTCCAAAGGCCCACTATACACATAATGTCATATAAACAAATATCCATGAACCAACCTCTTATGTTGCTTCATGCCACTAGAATTCTAATTTTTCCAACCCTACCTTGATAAACTCCCCATTACTAAAAGTGTAGCAGTCAAAGTGTAACAAAAGCCTATCAAAAATTAACACATCAGTTAGTGTGGTTCATATTTGGTAAATGTTAGAGGAAAATAGACTTAGATTAAGCTCCTAAAGGCAATAAGACTTTTATTATTTTGTCTAAGTTGATTGTGTAAATCAAAAGTATGCACTGTAAGCAATGAATCAAGATACAAAACACTCCACTTAAAATAAGTCCATCAGTCCTCTACTTATTTAAAATTTAAACATTAATGAATGAAAATATCTATGTAAAGATGTTATAGACCAGAATAAGAGGCACCTATAATAGAGCAAAAACCAATTCAAAAAATTATATCTTACTTAAATTCTAAAGCTATGCTTGAACCAGAACAAGAGGAACCTACAATTTATAAAATTTAAATAGCCAACTCAAAAAATTATTTCTTTCTTGAATTTTGAAGCTACATTTTTAGTCAAAAGTAAAATTAGATTTGGACTCACATTATTGGCCTACAATATTTGGAAAACACTGCTTAAGCTTTTAAAAATGGTTTGAAAGTGGATATTTAATTTTGGGTATTTATCTTCCACTTGATGTAAATATCTATCCTATGAATTCTCCCATAAATTTCACTAAAAATACCCATGTCAAATTGGGATGATATGAATCCAGTGATATGATTGATTAGATATTTAAAATTTTAATGCTTCAAGTAACCATACTTGGTGTGAGAGACCTTATGTTAGAATATTAGAAAAATACTCTAATCAAATACTCATTACTTGAGTGATCATTCCAAATAAAGAAAAATATGAAAATCTTCCATACTAAGATGCTACGCCAACCACAACATTTGATTTTAGTGTCCTCTACAAGAGGAATAGTGGCATGGATTTATTTGATAACCAATAAGCCAAAACATCCTTACCCTCCTATTTTTGAAATGCAAAAAAATATGTCTATGAGAATGATATGCCTTTATCATCTTTCTAGTTAAAGCTTCAATAAAATTTGAATATAGTGTTGAATGATAACCTATAAAATTCAAAAATACAATAATTATGTCTATGATAACAATATCTATTTATCAAAAATCTTTATTAAACCAATCATTCAAAGGACCACAAGTTACAACCTTGACATAAATTTTCCAACCAAAAAAAATGGAAGTCCATATAAAAACTCCAAAATTATGTAAATAAACATATATGTATTTCTTTCTCTCGATAACTTATAGGTGACAAGGATCACTTCATGCTTAAGTTCCAAAAATCAATAACATAACAAAATATCCAAAAACCTTACATGAGATCATCTATGGGTAGAATAGGTGAATGCTTGCAACAAAGATAAATAATTCAAACCATGGGACAAGGATCCCAAAAAGAAATGAAAGCAATAATTCTTTTATGAGATATTCTATAATATGATATCCACACCATCCCTTACATTCCATAGGGCATGCAAAACAATTTATTTTACTTTAATATATTTTTCAAAAGGATAAAAAACCTATAAATCTTTAGGTCAAGTGATTGTAAAACTCAATTAATGACATGAATAGTTATAGAAAATAGGAAAAACACATTAATTCTTTACAATATAGGAAAATGAACATGGCCATGTAATATGTATTTATATTAAAGAAGCAGGATATACAATAGCAAACAATAGAAATGGGCAAAGTGTTAAAAAAATTCATAAAATCCTCTTGACATTTTGTTTGATGGATATGATCTTTAAAATGTCTTGACTATGAATGCATATATACAGGGCACCACATTCATGTTGTCTATTACTATACCAATGAAAATATAATTAATTATCTCTATAACCTACTCTATCCCTTTAGGCTATCAGTCATACCAATAAGAAGTGTCCCATGTCCACAATTTATATGAGACCTTCATATTGTCCTAATGGTAATTTATACTATGTTTTAATCAAATGTCACAAAAAAATTGAGCTCAATGATAGAGAGATACTAGATCAATAGGTAAGTAACAAAACTACTATAAATTAGTATAGTTGGTTCCTAGGTAATTATCATGCATTGATAAAATGGTAAAAATTAATAATGTACCATTATCTAGCTAATAATAAAACATGGGAAAGTTCACCTATTATTCATACCAATAAGAAGTTTCCCATGTTTGAAATCTATATGAGACCCTCATATAGTCCTAATGGTACTTTCTACTATGTTCAAATCAAATGACACAAAAAAATCAAGCTCAATGATAAACATATACTAGATCAATAAGTAAGGAACAAAACTATTGTAAGTTAGTACAATTAGTTTTTAGGTACTACCCATGCATTGATAAAATGGAAACCATTAATAATATATGACTATTTAGCCAAGAATAGAACATGGGAAAGTTCACCCATATGGTGGGATTTGAAATGGCTCAGATATTCAATAGAAAAGTAATTCCAAGATGGTAATATACTTGCATGTTTACTAACAACAAGATACAACATTATTCAAATAGTTGACATATTAAAATAAAATAAATGTAATCAATATGAAAACATGAATGAATTCAAAAAAATTAGAAAGATAGAAAATAGCTATTAGTGTAAAGTGACTTTTCCAAAGTCTTAGTATTCCAAAAACTTATGTCACATTAGTCCCATTGGAATGGAAATAAGAAAATTACACTCTAAATCATGGAAACTAGATGGATAGATCGAGTCAAAAATAGAGCATGCAAGGACAATGAGGAGATTCTAGAGAATTATTACTAACAAGGACAAGTTGATACATTTTAGCATAAATATTGACAAACAAGTAATATACATATTAGGTTCTTGTTTTAGGATTTTGAAAAGATAACCAAACCATTCAGGATTCAAGTCATTCTTATTGTTATGTTTCTTCCTTCCCTATGAAACAAGGGAACCAATTACCTTGAGAAACCCACCAAGGTTGTGTTCATGATAAATCAATTCATAAATTTACCTTGCTATAAACAACCCTATATATATGAAATGCTTTTGAACTATTATAATAATGACACTTCACTCTATGGAAAAAATCATGTATAAGTAAATAAAAAATTCAACACATTTCAACTCTTCAATATAGAGAACCCAAAAGCTATAACAAGTAAAACCACCTAATAATTTGACCTAAGGGACTTGTACACCTAATGTATTAATATTCATATGAATTGACTCTAAACTAAAGTAAACTCATAGAGTTGTTCCCACCTATGATACATTTCCAAAACTTTAGTCCAAAGAATATTAAGGAATAGATGAACTACATTCCAACTTGAAAAATAAAAGGATACATATTATATATGAGATTTCTTTTTTGATATCATGCCCATGAAGGTATCCCTAATCACTTACCATTTTTCCTAAAAAATGTATCCCTAGACATTATCCTACCCAAAATGTAGCTAATCATGGTTTTGAATGGTAGCAAAGCAAACCCATCATTTCTTCTAATAGATACGACCCCCATTGGTTTGACATCCTTGTATGTTTTCAACCTTTGGTTAGATCTCCTAAGAAAAGAATGAATATTTATAGCCACAACTTTTACTTGTTTCTTAGATAGGAAACCTTACTTGATTTCTTTTTTTTATCAAAACCATATTCTAGTCATCAAGAAATCAATCTCAATATATAGAAAAATAATTTTAGTTACTTAAATTCAAACTTATATCAACTAAGGGATTGAAATAAAACATGTATGCATACAAAAAAAAATCTATATTTAAGATAATAAGGATACGACTTGGAACATACCTTAGTATTTAAAATGTCTCCAACTAAAAATATATTGGTTTTCCCTCTTAATCATAGAAATTTTATCTACTTTGAGGTGGCCTTGCTTATCGATAAATTCATTTAAAATAGATTCTTGAATCCAGAATGAAGCAACTCAAACCTAATTGGTCCACCTCCAATGATCAAAATTGTATTTGGATTGCTAATCTTCTTATACTCTAAAGCCATCCAAGAAACTAGTGGCTTATATTAGTTTTGATATCTATTTCATACAAAGCCATGGATCAGATAGAAAATTTAATAAAAGAGATTAATTCATGTAAACACAAGAGGATGGTCAAGCCAAAAAAAACTACATATTCGCATTGGGGATGAGTGGGGGTGACTGGATGGGGGACAACATAATTTTAGCTAAATTTTGATGCATCCTTATTCATAACATAATTAGTGTTTGTTTTATGTTACTAGATGATCTTATATATATATATATATATATATATATATATATATATATATATATATATAAGATCATCTAGTAACATAAAACAAACCATTTTGGTTTTGGGTTTTTATAGGGTTTAGAGTCAAAGTAACCATTTAATTTTTAGATTTTCACAACTAGACATTATGAATAATTTGTCTGGATTGAACCATGTTGTATTTTTTATTTCTAGTGTACATTGTAAACTCTTCAACTATCCCTAAAGAAGGCTCTAGAGACTAGAATATAATATTAACATTAGAATAAAAATATACAACATAGTTTGATCCAGATAAATTAACCATAAAGCCACCATGTTATTCTAATCCACAAATTAGGACCACCATCTTCTAATTTCTCCCTATAGCTCAAATAATGATATGTTTTAATTTCAAAAATGATATGTCCTAACCTGATTCTGTCTCTTTAATCATGTCTCATTTGGACGAAGGCCCATCAAAGGTACCCCTAGTATAAATCATGAAATAATCATGGGGAATGTGTTCTCCTAAAGATGTAACAACTTTTGTATTTGTAGAAATCACCATAGTGGTGGATACCAGGCAACCATTTAAGGAATATTCATTGTGATTGAATAAAGACCTCTCTGTAAAACTTTGTTCCACCATACATCTCAACATATCCTATGGTATTTCAAAAATCTCCATATTAAAAACAAGATGATTACATTCATTGATAATAATAACTATTTTCAATTTGTTTCATATTGGAAAGAGTTTCCTTTAACTTATTCAACCTTTGTCTCAATAATCTATGATAGGAGATGATTCAATAATTAGTAGAAATAAGTTAAGAAATCTACTTATTTTGATCTGGATACAATATACCTAATTTTTATTTTTTTACTTGTGTATTGGGGTTTTTCAAAATAATCAAATCAAAACCCTAACTAAGAATTCATGATAAAAATGTGGAAGGTGAGTCAGTGTTTCTAACCTAGCTTCTACATACATAGTCAGTTTTCTTATCTTATGTGCTTGCAACTGGTTCTTCAACACTAGAAACACATATTATTTTTAATAGTGTCAAGTCAAAAAAATACAAAACCCTCATAATGAACCCCAAATTTAAAACATATGGCTGAAAATTAAGTGTAAATAAAAATAATAAAATACTAATAAATTTTTATGTTTAGAGGGTTGAAAAAAACTTACATTTTGGAGTTGAAGATATCTTACATGAAGCACAAATGCTTGGCATCCATATCATTAGGAAATAGAGTGCCCACCATTGCTCATTTTCAGAACATCATCTTTCAAAAAATCTATAGGCTTTTGAAACCCTAGAAATAAAAATGGGGAAACTCTATATTAAAACCCTAAACTATGTAATTTCTGAGAAGTTGCAGAGACAGATATTTTAACCATCAAAGACCCATATTCATTATGCATAGGGAGTGATAACGTTATATAATTAAAATAACTCTATTATGACTGTGATTCATAATCCTTGATTCATGTGTTGTTCAATTGTACCATCCATCCCACCTACATTTGACTCTAACAACACCAATTTTGATAGCATGACTAGTTATTATTAAAATGCCTCGAACCATGTGAAGCCTTCAATAACATGTGATAGTGTAACTAGTTTGTATTGAAGAGTTGAAATGTGTTGAATTATTTATTTACTTATACAATTTTTTTTCCATGGATTGAAGTGTCATTCTTATGATAGTTTAGAAGCATTTCATATTTCAATGGTTGTTTATAACAGGGTGAATTTATGAAGTGATTTATCATGAACATAACCTTAGTGGGTTTCTCAAGGTAATTGGTTCCCTCGTTTCATAAGGAAGGAAGCAACATAATAATAAGACTCACTTGAGTCCCAAATGGTTTGGTTATATTTTCAAAATATTGAAACAATATCCTAATATGTATATTACTTATTTGTTGATATTTGTGCTAACATGTATCAACATTTCCTTGTTAGTAATAATTCTCTAGAAGCACCTCATTGTCCTTGCATGCTCTATTTTGGACTCGATCTATCCATCTAGTTTCCATGCTTTAGAGTGGAATTTTATTATTTCCATTCCAATAAGACTAATGAGACTAAAATTTTATGGAATACTAAGAATTTGGAAAAGTCACTTTACACTAATAGGTATCTTTTATCTTTTATCTTTTCTAATTTTTTGATTGCATCCATGTTGTCATATTGATGACATCTATTTTACCATAATATGTTATCTATTTGAATAATGTTGTAGCTTGTTGTTAGAAAAAACACAAGGATATTAACATCATGGAATTACTTGTCTCTTGAATATTTGAGCCATTTGAAAGCCCACCATATGGGTGAACTTTCCCATGTTGTATTATTGGCTGGATACTAGTATATTATTAATGTTTTCCATTTTATCAATGAATGAGCAGTACCTAGGAACTAACTATACTAACTTACAATAGTTTTATTCCTTACGTATTGATCTAGTATCTCTCTATCATTAATCTCAATGTTTTAGTGACACTTGATTTGAACATAATATAAAGTACCATTAGGACTATATGAGGGTCTCATATAAAATTCAAACATTGGAGACTTCTTATTAGTATGAATGATGGGTGAACTTTCCCATGTTATATTGTTGGCTAGATAATGGTACACTATTAATGTTTTGAATTTCATCAATGCATGAGTAGTACCTAGGAACTAACTGTAATAACTTATAGTAGTTTTGTTCCTTACCTATTGATGTATTATCTCTCTATCATTGAGCTCAATTTTTTTGTGATGTTTGATTCAAACATAGTAGAAAGTACCATTAGGATTGTATCATTCTCTCATATAAATTTCAAACATGGGAGACTTCTTATTGGTATGAATGACAACCTAAATAGATAGAGTAGGTTATAGAGATAATTAATTATCTTTTGATTGGTACATTAATAGACACCATGAATGTGGTT
Organism: Torreya grandis; assembly: GCA_037957365.1. NCBI lineage: Eukaryota > Viridiplantae > Streptophyta > Pinopsida > Cupressales > Taxaceae > Torreya > Torreya grandis. The sequence goes on from JARHVA010005558.1 coordinate 1,023,713, forward strand.
CCCAATATATATCTAACAATCATTCATAGTTAAGACATTTTTAAGAGCATATCCATCAAACAAAATGCAATGAGGATTTTTTAAAATTCAATTAACACTTTGCCCATTTTTATTATTTGGCATAATATACCCTACTTCTTTAATATTAATAAATATTTCATGGGCATGCATTTTCCTGCTTTCTACAACTCTTCATGTCAGATTGAATTTACAATCACTTGTTCTAATGATTTATAGGTTGTTGATCCTTTTACAAAATATATTGAAGTAAAATAAATTATTTTACATGCCCTATGGAATGCAAGGGATGGTCTGGATATCATCTTATAGATTATCTCATATAAAAAATGTTGCTTTCAATTTTTTTGGGGATCCTTATCTCATGGTTTGAATTATATTTCTTTGTTTCAAGCATTCACTTGCTCTACCCATAGATGATGTCATGTAAGTTTTTTTTGGATATTTTATTATGTTCTTGATTTTTAGCACTTGATCAAAGCATGAAGTGATCATTGTCATCTGCAACTTATGAAGAGAAATAAAGAACATACATGCTTATTTACATAATTTTGGAGTTTTTATAGTGACTTCCAGTTTTTAGTTGGAAAATTTATGTCAAGGTTATATCTTGTGGTCCTTTGATTGATTGGTTGAATAAGATTTTTGATAAATGTATATTGTTCTCATAGACATATTTTTTGCATTTTTTAATTATATAGGTTGTCATTTAGTACTAGATTTAAATTTTAATGAATCTTTAACCAAAAATATGATAAAGGCATATCTTTCTCATAAACATATTTTTTTGCATTGCAGAAGTAGGAGGGCAAGGTTGTTTTGGGTTATTGGTTATCAAATCCATCCATGATACTATTCATATTATAGAGGACACTAAAATCAAATGTTACAACTAGCATAATGTCTTAGCATAGAAGATTATCATATTTTTCTTTGTTTGGGATGATTGCTCAAGTAATGAGTATTTGATTAGAGTATTTTGTTAGATATTCCTATATAAGGTCTCTTGCAGTAGTATGGTTATTTGAAGAATTAAAATTTTAAATATCTGATAACTTATATCAATAGATTCAAATCATCCTAATTTAACAAGGGTATTTCTAGTGAAAATCATGGGAGAATTCATAGGCTATATATTTACATCAAGTAGAATATAAATACCCAACATTAAGCTTCCACTTGCAAAGCATTTTAAAAATCCTAAGTAGTGTTCTCCACATGTTGTATGCCAATAATGTGAGTGCATCTCTAATTTTACTTTTAGCTAAAAATCAATATAAGGAATTAAAGCACAACTTGAGACTTCAAGCAAGAAATAATTTTTTGAGTTGGTTGTTTAAATTTTCTCTATTGTAGATGCCTCTTGTTCTAGTTCAAGCACAACTTTAGAATTTAAGTAATATATAATTTTTTGAGTTGGGTTTTTCTCTATTGGAAGTGCCTCTTGTTCTGGTCCATAGCATTTTTACATAGATTTACTCATTCATTAATGTTAAGCTTTTCAATAGGTAGAGAAGTGATGGGCTTATTTTAAGTGGAGTGTTTTGTATCTTGATGCATTGCTTATGATGCATACTTTTGATTTGTACAATAAACTTAGACACAAGCATAATGTCTTATTGCCTTTAGGAGCTTAATCCAAGGATATTTTCCTCTGACATTTACCAAATATGAACCAAAATAATTGATTTTTTATTTGTTGATAGGCTTTTGTTACATTGTGAGTGTTGCTCTTTCAGTAATGGGGAGTCTGTTAAGGCAGGGTTGGCATAATTAGAAAGATGGTGTCATGAAGAAACATAAGAGGTTAGTTTAAAGATCTTTGTTTATATGACATTATATTTATAGTAGCCCTTGGGCATTTTCGATAGCTAATATTTTTTATTTTTCAAATTGTCTTGAAAACATTTTAGCATGCTGGCTCAACTTGGGATGAACATGTTTCTATTGAATCTTTCAATTGATGTGTGCATGTTATACAAGGAAGTCTTGAAAGACCTTTGAAGAAATTAATAATGATATTTGGTTGCATTATTGATAATTCTAATTTTGAGAGTATTAATTCTATTCCATCTAAGAATATCAACATATTCAACATATATATTTTTTTATCTATGAAAGGTGATTTAAATTTTTTATTTTAAATTCATCAATTTTGTCAAATTTGGAATTGGTTTTGGTTTAAAAAATATCATTTATCTATTTGAATTTAAGAACATAGATAATGTCAAGTGTCAATTTTAGAGGCCAATTTTATTAATTAATAGATATTTGGCAAGGGTCAGTTTCATTGGATTTATGGTAACTGATAGATATTCTCATTACTTCATTGAGGAAAATTCATGAGGTGGCTTGTGCAATGAATTTCTAACAATGCCTATGTTCTCAAATTACAACACTAATTTTGCTTCCTTTTATAGAGATAAACTATTATTGCATCTACCAAGAGTGGATCTAATGACCTCATACTATCTATGTACCATGTATTTGCACCATTATCCCCTTATAAAAATAACTCCAAGACTTCAAACTCACCTTAGGAATTTGGTACTCTACACCCTTGTTTCACTATTAATGTTCCACTATTAAGATGCTAGTATGATTGGTACATAAATATGTCCTTTCACTTCTTTATCCACCCACCATATAAAAATGAATGAATACATTTTTTTAGGTAAGGTGAAAGTGATATTTAAACCCATAAAAAACAAAAAGATAGTGAAGTAATAGACCTACCCACCCACCCCTTCATTCCTTAAACGACAAAAATATTGTCAAGCATAGAGACTTATTTGTCAGCTTAAAATGCATTAATACTTTCATAAATTTATTATGTCATAAGATATATCAAGATATACCATTCAAAGAAAAACTACATTGATAGATTCAAAGGTATTTTCATATATTTCATACTTTTTCTTGCTCAAACTAGAAGTGTAAAAAGTGATAGATATCTAAATCCACCACCATTTTTTCTTTGCTCGATGGGGATTTTTTATTTGGTGATTATATTGTGCAAGTCACTTTGCATGATAAAAATGAGGGACAAAAATGATCAAGTAGGAAAGTTTATCATTGCTCATGTTTATGCAGACAAATATGGAGATGATGATGGATTAAAATATGGGTTTCATCATATTCTCCTCTTCCACATTTTAACTCCTCTATATAGTGAGTAAAAAATTCATTAAAATTTAGATATTGTGAATTGCATCTGTGACACATATTGTCCTCCTCTACTTCATTGTCCTCCTCTTCATTCCACATACACCATTCCTAGTCTCCCATAACATTCAAATAAAATGTTTAATTTTATTTTATATCGGTAATATAAAAACCAGCTTTAGATAGAAGGAAGTAGTGATGATTCCCCATTTCCTTGAACTTTCCTATATACCCATTTCTTCTCCTAAAATATTTATAAAAGCCAAACTTAGAAAATCACTACACAATAATTAGAATATCACCATCCATTTGATAATACAAATTAATTTTCTAGTCTAATGGAATCCAATCACTTTGAAGCAAGGAAATAAGATGTCATGGTTTAGAAATGTGGATATTATTGTGGATTTATCAACAAATAGTAAATGTGCTTTGAAATGGGCTCTTAAAAATCTTGCTAATAAGGGAGATTATGTTATGGTCATCCATGTACATTCCCACAAGGCTGAGATAGGCTAGACCCACCTCTAGGAATAGTATGTATCACATAAGGATTCTAATAAATCATTACCAATTTGATTTTTTTTTCCAAAATCCATTATGTAGATCTGTTGGTGTTTTTAATCTTTTTGTAGTCCCATTTATGTTGTTTTAGATATTTTAAATATTTTGTTTTTACTATTTTATTCAACTTGTTTTTAGGGTTAGTGGCTTAGATTTATTGTGGCATATATGGCTCTATATGTGACTTTTAGGTGCTTTTACATGCAACTCTCATTCCTTTGTCTTAGCTCAGAGAACCCAATTTGTCAAATCAATATTATATCACTCTAGATCCTAAGACCTTAGTTCTTTTAGACACTATTGCAAAGCAAAAGGAGGTTGGTTTATTCAATACTGACAACTTTATTTGTATTTTTTTTCATTTTAACAAATGCATCTATGATTGCTTTAAGGAACAAATAAGTTTCACTAATCTAGAAAAAGTAAAGGTAGTACACCACTCTAGTAATATGTTGATAATAGAGGTAGTAGCTGACCTCATCCTCCCCATACCTATTATTATGTTTTTTCATTTATATTTAATGGTGAGAGTTGTTGATGAAAATATTAATTCTGAAACCTTTGAAACCCTTACATTTATTATATTTAAAATCTCATTTTTGGTCCATGCCTATGTCATGTAACTTTAATGTCAAGAGTTTCTAAAGGTAAGTTTGAAATCTATCCTAAAACATTTAAAATCCTTGCATTTCGTGTATACATATCTCTTGATATTTTGTTTTTGTGTTTTCTATTTTTTTTTTCGCCTATGGCCAAGGCATTTGACATTTAATGCAAAGCAAGGCAAGTCATTTTCTCTTTCTAGGTTTGTTAGTAAGGTTATTTATCTAAAAATAAAATGTTAGTAAGACTATTTATTTAAATAGGGGGATCCTAGTAAGGGTGAGGGGTGAAATAGTGAAATGTGCCTATTACTTTTGGATATCATGGTTTTATACATTTCTTCTATGTGTTTTTAGTCTGTGGCTATGGCATTTAACTTAGTGGTGAGGTGAGCTTCTTATGGTTAAGGAGAATGTTCCCTATAACATGAAAGGCCATGTGCCCTTATAAAGGGTTAAAATGATGATGAATTATGTCACTTAAATAATACTACCATATGGCATAGATAGTGTTGTCATAGTATACTATATATGTTATATGATTTAACCTCAATTGACCCTCTTCTTCTCCTTGCAGTACCAATTTATTTTATAAAGAGGTTGAGGGAGGGTGAATCATGTTAGGTATTTAATACTAATACCATATGTCAAATATAATGTTGTCATGCCATAAAACACAGGTAACTTGATTGACCTCTTTCTTTTCTTACAACACCCATTTTTTTATTTTTTGCTCTCACCTCTAGATTAGTAAGTGGCCGATGCTCTAGATTAATATATTCTTTTTTTAAACAAATAAATGATAGTAGGAGTATTTAGATAAATAAAAAAATACTAATAAGGGTATTTATTAAATAGGGTGAATGGAGTAAGCTCATTTTCGTAGGGAATGTAGATCTAGGTCATGTGTTAAGGACTTTCATTTCATTTTGAGAACCTAGTTGCTTTTGAAGATATTAATTTGGCTACTATTTTGTAAAAGTTGTCAAAAGGATTTTTAAATTGTAAGAGGTTTAAATTTATAATAATTTTATGAAAAGGCGGTGAGAAAATGTTGTGGAAAATTATTTAAATGTTTTTGTACTAAATTAAATTATGGTAAACTTGAATTTTTTAAAGAAAATATTGTGGTAAATCTTGGGTGAGATTGTGATCTATTCCTCAAAATTCCTTGAAAATAAAGACAATAAAATTAGTTTTAAGCTATACTATCTACTCTTGTGGCACTGATCCATAAACCAGTCACTATTGGTTCCTAGTGGAATAACAACCTACAAAATTTGGGACCAGAAATGGTTAAGAATAATGGTTTTTATCCCCAAATATATTTACACAATCACTTTCTTGAGGAAAAGTGTTTTCTATTATTTTTAGCCTAAAATGTATTTTCACCATCACTTTATTGAAGAATTTTTATTTTCAATAGTATTACCTTGAATAGAAATATAAGATCAATATCGAATACTCTAGAAAGTTTTATTGAAATCTATAGTGCACCTAAATCATTTAATGCTTTGTCAGATGGTTGTATTCTAGATTTGGATATATTTTTCCTATGTATTGTACCCCACGACCTCACACATGTCCACTTCATTGAATTTATATTGATTGAAAATTGTCATATACTTATAGGTTCCCTATTACCATTACGTCACAACCTAGTGAACTAGATATTGAAATTTTTTTATATTGACAAAAGGGTCCTCCTTATCTAGAAATTTTTTTCCCCAATGATGCAGTGTTTCAAGTTGAAAATTCCAATCTTGGTAGCTATTAGCAATCTAGAAAGTTATAGTTAACTTAGAATAGACTAACTTACATATATGATATTCTTAAAACTTTCATGTGTTTCTATGGCAAACATTACGAGAAAAAATCATGTAATGTTTTAGGGAACTTAGAATAGACTAACTTGCATATGTGATATTATTAAAAAAATTAGGTGTTTTTATGGTGAACATTATGATAAATTATCATCCCATTAGTGATTTCATAATGTTATATATTTTAAAGATAATGAAAAATTATCATCACATTGTAAATTAGAATGATAAAAAATGATTCAAAGTATTGTAGTCGAATTAGTGCAAATGATGGTAATCTATATTGTCACGCCATCCATCAAGTTATAAATCATTAGAGATATAAAAAATTGAAGTTGGATTTGATTCATAGATGTATTTGACAAGCCTATAAACATATAAGATTACTTTGGCCAATGAACTAACTAATGGCTAAAAGACTTCTGAAGATAAATATTTATCATTTCCTAATTGATCTACTAGTCATATATTATAATGATAATGCATTTATTTTGTATGTGATCTTTAGTTATTTGGTTGACTTAAAACTAGTGGTGGATTTTTTTAAAAATTATTGGTTGTTTCTCTCATTTGAAAATATTTAAAATATTGAATCATTTTGGGTTTTCATTATCCAAAGAAATGAAAATTTTAGTTGTGCTTAAATGGTGAATATGGTGATGTGTTGGGACAAGTGCATGACAAAAGAGCATCATCCTATCATGGATACAACTTTAGTGAAAAAAGAGTTTATCAATTTGTGGACTATGGATATCTTGATTATTGGTACATCACATGAGGTATATATTGTTCTGGCGATTGCCAGGTTGGTTGGTTATAATGTCACAATAAATCTTTAAGGACCATCATTGATGTGTGACTGAGTGATGTGGATATTACATTTGATTAAAATCATATCACAAGAAATATAATGTGCACATGCTTTTCTTTGCTAGATAATGTAACTCTTAGCATAAAACCACTAGAAGATAGAATCATAACCTTATTATCCAAAAAGCAATAGTAGAGTGTTAGGTTTTATCCTTGTTACATGAGAGTTAAAAATAAATAATAAAAAATTTGAAAATGGGGTGAATTAATAAGGAACTTTGGTTTGTGAATTTTACAATGTTATAAGTATTTAGGAAGCTTACTTTTGATGGTTCTCTCTCTATTTTTTTAATGGATAAGTTATGAATAATGTTGTTATCAATAATGTATATAGTCTAAGCTATGTGTGTTCATTAGGATTTCAATCCATATCTAATATGAATTCATTGTATTGCTTATCCCATCGTCTAGTTTTTAATAAATTACTTATAAATGTTTATATATGAATTCTTGTTATATTTTTGTTGAACATATCACATTACACATGGATTGATATAGGAATGCCAAATGTATTCTTTTTAGTAGCTCTCAATACCAAGAGATATCTGTTTTGGGTTCCATTCAAATGCATACAATGTGCTCAAATCTCTTCTTCAATTTATGGTTTGGTATCTTAAAGAGATCTTCCATTGCATAATTAATAAAGACATTTAATGGTGGCACCCATGTTTACAATTATTTTATCTTAAACTAGCTATAATAATTATTTCTCTTCTCAATTCTTTTCTTTTAGTGATTATATATAAAATGTATTAATCTTATGCATGGTCCATCTCAATCTATATTAATTAATAATACATTATCCTATACTCTTTGTATAAATGTGTTCCTTGTAAGTTGGCATCCAAATACTTTAATTGGTTATTATTACCTTGGTTATTGTCCAATTAGATTATTTTATTTTTTATACATTAAAATATTTTATTTTTTTGGAAAGTAACATGTATGGTTTTTAACAAATTGATTATAATATTATTTTTACTGGTCTTTGATTGGGATAAATTTTCACATGTTATTTGAAGCTTCACATGGTTCAAGGCACTTTCATAATAATTGGTCACATTGTCAAAATTGGTGTTGTTAGAATTAGATGTAGGTGGGATGGGTGGAGCAGGTGGGATGGGTGGTCTGTCTGAATGGCACATGAATCAAGTCCTGTGAATCACTTTCATAATAGTATTATTTTAATGCTGTAACATTATTGCACCACCTATACATGATGAATATGGGTCTTTGATGGATTGAATATCTATCTATGTGTCTTATTATAAACTACACAGTTTAGGGTTTTAATATAGAGTTTCCCCTTTTTATTTCTAGGGTTTTCGAATCCTATAACTTTTTTGAAAGATTATGTTTCAAAAATTAGTGACATCAGGGATTATGTTTCCCAATAATATGGATGCCAAGAATTTGAGATTTAGAACACATTCCCCATAATTATTTGGTGGTTACTATTGAGAGTACCTTTGATGAGCCTTCCTCCAAATGAGACATGAATAAATAGATGGAAGTAGGTTAGGACAAATCATTTATGAAATTAAAATAAACCATTAGCTAAGCTTTAGGGAAAAATTAGATGATTATGGTCCTAATTTGTGGAATGGAATAACATGGTGGATTTATGGTTAATTTAATTGGATCAAAATGTGTTGTATATTTTTATTCTAATGTTAATCTTCTATTCTAGTCTTTAAAACCTTCTTCAGGGATAGTTGAAGAGTCTAGAAAGTACACTAGAAATAAAGGATACAACATGGTTCAATTTAGACAAATTATTCATAACATCAATTGTGAAAATATAAAAATTGAATGGTTAATTTAACTCTAAACCCTATTAAAACCCAAAACCCAAATGGCAAAATAGTGCCAAAATATATTGAGCTACAACATAGTATGTTATGACATGTAACATAGTTATCATACATTGTATGTTGACAAGGGTATGCACTATATATATATATATATATATATATATATATATATATATATAAGATCATAAACTGAAATAAAAATAACACTAATGATGTTATGAATATAGATGCATCAAATTTCAGCTGAAATTATGTTATCCCCCATCCGGTCACCCCCAGTCATCCCCAATTCAAATATGTAGTTTTTTATGCTTAGCCATCCTCTTGTGTTTACTTGAATTAATCTAATTTATTGAATTTTCTATATGATCAATGGTTTGTATTAAATGGAGATAGAAACTAATATAATCCACTACTTTCTTGGATGGCTTAATATTATAAGAAGATTAGTAATCCTAGTATAATTTTGATCATTGGAGGTGGACCAACTAGGGTTAAGTTGTTTCATTCTAGATTCAAGAATTTATTTTCAATGAATTTTTTGATGAGAAAGGCCACCTAAAAGTAGATGAAATCTCTATGATTAAGAGGGAAAACCAATATATTTTTAGTTTTATAAATTTTAAACATTAAGTAGGCTACAATTGATATCTTTACTATCCTAAATATAGATTTTTTTTTTGTATGCATACACGTTTTCTTTCAATCCCTTAGTTGATATAAGTTTGAATGTAACTAACTAAAACTATATACATATATATATATATATAGAGAGAGAGAGAGAGAGAGAGATTGATTTCATGATGACTAGAATATGGTTTTGATAAAATAGGAAATCAATCAAGGTTTCCTAGCTGAGAAATAACCAAAAGTTATGGGTAGAAATATTCAAACTTTGCTTAAGGGATACAACTAGAGGATGAAAACATACAAGTATGCCACACCAATGGGGGTTGTATCTCTTGGAAGAAATGATGGAGTGTCTTTCCTACCATTTAGAACCATGATTGGTTACATTTTGAGTAGGATAGTGTCTAGGGATTAATTTGTTGTAAAAAATGGTAAGGGCTTAGGGACAAATTCTTAGGCATGATATTAAAAAAAAAAACATATATCATTTGTATCCTTATTAATGTTTGCCATGGAGAAAAGTGTCATTATTATGATAGTTCAGAAGAATTTCATATATCAAGGTTTATTTGTAGTATGGTGAATTTATGAGGTGATTTATCATGAGCATAACCTTGGTGGGTTTCTCAAGGTAATTATACTAACCTATAATAGTTTTTTCCTTTTCTATTGGTATAGTGTCACTCTATCATTGAGCTCAATTTTTTGTGACATTTGCTTCAATTTTGTCAAATTTAGAATTGGTTTTGGTTTAAAAACTCTCAAATATTTATTTGGATTTAAGAACATGGATAATGTCGAGTGTCAATTTTAGAGGCCAATTTTATTAATCAATTTATATTTGGCAAGGGTCAATTTCATCGGATTTATAGTGCTTGAAGGCTATTCTCACTAATTAGTTTAACATGATTCATGAAGTGGATTTTGTAATGATTTTGGAATGATCCTTTTATTCTTAGATTAAAACATTGATTTTGCTTCCTTTTGTAGCAATATACTATTGTTGCACCTACCAAGAGTGGAACTGATGACCTCATATTATCCATGTACCATGCATTTGCACCATTATTTCCTTAGAACAATAACTCCAATAGTTCAAAATCCCCATAGGGACTTTGTGATCTCCTCCATCCTCATTTCTTATCTCACTCATATAATTAGTAGTATATGTCATGTGGGAAGTGACACTATCACTAGCCTTTTTGATGGTGTCCCCAGCCTTGCCAATGAATGCCCACGTAATATGAGTAGGATCTATGCTTCTTTCCCATCTAATGGATTTGATGCATCTCTACATATTTGAAACTAGATATGAAAATATCTAAATAGCTCATAGATTTGAAAAATATAATGCTCACTAACAAATCCCTTAGGTAAAACTAATATAGTGGGTGCATTATATTTATGGGGGTTGTTTAATACTTCTAGGTTGTAATGTGTTAAGCTAGATAGGTTTAATACCAGTCAAAATGAGAACAACATATCTCTACTTAGAAATTGTTGCATCATTTCTTCCACATATAGAATGAAACAAATTAACTAAAAACATTTAAGCAAAGTTGGAATTGGGAAAATTACTTCATTTCCCATGGAACACCCACTTTAGTCATAGAGGATCTTCTTGTAAGGAATATTTTATTAAATTGGCACAGAGTCCTACAACATAAGCCTAAGGCTATATTGGTCATTTTTGGTCATTGGGATATTTTTGTACCCTTTGTCAACATTGTCATCAAAAACAACACAAACTATGATTTCTTTAGCTTTCCTAAAGAATTATATCAGGTAAATCCATGTTTTTTAATCCTTCCAATGATTGAAAGCCTATTTTAAGATATGTAATCTAATACTTTGGTGTGTTTATCTTTACCTTCATATCCATTGTATCTATTAGCCCCAATTAAATGCTTTAGGTCTTGATGAAGGTCAATCCACCATATCTAAAAATAGTAGAATTTATGAAATAGCTCAGTATTAGGATGTCCTTAATTTATCCAAACTAATTGTTTAAATAATATTTTAATGATGCTTTGATAATTTAGACATGTAGTTTATGTTTTTATTCTATATTTGAAGTATTGATAGTTTTTATTACTATATACAATACAGCCAATCAATTGGTTGAATTATATTTCACTCGTGCTTTGATAATTTTAGACATGCAATCTATGTGAACTATGCTTAATATTGTAGAGGTAAGGCAATTAATATTTGCACTCATTAGTGTTTTGACTATGCTAATACCCCTATTTGGGTGATATGGTAATTTAAAATAGCATTAAAGCTTTGTTCATGTTTTAATACCCTCGTTTGCATGATTTTATGAGCTCTTATTTAATTTTTTTTCAAAATATTTGAGAATACATTAAAAAAAAAGACAAACTATAGAGGGAAAAACATACGTAACTCTTGACCATGTGATCAAGTATTATTATCTAATGACCTACTTTGGATACACTTGGGGACATGAATGAAATTTTAATCCTAGTTAGATTATGGATATGCTCATTTTTCTAGTGGTCATTGTAAGGGAATTTTGAATGGCATCCTTATTATTTTTGAATTTTATCTTACATAAATTTCATTAAGAAATGAATAAATTTAATTAAGAAGTGTAATTCATGTACTTATGTAGGATAAACTTGTATATTTTTATTCTAATGGCTCGACCAATGCACCCAACATTTTGTATAGATAAGAATAGAGTCACAACGCTCATGGTAATGTTTTTTTACATATTTTTAGACATGAAAGTAAAACAAATGTTTTATAGGATAAGGCATCAACTCACATATCTAATGTCAATAAATTAAACCAAATATTCTTTAAAAAGAGACCTTAAGGTACAAAAAATGCAAGGGAGGGACTGCCCTATTGGTCTAAGATTGAAATAGGACGGAGTCCTCACTACATGATGCAATTATAAACTTGTTAATTTGCAGTATGGTATGGGGTAGGACTGTATCATTATAAAATAATTTTAAAGGATTTAAAATATACCAAAATCATTTGGTTTCCATTATTCTATAGCATATGCATTTATTGAGACCTATTTTATGTATTGGGCTTGAAACTGTTTAAACTATTGAGAAGTTGCTCCATCATACTCTATTTTCTAAGTTCTGATGATGAAGAATTTTATTGGTACATTATGGTGATTAGGCTGTTGAAGATTGTAAATTTACAAAGTGTATAACATACAATATTTTTAATTTTGGATAAGTCTTGGTACCATTAATGGTGGTTGGGTTGGACTATCTTTTAATTAATAAAATATAAAATTATTTTAACTATAAAAACTCATGTAAAGCACCAAATATTTGTACTATACTTAATGATTAGGAAGGATACTCATTTAGTCTTAACTAATTTAAAATTTAGGGATTAAAAATGCAATTGGAAATTTGGTATGCAAAGCATCACATCAAAGGTCAAGATTTGGTCTATACTTCTAACTATGAATAGTCAGGGTAATTTTAAAATTGAATATAAATTTTTAGTTGTGTTATTGTAACATTTAACATAGAAGATATTATGGCTTGCATTTGTATAATTCTTGTTCCAAGTTATATACTACATATGAGGCCATATTATGAAGACTACAAGTTTACTATGGAACATAATAAATCAATTTGAAAGAGAGTTTAGGTAGTCACCATGACATGTGGGCTAAGGTACAAAGATGGTGTCATTTTAAAATTAGAGTATAAGGGTATTTAAACAAGTTTAGGGCTATAAATTTGGTTATGTATCCACCAAGAGATGTAGTGCCTACTCTAAAATACTCTTAAATTAGATAATTAAATGTTCACATGCATATCAAATAGTAAGGCTAAAGATTGATGTATGTTGAGGCTTCCAAAGTTTTTTATTTAGAGATCTAATGTTTAGAGAGTTGAGCATAATTTTAATGGTGGAAATAAACAATAGAGAATTAATAAGGAACTCTTATTTTTATTCAAAATCAGCTCATAATAAAAAATTGTACAAACCAACACTATTCTTCTATTCAAATAGAGCCCACCACACCCATGCTATATCTTCTTGCAGATCACATTCTAAGTGTAAAAATTTATAAAAACTTGATTCTTGGAATGTCTTTCTCTATCTCTCTATTTCATGGAGTTTTATTTTCTTTTTAGAAAATTTTCCATTCAAATATTGTATCTCTAAAAGATGTGCAAATTTTTACCTTACAACAATTTTATATTCTTCAAATTCTTGATTTTTGTTCACCCTTCGGAATACTATTTATTTTCTTATTGTTACAACCCATTATTCTCTTGGATGTAAAGGGTAAAAATCTTTTTCTTTAGTTTATTTTATAGAATCCTTCCAATCCAAAGTGGATAAAGACAATATAAATGTGTTATATTTTACTTTATCCTTCAAATGCTTCAATATATGCCATCTATGGATTATATGCACCTCATAGGTGATTTTTTTCCCATCATGGATTGTTGCCTCTATCATGATGCTATGATCTCCCTAGTATAATATCATGACCTCTATTTTATCTTCAATTTCTTCTTCTTGATGTCTTTCTGGATGACTTCTTCTTGTAATTCCATTGTCTCATCTCCCACATTGCAACTTATCCCAAAAAAGTGCAGCATGGGATTTTATCTTTGTCATTAAAAACATAACTCTTCATGAGTCATACTCATCATTATGTTCCATTTTTAAAAAAATCACCAATTAATGTACCCAATCTAGGTATTCTAGATGACTACCATTATTTCAAGATGCCAACTGACCTCATATGCATAAAAACCTTTCTAAGACAATCTTCTGGCATAAATCAGTATAGAAATCCCCACAAGTAGGATCATTACTATTATGATAAAAAAAAGGCTTATGATTAAATTTATTGTAGATATTCCAAAGAGTATTTACTATTGTTTCAGTATTGTCATATAAGTAGTTTGTTCATTTGTGTAAGCATTTTGTGATCAATTCATACTCAATTTTTGTGTTTTATTTCTTATTATATTAGTGGTTTATTTGTTTCCTAAAAAATTAATTTCTATCTAATATACTTGTTATTACATACATCCATTAAAACATGTAATAAGTCCATAGATAAAGCCTTGTCCCTTGTTCTTTTATGGTGTTATCTAGTTCAAGTGTTGTTTCTAGTTTTTTGTTCTTCATGTTTCATAGTGTGTGATATACATGTCATTTTATAGCTCTTCTAAGTGTGTAATTAGACCATAACTCTTTCTTCTTTGTTTTGTGTTGTTATCTAATCAAAGTATTTTTATTCATTTGTTATCCTTCGCACTTTTGCATTAATTTTCAAAAACTTGTATTTTTTCATTTATAAGTTAGTCAATCCTTTGTATAGTCATCATTTTAGTTTACATTAAATATATCAAATGCATATAAAATCATAGATAATGCTGCTTGTTTCTTCATTTCATTTTTTTAGATTAAATTTGTCATTTGAAGTTGATAAAATATGTATGAGAATAGTGTTTTCCATTATATTTTTTCATTTGATTGCAAGTAAAGTAGTTCATTTCAACTTAGTTTGATTCATTACTTAAAATTTATTAATTATAAACAATCTCTCTTAAATTTTTTTTAATTCATCCTTGAAAATATTTAATGATGTATTCATTGTGAGTGCAGTCCTGACACACTGGTGTCTGTTTTTTGAGTAACCATTCCCAACCCCTCCATTTCTATTTAGGACAATATAATATAATATATTTACCCCTTAATATTTTTTACAACCCTTTCACCTCATCATTCCATTCCTCAATTTGATGATCTCATTTACCACCTAGAAGTTACTAATGATTATTAGGCCCCACGTGCTCAACATCATAAACCCGTGCAACTTAAACCAACTCAATGAGTCAATCAACCTTAGTTTTTTTTAATTTTTCCATTTCTTTTTGGCTATCTTGACCTAAATTTAATAACTCCAATTTTTAGAGAGGATATTCTATTTTCTTAACAATAGCTTTAATATTAAGCATAATTAACATAACAATAATAGTTACTCTAACATCTAGTCATCAATAATAATTGTTAAGCATTTTATTATTTCAATTAGAAAACTAGTTACATTAGGTATTCAAACCATTGGATTTCATAAAAAGACTAGAAATAACACTAAAACTAATTTAGAATACAAAAAATTAATTATATTTTATATTGATTAAGTCCAATTTGTTTTCTAGGTTTACATACATGAACAAATATTCTTATCCTAATCAAATAATTTTTGTAAGTTTTTTTATATCTAAATTTATTCTCTATTAATTTAAGTTTTATATTTTACTTTAGTTAATTGTTTTTTACATATACATACTCTATGTTTCTTTTGTTTATTATAAAGCATGTTTAAAGACTTGTTCATTCCATGCAAGTTTTATGATAATGTATAGTCATTAACTAGTCATCTATTTGTTTTTGTCTATATCTAATATTTGTACTTTATTTTTGTACAACTTGACTTTCTAGATATATTTTCAAACAACTTGACAATTGTTGAATGTTTTAACTATTGCTTCAACTTTATTTTCGTAGGTAAGACATTGCAAAGTTGAAAGTACTATTTTTTATAACAAACTTTGTCTATGACATTTTGAACATTAGGAAATGAAATGTGTAAATGTAAATCAAGAAGCAATGCATAATGATGAATAATTCATTTATGTGGAAGACTACATGCCATTGACTAGAGTTAGTTCTGATTGCATAGATATTGCCTTGCATTGAGAAAACCTTTTTATAACTTATCTTTTTAAATACAATGTGGGTGATTACTTATTTGATGCATTTAAAGTTTTATTGAATTTTTGTTACACATCAACAAAGCTTTGTATTGGAATAATATAATTTTTTTGAAATTGTTTAGAAAATAGTGACCCTGATGCATTGAGATCTTTACATCCTGAAGAGATTTACAATCTACATCAAGTACATGACATAGAAATATACTTTTATCGAATGCAAATTTTAGCAACTTTATGCACACCTAATGGTCAGCATGGCCTATGGGGTGACAATTTTTATATAAATTGGATTTCCAAATGGATACACATTCCCATCTATGTTTGGTCATTGAAAATAATGAAAAAATATTCCCACTTTAATGAAAACATAAATTTTCCTCCTTATTGCATATTGTTTCGTAATCAAAATCTAATGTCGGGTCATTCTGAACCTTTTTACTATAATATATTGACTAAATACCAATGTTCCTTAAGACAAATGTGTTTAACAAGAACATGTACTATGTTATCTCTCTATTAGGAAACAAATGTTGTAAAGATGCAATTAAGTGGACTGTCTAGAATCTTGGAAAACACATCTTGTTATGGAAATAGCATATTTAGTGCCATATGCCATTTATCAAAAAATGATTTTGATGTGCACTCCTTCTAATGCTATGTAGCATAGTCTTTTTGCAAGGCAATTATATCTGGAGATATAAAACCATAGGCTTGTTTGTAGCAAAATCTAATAGACAATGTTATCAATAATATTCTAAATATTGAAAATTAGAAAGCATATATTGTTAAAATGGATTTGATCTATGATGATGGTGGAATAAAAGCTGACAAGTTTTCTATCCAATGACTTTCATATGTATTAAAGATATAAATTTACCTATGGTCATCGATCAATCAAAAGATTCTTGAGATATATTGCAATAGTGCACAACTATTACCCATATAAAACATAAAATATTTGAAACAGATACATGTCATACACATTATTAACCCTTGATAATGAATAAACATAATGACCTTTAAGTACATGATTTTGCTAATCGCATACAAACATTAAAAATTGGACATCATAAGATCACAAAAAAAATTATGTCTTTATTAAAAACATTGAAAATTACATGTGCGAAGACCCAAAAAAATAATTTTTTCAAGGTTGAAACATTGAAAACTGTACATGAAAATACCATGAACAAAAAAACCATGTCTTAGCTACAAACATTGAAAATTGCAAAGGTAAAGAGCACAAGAAAAAAAACTATCCAAAACCTTGACAAAAAAGCAATAGAAGTTTTTAACAAGAAAATAATTGATACTCCTATACATTTTTGTGCTCTTTGAAAAAAAATTCATTTCAAACATAATATGAAGCTTTTTAATGAATTTGAAAAAAACACATGCCAATAATTACTTTTAAATAGTAAAGCCATTTGTAAAAAAAGAATATGTGTAAATTGTAACTAATCATTGAAAAATTCAACACTTCATCGATGTGCAAAACCTATTATAGTCATATAAAATGTGACAATTTGTAACTTGAGTGTGGTTAATGATACCCAACCCATAGGTCCCTCTTGCTTGATTTCATGACCGTCATAGGCATATTTTCACTAATTCCCAATCATCCATAGCCTTTTAGACCTGATCCCGACTTAGCCAAACTAATCTTTCCATGATAAATCTATCCCCTTAGGTCTTGATAGCTAAGGAAAATAGCACCTAACTTTGACTATAGTATCGGTGCCACTAATATCTACTTTTGATGCTCATATCCAAGTACATCTTTGGCCCCAATGGTCATTTATTTTTGATTCCCTATCCTTCTCCTTATCATATTAATGAAATTACATTTAACCTATGACCAATAGATCCCTATAAAATCCCATTAAAATATCATTTGGAAAGGGTTGGCAATTATCAATAAGAAAACAAGAATATAAGCAAGATTATTCAAGAAATCTTCCCTCTTCTTTGTAAACATCCAGCCAATACACTTACAAGCTTATACAAATCCTTACACAAATTCTTAGCCACCTAAAGCACATTCAATTTAGTATTTTACATCTTCATTCACACTATTTCACAAAGCACATCAAGTGGAAGAAATACATATGGCTTGATGCCTCTTCTGAGTATTGGTATGTAGGCAGCATGCCCATACAAGGGGTGCAGATACATGTTTAGTGAATCTTACACACACTAACCCACCATATTTCTCAATTTTGGTCAAAGTATAAATAATTATAGGGTTTTAAGACAAAATATACTCTATAAAGAGTTACATGAGAATCCAACAGTCAAAACTTCATATGTAGGGTCACACAGACACACTAAACAAAACCTAGAAATCTTAGGTCTCCTAGAAAATAGAAGTAGGGGTGGAATATAGTTATAACACCACTAGTTTCATATTTTATCACTCCTATCCAATCATAAAATTAATTATAGATCTTGATTTATGACACTATAATAGTCTCACATAGTGAATTCTAGACCATACACCAACCATTTTAGTCAGTTTCTAGCTAAGTCTTTTTTCTTTCCCTTATTACTATTTTTAGAAAGATTAAAATTATAATAAAATTACATAAATTAGTAGTTTAATTATTGCATATTTATTTAATAATTTTACTACTTAGACTCTTTAAAAAAATTAAAAATAATACACCAATATTCTTAAAACTATTAAATCATTTGGTGAACCTAACTTACTTTGTTTGTGCATAAAACCCTATAAATTCTAGGGTGAATTTCTTACTAATTTTTTTTATATATTTTTTTTTTACTTGCATAATAAAATAATAAATTATCGTTAAATTTTAAAATTTCATAGTAATTTTTAAAAAAAAATTCTTCAGACCCTAGTTGCCCATACTAGGTCCTGATATTTTCCTAATAATTTTTTGATTTTTTACTTGCATACCAACTCATAAATATATTTTAAATTTTAAAATTTCATATTAATTTTCAAAATAATCATAATTCAAATCCTATTTGCATAGACTAGATCCCATTGTTTCTTGATTTCAATGTTTATGATCTTTTATCCTTTTCATGCATATTTTAGTTCCTTATTTAGATTATATCTACTTAATCCCTTATACTATTATCCAATTTATTTTCATTATGCCATCTAAGCTCCTTTCATCTCTTCCTTTGAGATAAAGTGCAAGAATTAGTGGTAACCCTCTTGTATTCACCCAGATTCCTTCAACTCAACTATATACCATGAATAAACAACTAGCTTAGACTCTTGTTATAGATCCTACACATCTATATTACACCAATTTCAATGAGGATAATTTAAATGATGATCAATATAAGCATAATAATTATGATACAAACATTGATGTTCATAATCCACCACATTAGACTCTTCATCAAATTCTACCAATTATAAATAATGAGGTTGTCCTCAACAAAGATTTGATCCTATAAAGTTTTTGAGAAAGACTCGGGCACCAACCATGAGATCCTACTCTTATTTTAAAATCTATCATGGAAATCAAAAAGGCTAAACAATTTGAGTCTTTCATTCCTTCAAAGCAATTAATTATAAATGACACTATGGGGGCAACTATGTCTCAACAACCCCCTATAGCAACCTAACCTACCTTTATGATAGCAGCTATATCTAGTTTGTCTCCTGATATGGTAGCCCTTATGCAAGAAATAATATATCTTCAATCCAAGGTGTTACATCTTGAGCAAGGTGACTCTAGACCTATGCAGGTTTTCAATTCTTTTTCTCTATTGCATGCACCATTAGCACGTCACATTGATTATACACCCTTGCCAAAAGGTTTTGTTCAACCCAAGCTTACTCTATATGATGGCAAGGGTGATCTAGAAACACATTTGAGAGATTTTCATGTAGCATGTTTGGACTATGTGCCAAATGACTAGATACTAACCAAGTCATTGCCATGGAGCCTAAAGGATTATGCTTTACAATGGTTCTATAGTATATTAAATCAGTCAGTCAATACATTCAATCCTTTAGCTGACATGTTTCTAGATCATTTTAGCATTAACATTGGTGATAAGTTTTGATATGCCCAAGTTACACAACATAAAGAAAGGTCAAATGAACATCTCACATATTATGTTCTTTGATTTAAGACTATCTTGGCTAAGATGTCTAGCCCCATGGCTAATCAAGAGTTACAAGATCTCTTAAAATAGAGTCTCTTACTAGATTTTCATGAATCAAGTATGTTCAAAAGATTATTTTCCTTAACTGAATTATATCACTCACTAAAGGAAAGAGAATTCAAACTAATTTCAATGGGAAAACTCAAGTACACAAGTATCTCAAAAAAAATAAGAGTATCAACAAAGACTCATACAAAGTCAAAGTCAATGATATTGAGATTTAGAATTAACTAACAATTAATGTAGATTTTGAGGCACCTCAACATGTGTTTTTGTCAACACCTCCATGATGAACCTTTATCAATTTACCAATTTCTCTAGCTAGAGTTTTATAACAGCTATTGAAATGTAATATCATATATATCCCTCTTATTTGGGAATTTGTACTAATAAAACCTCTTCCATGGGGATATGATCATCATGCATTTGGCAAGTTTCATAGGGTACCAAGCCATACAATAAATAGATGCATCATTTTGAGACACAATATATAGGATTTAATAGATGGAAATCATATTGATCTTGGCAGCTTAGTTGATCCTCCTTAGGCAAAGTAAACACAAGATAAAGCTTTGAAAATATTCTAACATCCCTTTACACAACATTATAAACAAGAGATATGGGACACATCAAGGCTTAACCATGCATACCATGCACATCTTCCACCTATATATATATATATATATATATATATATATATATATATATATATATATATATATATATATATATGGATCCTTTAGTTGAGACATATCCTTTGAGTAACATGATTGGTGTATACAATTCTATAGTTCTAGCTAGATCTTCCATCTCCTTTTCAAAGTAGGAGTTCATCGAGGATGATTCAGATTAGCATGCACTCTTTATCAAAGCTTACATTCATAATAATCATATTCATAACATTCTCAAAGACAATGAATCTAGTGTGAAAATGTGCACTATGAAATTATTGAAGAATTTAGGATATTCATAGGATGTTAATCTGATAGACATAATTATCAATGGATTTAATGGGCAAATACAAAGTTCATTGGGTGAGATTGTACTCCTCTATAGGTTGGTTCAACACATGTGGCCACACCACTTACTATAGTTCCCAGTGTAAGTTTTTAGGATATCTTACTTGGTTAACCATGAATTCAAAAACTTTGAGCAGTACCACCTACACTTCACAAATACATGAAATTCATTCATGCTAATTAGGTTGCTACAGTTGGTGGAATTTCATATGAGTTACCACTCCCCACTTTAGAACCATCTACTATTTCATAGTCACCAGTTTTAGTTTTTCCACTGGTTATATTTCCTCTTCTAGTTTTGATTCAAACACAGTTGAGGTATCTATCACTAGCAAAGAGAGTTCATACAATTACATAGATTTAGGATTCTAGATAACTTCTAGCTATAGTATTCACAACCAAGGAAGTATCATTGAGATTTTATATGTCTACACATAGAATTCATGTTTAGAGAACTTATCCTACCACCAAAAGGGTCCCTAAGAGCCCTACAGTTGAATCCACCCACTTCTTAGAGTTATAGGGAGGCCCCACACTCAGATTTTACTTTAGAGATTTTAGAGCATTTACATCATCTACATATTTTAGATCCATAGTCTCAGCCCTTCCATCATGCTTCATGTTCACACATAATCCCTTTCTTTGATACAAGACACTATGATAGGGAGTCTCCCATGAGACTCATTGGTTAGTATCATCCCATCCTAGCTTGTACATATCTTCTCTTCAATTTCTTGTATATAGACTCCTAATGATTGATTATATATAGCTTATATCAAAAATACCAAAAACATTTAAATATTTCAAAATACAAAAAGAAGCAAATAATTAAAAAAACACCAAAAATATTTCAAGTATATGCATCATCCATTCTTTACATTTTTACTATCATGTTAAACTTACATTTTATTTTTCTATGCTATTGTTTATTTATTTATCTACATTACCATGCTTCACTTGATCTTCTTTGAGTGTGTGCAATGACATCGAGATCCTTGATTGCTTTACTCCATCAATTGAGACGACATCCTACTTATACATCAAGACATACATCAATCTACATACCCAATGGGGGCATTTTCTACTTGACTACACTATCTAGGTTATGCCATTCATATAGCACACACTCTACTTATCATTTTGATGTACATTACTTACTAGTTTACATAGATTACTCTATTGATACTCAATAGTATATAGAACTCATGTATTTTCTTAGCATATACCAAGTCTTGTACTACATGTCTTGCATAATTTCAAATTATTGCTTTGTTTAGTTAGATGTGATTGTATTTCCAATTATTACATGCTTTCTTTTCTTGTTTTGTGTAGCTAGATGTGATTATTTTTTTGAGTTCTAGTTCCTTAGGATATTTGCCAATGTCCTTTACTTTTATTTGTGTGTGTGCTTTAGGACATTTTCTAATGTACTTTGCCTATACTCTTATAGGTGATTGTGGCTTTCATACCAACTTTGCTTGTTTTACTATATGTGTATGTGGCATTTTAAGATGCATTGTATGCTTGCTTTACAATTTGAGTGACATGTGCCCATGTCCCTTATTTGATTTCCCCCGTAGCCACTCTTGTATGCTTCTTGATTCTTGCCTTGTCTTCTTGTTTTTTGTTTAATTCTCAATTATTTTCAATGCCATGATCTACATCATACATTATTCTTTAAATCTTGGATGTGATGATAAATATAATGCTCCATCCCTCCTTAATAGCTAACAACTAGTAACTAACAACTAATAACTAACAACTAACAACTAACTAGACTTCTAGTTCCAGTTCAGTACATTATATAGGTTATTACATTTTTATATCTATCTAGGCATATCCCTATTGATCTAACAATCTCTCATTATAAAACATGTTATATATTGAGATTTTTTATCTATTATCATTACTATATAATTATATATTTGTAACATAACACACTTGTAGGGATGTTTATTCTAAGGGCAGTCATTATAGGGTCTTCATTCCTACCCTCAGAAGAGGGGGAAACAAACAAGGGTTTTTTCACATAGATCAAAGCTCTTAATAGTAAAAAATTTAGATTTCAAAACACCTAAAACAAAAACCAAACATGAAACTAGATAGAGTAGACTAGATAGACAATAAAAATGTTAGAAAAATAATTGGATTTAGCCAAGACAATAGTGTTGAGATTGGACTATAGTTATGGTGCCACTACTATCCATTTTTTGGTGATCGTATCCAAATAGTAGAATAAAAAGACTTTATATAAGCAGGTAGAAAAGTAGGTTTAGCTACATTTTTACATGGTCAAACTAGTTCAGAATCATTAGTTTTTAGTACACTTATACTTAGAGAATCTTTTAGATATAGGGGGGATCATGCACAACATAATGGATCTCACTTCTATTTTTAGATATGATATTTGGTATAGCTTCTAGATCAAAATCCATGTTTTTGACACCAATGATTGGGGTAATGTGCATGCAACTTTTCTTTTCTTTTCTTTATAAGTTTAGAATTACCTAGGCTTTCTCAATAGTTGTGTACCTTATTCCATCTATAGGTGGTTGACATAATTTTGGAGTTATTTTCATACAAGTATAACTCCAACATTTTGGAGTGGATTTCATACAAGCCTAGTACACCAATTTTGGATTGGTTTTTATATAAGCCTAATTTCCATCTTTTAGAATAGCCAAAAGTGGCCTAGTTTCTAGTATAAATTCATCTATCCATGCCAACATTGTTAGATCATAGTACATTCATGGGATTTAAGGGCCATCTCATACAACACACATTTCATACCAGTATTAGTTCATAATATTACTTCACAAGGCAATGATGGAGCCAAAGGATTAGCTAGCCTTTGTATTCTTGAGCCACCTACTCAGAGATATTAGATACACGGTCCAAACATTGATTAACACATGCATGATCACATAGATTCACTACTTAGTAGGTGATGATGGAGCCAAAGGGCCATCTTTTACATTATTGAGCCACTTCTAGGGAATTAAGCACTCATCTCCATTCGTGATATTACTCTTGGTACAACACACATCCAAGATCACTCAGTATTACTCATCATCATATGAAGTTTTATATTAGTCTGCATAGCTGATGAGGTGTATTTGTTCCTTTCTCATCCTCTCTCTCTTACCCATATTTTGTATGTTCTTATTTTAGATATAACATATCTAGTAAGAACTAATCTACTCTTTATTTTTTCTTGAAAATTTTCACTTCACAACATGCTCTCTCTATGCACACCCAACATCACATAGCTTCATGGGCTTCACCTTTATAGGTAAGTTTAGGTATGATTTCTATTTTTCCTTTATCCTAGTATTTTTCTTTTTTGCATCGCTAAAATAAAGGGGGGGGGAAATGTAGTCATATAAAATTTGAAAATTGGTAACTTGAGTGTGGTTAACGACACCCAACCCATAGGTCCCTCATGCTTGGTTTCATAACCCTCATAGACATATTTTCACTAATTCCTAGTCATCTGTAACCTTTTATACCTGATCCTAACTCATCCAGACTAATCTTTCCATGACAAATTCATCCCCCTAGGTCTTGTTAGCTAAGGAAAATAGTTCCCAATGTAGACTACAACATCGGTGCCACTACCATCTACTTTTGACACTCTTATCCATGTGAATTTTTGGCCCCAATGGTTAGTTCCTTCTAGTTCCCCATCCTTCTTATTGGCCTAACATGAGTACATTCAACCCATGACTAATATATCCCTATAAAATCCAATTCAAATATCATTTGGAAGGGGTTGTAAATTATCACTAAGCAAGAATACAAGCGAGACTACTTAGGCAATCTTCCTTATTCTATGCATACATCCAATCAATAAACTTAAAACCTTATCCAAATCTTTACACCAGTCCCTAACATGTCAAAAACATCTAATTTATCATTTTTAATCTTCATCCACACTATTTCATAAAACACATCAAGTGGGATAACTACATATGGCTTGATCCCTCTTAAGAGTATTGGTATGTAGGAAGCATGCCCACACAAGGGGTGTGAATACATGTTCATTTAATATTACACACACTAACACCCCTATTTCTCAAATTTGGTCAAATTATAAATGATTCTAGGGTTTGAAGATAAAATATACTCTATAGGGAGTTCCACAGGCATACGGTAGTCAAAACTTCATAGGCAGGGTCACATAGATGCAAAAATTAAAACCCAGAAAGCTTAGGTCTCTTGGATAATAGAGGTAGAGGTGTAATATAGTGTTGCTTCCTTTAGTGTCATGTTTCAATTCTCCTATTAAATCATAAAATAAACTCCATATCTTGATTTATGACATTTTCTCAGTCCTACACAATGAATTCCAAACCATATAATAACTATTTTAGTCAGTTTCCAGCTAAGTCTTATTTTCTCTCCCTTATTACTTTTTTAGAAATATTAAAATTAAAATGAAATTACACAAATTAGTATCTTAATTATTGCATATTTATCTACTTATTTTACTACTTAGACCCTCTAACTAAATTAGGAATAATACACTAATATTCCCAAAACTGTTAAATCACCTACTAACATTAGACTAAATAAATACCTATATTCTATAGTTTTTTAATTAAACCTTAAGGAAATAATTATTTTTTTGATAACTAAATTTCATCAAATAAGATATCCATGCTATAAAAAGCCACATCTTAGACTATAATGTCCAATTATCAATGTGCCATCATATATTGACAAAATTCAAAAAACATTGCCTAGATCCACATACAAAAGAACAATAATTGTCATAAATATAAAATAGTGATTAGAATACAAACATTCATATCAAAAAGGGACCATTCACCAGAAACTTGTTATGCAAGTACTGCAAGAACTGTGTACAAGAAAATTATACATTGCTCATAATGTGCAAATAAATTTTGATTGGAAACCATTCATAGGTTCTAGTGTTATGGATGATGTAAATAACAATAGTATTTCTGGTGAATGTAAAAAAAATAGAGATAATGAACTAAATGTGCCTTTTAACATAAATTAAACCTGATTTAATGACATTCTAGTTCATGGCTTTATAGATTTAGCATGCATTTCTACATTATAAGACAACGTAATTGCAATAGCACCAGCTGGATAAAATCATCTACTTAGAATTTTTAAATATGAAGAATTGAAATAAATGAACTTTTAAACAATTTTCTTTGGTAAAACTCATGATGAAGATGTAATTTCAAGATTTAGTTACCATAAAATTGCACAATGGGAACTTTTACATGCTAATAAAAAATTTACATATCATCTTACCAATTTGTTCTTTAAGGAAATAAAAATAATCATATATCAAGTTGGAAAGACTATGTGGGTTCAAATTATAAAAGGCTAGTTGAAGGGAAGAAAGTTGTTAACAAAATATATCAAATACAAACCAAATCTATAAATGTTGCTTAAATCAGAAATTGGATATGTAGATTTCAGAAAGATACATATCTCTCCTTATTATATGCAAGGACTCAAGAAATATTTATTTGATATGATACTCCAATTCGGACCACCAACATTTTTCTTAAATTTTAGTAGTGTTGAACATCATTGGCAACCATTGATGAATGCATTAAATAAACTATATCTAAAATATAACCAAAAAAAGGTTCTACACTTAATAAATTCAATAAATCAAATGATGATTTGTTTCTTGTAAAAATAGATTTTGTCACATGTACATGCTATTATAGGCATCAAATCAATACATTAAGACAAATTTTATACAATGATGACTTGTTAGTAGGAAAAACCACATATTATTTTTGCATGTTAGAATTTCAGCATAGGGGAAATGCTCATGATCATTGGTTAGTATGGATAAAAGAACCACCGGTATATGGAAAGTATCAAACCTCAAGAATTATACATTCTATAGACAAGTACATAACTTTTGATATTGATGTTCTAGAACAACACATATCTAAATTGCATATAAACCATCATTTTAGTAGCTATAGAAAAAAGAAGGCAAAAAATTGTAGATACAACTTCTCACAACTACCAATTCAAATGACAATAATACTTGAACCTTTTGAAGATAAATCTAAAATTCTAGAAATAGCATTAAAGCAAATTTATTTTCTACTAAAAACAAAATGATATATTATTTCTGATGACTTTGACACTTTCTTACAAGACCTTGGCATGGATATGTCTTAGTGCATAACAAAAATACAAAGCATAATAAAACAACCTACCATTTTCATTGCGTGTAAACCATCACAAGTATGGAGTAATAGTTTCAAATGAAACATGCCATAATTATAACAAGCTAATACAAATGCACAATTCATACTAAATGCATATGTGGCAGTGACATACTATGGCTCATACATGATGAAGGGTAATTCAAAAGTCACACATTTTTTTAAGCAAATACAAAAAAAACATGAAACAACCAACATTGATGCCATAATGATGTTTTATTGACTTGGAAATGCAATGTTAAAAATATCAAAAAATGCCTATCCAACGAGTTGTTAATATGGTGTTATCATTGCCACTAAATCATTATTTAAGGATATGCACTTTTATAAATACATCTTACCCTAATATCTTTACTTTTATTTTAAAACCACCAATTGATCTTATGTATAAACTAGATAAAATCCAAAAATATAATATGCCAATCTCTTATAGACTATTACATTACATGTCCTATGACATTGACCATGTTTGTTTAGGTAAATTTATTTATAAGTATAGAAAAAATGGAAAGCCATTGAAAATAAAAAACATGTGATACTCTTTGTAAATTATAACAAACATATTGACATGGAAAACTATTTCCATGATTGGCTATTTCTATATGTACTATTTTAAAAAACTAAAAATAGTTTAAGACAAGGTTTATAAACATGGAAGCATGCATATAATTTGCAAAGCCATACCATAAAATTGAACATGTCCAAATTCAACTATGACAAACTCTTTTAGGGGGAACATGGAACATGTTACTTTCCAACTTAAACTTGATACTAAAAATATATCTGATACCAGATTTCATTTAATAGAAACTAAAAATATAGAAGAAGATTATGATTTACTAATGGACTTTCCATCGTCATGATTTATATTGAGAAAGCAAAGTTCAAGACTATTTTACATTCGACATCACCCATTCATTTCCAAAAATTTAGAATACTATAGGAATAGACGTATGTTAAATAAAGAGCAACAAGAAATTGTCAAATACATTTCCTATAAAAAATGCCTAAACAAAAACAAACCATTGTGCTTATTTCTAATAGGAGGCGTAGGCACATATAAAACTTTTACAATAAAATTTATATTTGAGATGTTGGTTCACTTTTATTCTCAAACTATTGATATTGATCTGTACAATCCAAAAGGTCTCATTATTGCATACACATGTAAGGTTGCATACAATGCAAGAGGATTGAATTCCATTCTACATTTTTATTGCCCTTTAACAAATCAAAATTGATTCTTTTGAATAGTGAACATCTTGATGTGTTTTCTAAAAAATATAACTAATAACACATAGTGTTGATTAGCAAAATTTCAATTTTAGGATCAAGAATGCTATATTACATTGACAAGAACTTACATGACATAATACTTCTACCCACTATGTACTTTGGCAATGTTGACATGTTCTTTTGTGATGACTTTTATCAAGTTCAACCTATAAATGATTGTATAATTTTTGAGCACCCAATAATGAACAATGAAAAAATTCCTTATTTATTTTGGTAAGAAAACATAAAATTCTATCAACTTCATCAAATGATGAGTCAAAAGGATGAGATCTTTGTGTC
The DNA here is from genome assembly GCA_037957365.1 of Torreya grandis. Taxonomy (NCBI): domain Eukaryota; kingdom Viridiplantae; phylum Streptophyta; class Pinopsida; order Cupressales; family Taxaceae; genus Torreya; species Torreya grandis. Next base: position 1,052,927 of record JARHVA010005558.1, read on the forward strand.
AATACTAAATAGAATATGCACATGCTTCCATACAAATGATGGCATTACATATCTTAACAACAAATGCTTGCATCTACCACCAAATGATCCTTTATTCCCATATCTCTTTTACTTAAATATTGTTGTTCAAGCACATAATAGCAAAATTCTGAGACTTGTTCAACATAAATAAATTGTTATCCATGCAATATACAAATAAAATGATACATATAATTAAAATCAAGGATATGCCAAAGCTATATGTCTACCAAAAAAAATCATTTTGAAGCCCAATATGTTAATCAAACTTTTTTCTAAAAATTATGATATGCAAGATGGCCTTGTTAATGGTTCAAATGGTATATTTAAACTCTACACCAAAGCACACAACGTTTCCATTATTTGGTGGAATTCAATGATGACAAGATTGGTAATTTGCAAAGAAAGAAACATCTTCATTATTGCAAAGCAATGTTGATTCCAATTGGACTTCTATTTAAAGATTTTCAAGTCCAATATAGATGCCCATTTACAAAAAAAAATGACAATATGGGCCTAGTTTCTAATATAATTAGCTTATGCTCATACTATACATAGGTCCCAAGGCCTTACCTTGGAAGGAGTAACATTCAAACCACTTGGTGTAGAAAAACATGTATTGGCATATACATCTCTTTCTCATGTAAAAACCATCGACTCATTATATTTTCTAAGTCCACTTTTGAACAAAAAATTTATAATTAAAAACAAAATTTCCTTTGAAATGTCACAATTAGAATCAAACTCTCCATGGGTGTTAGAACATAGTCTTAGTTCAAATAAATTTGATTCATCTATTATTATATGCTCATTTAACACTCATAATCTTCACACACATCTTGAAGAAATTATCAATGATCATGACTTGATTAGATGTGATATACAATGCCTACAAGAAGCATTTATTGCATCTAACAATTCTACTTATCATATCCCAAATTTCATGGCTTGTAATTCAATACATAGAGTGCATGGTATAATGATATATGTCTAGAGACATGTTATTACCTAATATTCAATGCAATACATCACAAATCAAGTAAAATCATTAACAATAGATGCCACGATCCATGGGCATGAATTTACAATTGTCAACATCTAAGCATCTCCATATACATCCATCATGGATATTATATATGTTATTGACAATGCATTGTCAAATGCAAACACATTTAATGAAATCTATATATTCAGAGACTTTAACATTGACATGTCCAAATCTAAAAATCAACAATGTTACTTAAAAAACATATGTCAATTTTTAATATGCATTTTCTACAATGTAGATAAAATCAATATCCAAACAAAATCATAGACCATGTTTGGTCAAATAATTCAAAAGAAAATATTCAAATTATAACAATAGAAACATATTGGACTGATCATAATTCCATTTGTGTGGTCATAGATAATAATGGTTAATCATTGGCATCAAGAATTAAAAAACACTTTTACCACTTTTTTTCATAGTCTATTGGTCATACAAATTGGCATTAAGAAGAAAAAAAAAACTTTTACCACTTTTGCTCATAGTCTTTTGGTTAAACAAATTTAAAATTCATTGACTACATTCATCAAAAAAAGAAATTGAAAAAACATGTTATTTTAGCCAAATAAGCCAAAGCAATGGATTCAACAACAAATACTCTAGATTTTAAAAAAACATTGAGAAAGTAGTAACAAAAACATCCAGGAGATATGAAACAATGTATCCTCAACAACAGCTACAAAAATGGTAAATCTAAAACCACATTTAGTTATTTTCAATAGTTATCAAATTATAGTATTTTGAGAAAATTGAAAACATGCAAAACTATTATATCCTTGTTACAACATTTTTTATAATTTTCTTTATTTATTTTCAACACAAGAACAGAGCCAATTCCTTCATACACAATACTATATATTTGTGATGACAAAACTGTTACTATTTTTGAAGGAGATATTTTGATTATTTATGAACCTATTCATATCAAAAATCTAGATTCTCCAATTAAAGTAGAGATATTGCATGTTGACTTGGTTTATGTTCATGGTCAAATGAATATAATAGTGAATATTAAAAATAAATTGATACAAACATATGAAACATAAATCACCGTATTTGAATTTTAGACATTTTGATAAACAAAAAACAAAATATGAAAGAGGAGATGATGCCTTCTATATTTTGTTAACTGCAAAATCAAGCATAGAAAACATACCTATAGTTTGCAAAAAAAAACTCATGTCTGACAATGCAATTACTGATGTTGTGGACTTAAATGATTCATACTCATTTGGGTCATTTAGAGATTTGATTACAAGCTACCAATAAACAAATTCACAATTTAGTTTACATGTCAAAGATGGAGAAACAAAATATAACACTGCAATTGTAAGCCTATTTTTATTTTCAAAATTTTTTCCTTTCAATATTTTTATATCTATTTCTAAATTAAATATAACTATTTGATTCTCAGATACAACTCTATGATTAACTTCAACAATTCTGCCATGAGATACAAGCTCAACTAATGTCCAAAAAAAACTCACATACATTTTCAAGAACATTGTTTGTAAAGGCCCAAAAGGATCTTAGAATTTCCAAACAAATTCTACATCTTTCATTGAACCTTTCACCAATTAATTCACCATGAAACATTTTCAAACAATAAAAATAACAAATATTGAGGCAAGTATTCATACTCTTACTTCTTATTTTGCTCACTAACAACAATCCCAAGGTATATTTCTCCTACTTTTTAAATGTTAACATCAATAGGCCACATGAACACTATAGCCAAGGAGTATTTACTTGGCTCCCTTTCAATCAATATGCAATTCTTGTAAGCATGCAATTACAACAATAATGTTTCATGGCAATGATTTGTTGTATTGTGTAAGGTGCCCTCCAGATTTAGGAGTTTCATACACACATGGATTGACATTCAATATCCATACATATGATGGGAAAATTGAATGCATGTTGTATGAACCAATGATGAATAATTTTCTACCAGAACTAATTTCAATATCATTTGAACAATACAAGCAAGACATTTCAACAACTATGTTTCTATTATGCAAATTCCAAGTAAATGGCATGCTCATAATTACAATGCACAATACTGTTTCTAAAATTAAAAAAGAATGAATTTCTGATTTGAAATTGGTGAGTTGGTTACAATTTTTCATTCTATAAATGTTTCATATCTTTAAATAACTATTTTTTTAATTTACTGATACATGTCTTTGTTTCTTTACTTCTTGACTTCAGGACACATCCATATTTTGAAGACAACACAACAACAATTTTTCAATTTGCTAATCTAGTTATATCATCCAAGTCATTAGACATTTATACTATTTTCATTATTTATAATGACCAATCATTTATAGTTTTACTAGTTACAATGCTACATGTTATCTTTGAAATGTCATGCTCTTTTTGAACAAAAGACCATGTTATTTTTGAAACAATGTAAATATGTAAATATCAAAAATAATCTTACATCACTATTCCTCTACTATTGAAATTAATGCTTTCATTTTATTTCCTTGCATATAACCTACAATGTATATTTTTGACTCATCTTTTGCACTATTTTCTATTCTAATTTTAGTCACATATGTTATAAGCCCCATCACAACATCTTACCTGGTAAGCATTCCATACAACCTCAATCAAGCCCATCAACATAAGTCCACAACTAAACTGATAATATTTTCATGTATAAACTAATAATGTAAACTATGTTTCTTAGTAGATTCATCTATACATTATGGTGTAGTTACTTCTTCTTGTACTCATTTGTTAATAATTTTGTATATGGATTTGGCACAATAGGTTTGTACAAATTGTACTCTATCATCTGCAAGTGAATTGAATTAGAGAATTCCCCCTAAAATTTGGTAGTTCTAATAAAGCAAGCATTGGAAAATTTGTAATAAATTGAATGATGTCCAAGATTTAGATACTCAATTATATTATATGGTTCCAAGATAGCTAAACGACCACCTAGATATGAAGATCTTATTTTTCTTGTGACAGAGATAGTCTATGAGTACACTCCTATATGTTCTTGTTTATTATTTATTATTTTTGTTTTGTATCTTTCTATAAATAAAATTTTTGTGTTTTAAATTTGTAAATAATACAAAAATTTATTTGAAACATAGCAAGATTCTTTACCTCCTCTTCTAGCTTCAAATCAAGGTTTAAAAATTTAAGAACCATTGCTACAATAAATATGTGCTCAAAAATATCCATAGTAGCCTAGCACCCCAAAGTCGTTTTGATCCCCCAATCTTGATTCCCAATTAACCATCAAATCCACCATAAAACAACTCATTTAAAAATATATCCGCATCCCTATTCATTTACAATATCTAAATATGATTGTAATGTAGAGGTTGATAATCTAGGCCTCCATTTTAAAGAAGATAGTTGCACATTATGGATACTACAATCTGGAAAAATCATAGATATATAGGATGAATTGCGGTTGCAAGATTACCATATACTCCACAAATGAAGCATTCATATTAAGGTAGGTAATTTTTCTTTTGCTTAGTAATTCTTTGTTATTTCATCTATATTTTGTAATCAAATATGTATGCCATATTAATATTTTATAGTTTAAAATGTCATATATGTTATTTTATATATTACCAAAATAATATATAATTTATTAAGATAGTACAAATCATGTTAGGACTAGGCACTTGTTTTGAACACGTATTGGTGGTCTCAAAGATTATAAGAATTTTCTCAACTCATTTTTTTTATTTTTATGGTCTTTAACATTTCTAGAGACATGGATTTATCTACTAATTGGATGGACATGAATAAATCTAAGGTCTATGTTTTTTTATTAGTTCATTGTGTTTGCAATAAGATTTTTGAAAGAGTGCCTTCTCTCTAGAAGCAAGCCTAGATTGGACATGCCCACTCTAAACAAGATAAACCTTTAATCACTTTCATTGACTATATACTTAAACATATTATATAATTGATATAATTAGTGCATTAGATATATAAAATATATGTATATATGAATGCATTGGATATATACATAAAATGAATATGTAGGTGTATTGAATATGTACACATAGATGTCTCAGTGTGTATATTGGATATATATAAATGGATGTATATTTGGGTGTGTTTAATATATTAGGGGAATGCACATATTTAAGAGATTATTATGTATAAGATATGTTATATAAATAACAATAACATACTTCTACTTATGGCCATTTTCTTTGATGCTCAGGACACTAGACTTGCACAACTTTCTTAACATCTTCTAGATTCTAGCCTCACTGTCAATGTGGGCTCCTTAGGCACACACTATGAATCAAACAAACATTTTTGTCACATCCATCCTGACATGATATCTAAATGGGATGATGTAATTGATGTGGTCAATGGTAATTCCTTTCCAAAGGGAGAGCAGTATGATTGATCTTTCCAAATTAGGTGAAATTTGTTGGCTAAAACTAGCATAGAATTTTAACTTTTATTAGTCTTATTTTATTATGATCTACATCTTGTCACTGCTAAATTATAGAGGATAGACAATCTATACCAAGTGAATCATTATATTATTTATTTTATACATGTTCATGATGAACAATCCTTCACTCTTGTAATCCAACCTTCATATCTTATTGAAAGTATCATGTAAATTGTTAAATCTCACATGAGAATCCCTCAATGGAAGTAACATATTATTTTTAATAGTGAATATTTTAGAACATTACATCTTTTGTTTCATTTTTTGAATTTTTTGAATAGATTATTACCTTGAAATAAAAATTATACTAGAATAATTATTTCAAGATTCAGTAGCAAGTAAGCCATATAAAAACAACAAATTTTTCTTTCTCCAAAATCTAGAGTTAGACCTACATGTATCATTCATGTAATGCCTTTTTGGTCCAAAAAAATTTATACAAGCACAATATCTAAGAACAAAAAAAAATGGGTTTCAAATGAGAAGAGCGTCCCCTCAGAGATTACACACTACTTTTTAGAAATAACAACTATGTTTAAACATATCGAATATCTTCTTACATGTGTTGGCCTGTAAGACTTGTCGACCTAATAAATGGAAAATAATTTTTTAAGATGGATATTTAAATTTTATCTATTTCAAGTGCCTCTTTTTTTGGTTCAATCATAGCTTTAGACTTTAAGTAAGAAATATTTTTTTTATCTACCTGTCTAAATTTGCTCTATTGCAGATGCCTCTTGTACACAGATATACTCATTCATTAATGTTTATATTTTCAATAATTAGATGACCAATGGGATTATTTTAAGTGGAAAACAACAATTTTGGTAATAAATAATATTGATTGTTTTTCAATTTCACATTACATAGCTCAAAAACTCTTCTATCTTGGAGAGGAGGTTCCCTTGATCCAAAGCCTCTATCATTTTCAGATACTCTACCTCACACCAAAGGGCCACCACCTTGGATGAAGTGATGTGTAGTGGAATTATTCTAGATCAAAAATTAATTTCTAATTCAAAGGATTTTGATCATTTTCCCTATCTCAGGCTTCAAATACAAGCTTTTTTCATTGAAGAGAGTGATTTGAAAAAGCCTAAGCAATGTTCTCCAAATGTTGCAAGAAATATTATTTTGAGTTAGTTGTTTAAATTTTCTCTATTGCAAGTACCTCTTGTTTTGGTTCAAGCACAACCTTAGAATTTAAGCAAAAAAATATTTTTTCACTTGACTGTTTCAATTTGTTAATGTACATCTTTTCAATAGGTAGAGGACCGATAGGCTTATTTTAAGTGGAGTGTTTTATTTCTTGATGTATTCCTTAAGGTGCATAATTTTGATTTGCACATGCTAGTGTCATGACGCAACACAAGAGGTTGGTTTATAGATATTTATTTATATGACATTGTATGTTCATTCATATTTAAAAAGTGTTACCAACCATTAGTACAATTTTATAGTTAATTATTAACATGTTAACTTGTTTAATCTGCACTAGCTAGTTTAACTCACAAATTGAGTCTTCTTTGTAGGGAAACTATGTGTATAAGCAAGA